>OW240915.1:265627359-266227359 GCA_933207985.1 Pelobates cultripes | reverse complement strand
AGCCCCTGCCTGCAAGGTCACTGTAATAATAGAAACACACAGGCTGGAAAGTTGAGGACTAAATGTCTGGCATGTCATTGAGTCTGGCCAACATAGATTAGCCTCAAGGCACAGTGCAGACTGGTCAAAACCCAAGAGTGTGCACTAAAATAAACTCCACGGAAAGTCCATAACACAACTCAAAAAAATTATCCAGTTAAGTTAAAAATACCTTAGAAATCTGTCTGTATTGTGCTCCAGATGCTGTATTCTACTTTGTCACAATTTGTTACATTTATATAATTAGCATTCACAATGCTCGGTAACTGCCAAGTATACTACAGGGAGCTACTTAAATGTCTGCAAAAAACCCAAATACAAACAAGTAGATTCCAGTACATATTACTACAATGGAGACACAATTTAGGAGGTAGCAGGAGTTTAAGTCATACACATTATTTTCACATGCAGATTAAAAAATGTCATGCCATTCCAGTCTAAACAATGTCTGAAGAAACATGTTGTGGAGTGCAATTATTAAGCCCTCCAACTGTCATCATCAAGGTTCAAAGTTTTCAACCAAGGTTCTGCTGAACATTGTACAACAAATACACTGATCAGTCACAACATTAAAACCACGTGTTGAATATCGGATAGTTCCCCCTCATGCTGTCAAAACAGATATGATGTATTGAGGTACAGACTTCACAAGACCTATGAATGTGCCCTGTGGTATCTGACACCTCTCTGTTTAGTAGACGAAGCAAAAGATAAGGATGAGCGCTGAAAGAAATAGACCAAATTTGCAGTACAAAAGGATCAAACGGAGAGAGTAGTCAGGGAAGCCAAAGGTCATGACAGGTGGCACCGGTTCAGAAGCGATTGTACAGGCAAGGGTCAAAATCAGGATACGTCAGATCGGTCACTGAAGGTCTTTACACAATCAAGGGCAAAGTACAACTGAGCGAGGAGTCAAGGGTACGTGGGATTTAAATAGGGAGAGTGGGTGGACTACTGTAGCTCCTCCCTGGTGTCCACCTCCTGTATCTTTAAAAGGCTTTGTTTTGGCATGTGCATGCCCTTTGATTCTCACAAAGCTCTGCCTCCTGTGTGGCCGTGTGTGGGAAGCGGCATTCATACGAACAGAGTTGTGCCTCCTGTGTTGCCGTGTCCGGTAAGTGGCGTTCATACAAATAGACAAGGCGTTTGTATAAATGTGAGCGCTTGGGGTTGGGTCCTCCATGGCTTGTTGTTCCAACACATCTCACAGATGCTCAATTGGAGCTCAATTGGGAATTTGGGGGCCCTTGCAAACACCTTGAACTCTTTGTCATGTCCCTCAAACCATTCCAGAACAAATTTTTGCAGTGTGGCAGGATCATTATCCTGCTGGCAAAAGCCATCAAGAACCATAATTGAAATTAAGGGGTATATGTGGTCTGCAACAAGGTTGTCTGGAATAGGTGGTATGTGTCAAAGTAACATCCACATGAATGTCAGGACAAAAGATTTCCCTGAAGAACATTGCCTAGAGCATAACACTGCCTCCGCCAGCCTGCCTTCTTCCCATAGTGCATTCTGATGCCATCTCTTCCCCATGTTGTCACATTCGCCAATGGTACTCATCTGTCCCAGGGCGTCCACAAGGCCCTGGATGTCAGTCTGCAGTAGTTATAGTGCCTGTGGCTGCTGCACCCCAGTCTGCATACTCTGAACCTCGATTCACAGCCAGGAAACTCAAAGTGATTGTTCCAGCATTCCAAGATGGCAGCCGCTGCATGAGGAGACGGGTCTACAGGTCACAGGTTGAAGGAGGTGTAGCTGAGGGGCAGAGTCCCACACTCAGTCATATTGACCTCAGGTAATTCCTCCTACAGGTGAGACCAGGTTATGTGATTGAGCCACTCCTTTATACGCAGAGCACACCTTTCAGTCAGTGCTTGGTTGTTTTGTTGCCTGCCCCAGAACTCCTAACATTTGTTTCCCTGTGTTTCCTGTCCTTGCTGGTTTCCTGACTTTGCCTGCTCTCTGGATTTTGCTGATTGCTGCCCGCCCTGACCTCTGGACCGTCTGACTCTCATTTCTGCCTGACCCTTCTTCTGATACCTTGTCTTGGATTATTCTGTTATTTTATTAAAGCCTTCATGTCATCACTGAACCAACAGAATCCTGTTCTTAAACTCAGGATCTCTGTGGATCGTGCTCATAAGGGAGAGCTGTTATTCTCAATTTTAGATAGATTTTTAGTTGTAGAAAGAGAAATGAGCTCATGCAGGATTTTAAGGGAGTAACCCTTGATAATACATATTTCATTCAATTTAGAACACTGCCTACATATATGTATAAATGAAAAGTAAAAAATGATATTTAAAACTAATATTTATTGTTTATAATTAAAAAGAAGAGGAAATATATCTATAAGTATCACACAGTGAAAAAATGGGAAGGTTCTATCATGCAAAATAATCTATACGTTGATAGACCCTACAGGAAAAGGAGAGAAAGAAAAAAGAGAGGAAAGTATATATATGCAAAGAAAACGAAAATAATAAATTAGAGTCTCAAGGGAAAGAGGCTCAAATCTGGTTTTAAAACAAAGTCAAGGACAATAATGATTACAAATATATACTATAAGCAAATTGGTAAATCAGCACGGAGTAGTAGTAATGGGGGTGACGTAACCTAATTGATCACATATATCCGTTCCAAAGAGGTGCCAAAATTAATAAATGCTTTATAATGTAAAAAAAAAAAAGGCACATATTCAGTGAAGCAAAAAAGGACAATGATAGCGTCTATGTAGAGGGATCAAGTATAGACCATGAGGCAGTTAAACATAAAGTTAAAGTTATCCACACCAATAAAGAAATTGGCTGGTAAAAGAAAGTCTGCTAAATGGTGATAGTACACATATCCAAGTCTATGAAAGAGGTAATGGACACATATAGTTGGAGGACAATGTAAAGGTTAAAGGGTAGAGGGAGGCTGCAGTGCTAAAATCCCTGTCAACTCCCATAATTTAGATTACTTACATTACTGAAAGTAATGATCGAGTGGTAACTGGACCCAAGCAGTTGTGAATGCTAGAGAGATAATGAAGATGAAAACTATCAATAGGTTTAATGTAAATATACAATATGTTTAATATTATCCAGATAAAGTGCCCTACTACCATTATTTCAACTCCTAGCCTTTATAACTCTCTGCAAGAAAATGTAAAAAATATATATATTTTTTTATAGTGATATTTACAGGTGGGATAAAAATGTTCTTGTCTATAATTGTTCCATGTAAACTAGTAGTGACATAGGTAACCTTTTATTGATGCATAGCGTTATATGCAGAAATATTCAACCCAAGCTTAGAGAGACCATAGTACATACTCTCAGTTGCTATAGGTACATTTTACAATGAATTTAGAATTCAAGGATAAAATAGCTGAACAGGAAAAATTATCTAAGTCAACAATGCTTTATGTTCTGTTGCTTTGGCCTTAAATGTGAAATTTTCTTTGAAATCTCATTTTAGAAAATAAGCCTTTGTGAGTGGTTATGTACTGGGGCCATAGACACACCCTAATGCAGGACAAACTTGTCCTACCTCTTCCCTGGTTCATCGACACTTAGAAGAGTTTTGGTTAGAATTTTATGTTTTTACGGATACAACTTTATATCTCTTAGTATATCTGCAAGTCATTGTATAAGTCATCATGTAAATTAGAATTTTTTCAGTAAACTTTAGATGCTAATTTGCTGTTGGTGCACAATCTAAACTGATGTGTTGTTCACGTCTGTGGCTGAAGCATTAATGCTGCATAGAGATGCCAGGATGTTATAATGAGAACCCAGTTTATTTGTCACTGTGTCTTGCGGAGATTATCGGAATATGATGTAAATGTCTGTGGATCACCTGCCCCAAAGCAATAAAATTGTAATTTACTGAAATATTTCCTAAAAAGCAGGACGTGTGTTCTTGCAATATAGTAGATAGACGACTACACAAAGCTTTGTGTCATAAACTGAGAAACAAATTTGAGCAGAGATTTAAAAAAGAACGTAAAATTGGAAAATGTAAAAATCTCATCAGGGATCATGATAGCCTTTGTAAATTGCTTTGTACTGAGAATTATCAATTGAATATTTAATTAACTCCCTGCCCTATACATCTCTGGACCTCGGCTTTAACATCACTATATTACTAGCCTTAGGTAGCTCGATTTTGCTTTGAATACTAAAGACAGTTTGATAATTTAACACATATATTACTATGATTTTTATGCGTACATTTCTTAATGAGGGCTTTTAATTTGCATGATATAGAGTCTGGAGGGGATAACTCATCAGACTGCGCCTGCTACGTGTTTCAATTGATTCATCATCCATACAATTTATAGATAGTATCCTAATTTCTATTAAGTGGTTTCATTAACATACCCTACTTCTATTTCATTGCATAATTTAACTTTCAGTTCTCATTGTAAAATTAAATGGAAACTAAGGCTCAGAGATATCAGATTCTCTTGGACCAGTTAACTGACCTGCACTGGGCGCAGATGTTGCGACATCTGCTGTACAAAGAAAGGACCAAACTATGGCTTCTTAGCAAGGGGAGCAATTGCCCTAATGCTCTCCCACTGGATCCATTGCAGGAGCTCCAGTGCCACAGTATATAATATGGTTTAACCTTGGCACCTTAGAAACATCACCAATGTGAATTGGGGACCGAATTCTGGCTAATATTTGTTATTGAGTTTAAACTTCTTTACTCTAAATGTATACTGCCATATTTTATAATGGGGTGTTTTAATGTCATTAACAATGCTGTTAGACAGGTTTCAGCAAATGTAGGGCTCAATGCTAAATACAGAGCTATGACTTGAAAGATTATTATCTATCCCACAGTCAGGCAAGGCTAATTGACTGAATTTGTTCAGTGCTCATAATTGTCTCTTGGTACACCAGGGAGTTGGGTGAAGGACCAGTAGGAAACAAAAGTAATTGTAAACGGCTATAGAGACTGTACCATCCAGGAGATGTTGATGACCAGGTCAGGTTCAGATAAGTACAGAATGTTAAACTACAAGCAAATTAATTTCTCACTCAATTTTGTTTCCAGCGATTCAATACTGCCGTTTGAGCTCAATACTTACTAATTTTGCCTGTGTACCGAACCTCTGCTTGTGAACTAGTTTCTGCCGTTTTCTCCAATCCTTAACTTGGACTTCAAGACACTTCTATTCCTTATCAAACCTACAAAAGCTTAAGGTAAACTTAAAGCTTTCAATTATCCAAATCCTGAGTTAAGTAAATAAGAACTAAGTGGAAGTTTATTGGTTCTCCTTCTGAGTACATGTATCCAATTAATACAAGGACTTTTACTTTGGATGATTAATTCTTGGAATTTTTAACTAAAGTTGCCAGTATACTTTTGGCTTTTATTTAAAAGGACTTTATTACTATTTAAGAAAGGCTACATTGTGACTACATACCCTGAAATGATTTAAAGTGATATTCCATTTACTCTCTTCTTTTCCAAGCATTCTAAAGTTACTAGAGTCTGCTAACATACTGAGAATCTACCAATTTTAAGTACAACTGCTTAAAATTATTTAAAGTGCCAGTTCAAATATTCAAATGGTTTTAAACTTACTTATCTTTTCAAGCTGTCTACATTTTATTTCTATACAAAATTGTAACGTTTTCTGCACAGCCTCTCAAGAAATTTAAAGTGAAACTATGCATACCCAATTTATTTAAAGTGAAGATACATCTTAAGAAGAAATGTAAAGATACAGATACTAATTCTCTTCAATTCAGTTTTATATTCTGTTCTTGTTAAAATTTGCTCTTTAAGTGTCAAATTAAAGAGTTGAACCTGCAGTTGTGTTCCAGTTTTTCATTTTTCTACATAAAAGCCTAACACAATGGCATCCCTCCCAATTTCAGTGTCCTGTGAAACCAGATACCAGTGTGGGATAAAAATTGTGAATTGCATCACTGATTTTGCCCAAAAGGGGCATGTCTGCCCAAAGAATTGACAGTTCAGCCTTCACACCAAGCTGCCTGCCAATCAAGTAGGCCAGCCCACCAAGGATGGACCAGTCAAGGAGCACGGTTTCAATGCTCTCTGTAGGAACCTTATGACCTTAAGATAGCGTGACAAAGGCCTTGATTTAATCAGCTTTCCAAATGATTTAAAACAGTTAGAAAAACTTTCCTAATGTTTTATATACAGATGTCACCATTACAGTCCATGAAAATGTTTGTAGATAAATAATTTTATTATTCAGTACTGAATCATTTGCAAAGCTTATTAAACTGATGCCAAAAGCGAGATGGTTAGAAGGTCTGCAAGAGTCCAATGCAAACACACCAAAACTTAAAGGAACACTATACTCACTATAACAACTCAATCTAGAAGAATCAGTTTTAGTGCCTACAGTTGTTACCCCCTCTGTAGTGGCCTCAAATGTAAGCATTTTACTAATTAGTAGGTTTGGAAGCATGGCTCTGAGTATGAGAGACGAGTCTGTGCTTTCTGGCTTTCATACCCTAACATACCGTGACGTCACGCATGCATATACAGTGCTGTCAGTCTTCCATAGAGAACCATTGCATGCAATGGCAGAACTGTAGGTGCATCGCGGGGAGTGTCGAATGCTCATACATTCCACAATGCTCCTCTATGAAGAGGAGGCCATGGCAGTGCTGAGAGAGACTTGACACACTGGAAAATAGGTGAGTAAATCATTTATTTTTGCTTTAAGTCATTTTTCCTTTTTGCTGGTTTGTGGGCGACTTAAATTAAGTAGGGACATGAATACTGTAGCGTTAGGAATACAGATATGCAGTGTTCCTTTAAAACGTGGAGTCAAATAAAAAAAAAACTCCATAACCATATTTGTCTGTATAACATAAAGTGTTGTTGATATTAATAGGATATAGTAGAGTTTTTTTTTAGTGAAATTACTGTAACGGCACCCTCAGGCAAAAAAGGGGTTAAAAGCCGTTTAGGAGATATTCCCTTCCAGATACACAGGCAGCTACTGAAGACACCAATCTCCCGAACTGGAAACCATATGAATTTCCCAAACTCCTGAACCGGAACCATACAAATGCTTTAAACAGCCGAACAGGAAAAAACATACGAATAGGTGTACACTCCTAGCAGTCGAACTGGAAACAGCATACAATAAATCCCCCCAAGAACGAGACAAGGCTCCGTGTTGTGGGCCAAGCAGTGGTCTGGTTTAATGTGGGCTACCTGCCCGGTATTTATGCAGGTCTTCCACCTGGTGGACACTCCCCCAGGGGACCAGATGGAAGACTGGGACACAAAGGGTACACTGACCAATCACAGACATACACCTTTAAACACTCCCACAATTACATCACAATCCCTTCTCTCTATCCTGGAGATAATTGGGAAGTAATCCAATTATCTCCCAGGACAGAGGCAAAACTCCATTAACCACATGGCTGTAAAAAGACAGCGGCTCAGCGGTCTTCGCGCATTTAATTGTCCGTTTTGAGTTCCACAGGTTTGGAGCTGAACACCACTGGTCGTTCGGGAGTTTAAGATGGCCGCAGCCACATTTTCGGCTATACGAACAGTGGCCACCCAGCATTCATCAATTAAGCTGCGGTTAACCGCAGCTTCTGGGAGGTAAATCACTGGCACACTCCTTACCCAGGTGGTCCATTCATTCGTGAGTTGGTTCAAACAAGCCTTTCTGCAGGGGAAAATACAAGCTTTTAACATGGGGCCATAGTCCAGAGGCAGCAGGCGAGCAACCAGGCTTCTCCAGAACATAGTGGTGAGGTTGGTCACAATTACTACCTGTTAGGGGAATCTCTAGCCCTGTAGAGGAATGGCTTCAGATAACCTGGGGGGGCAACTACAAACAAGTAGCACAACTAAGGGCCAAACCAATGAATTGTCTCACCACACTCTATTCCCTTTCTTAATGTTATAGTAAATGATTTATACTAATACTACAATAAATGGAATAGGCTAACAGACACAAGTTATATAATATGTTTAGCATTGTGCTGTGAATCAGTAGCCCCCATCTCTCTCTATACAAATGTCCCCCCCCCCCCTTTTGCCAGCCCTCCCGTCTATGCCATAGTAAGATCAATTGCAGGGAATGTGCCCTGTGGTATGTGGTACATTCTTAACAATTGTTATTTTACTAGTTAATATAACAACAGAATATTAAGCAAGATGTAAGTCCATATATTATGCACAAACTGCAAAACATACATGGAGTTCAGCTCGCAAAACCCTCCAACCAGCAGGTTACTTCCACCAACTGAGCAACAGAAAGTGGATGGAGGATGTAACAATCAGATCGCTTAAAACTAATTAAACAAAGTGGTAAAGAGACATCTGTTCTTCCCAGGAATCAAACAAAAAGTGTGAAATTAAAACCTGTGTGAAACATACCATATAAAAGATTCACAGTTAGCATTTTGTTTTGATTTTCAAAGCGTTCTACTAAAAAGGTGACATTCATATTGTGCAATGATGACATGTTTTTAGTATAACTGTAAAAAAATAATCATAAAGCATTTTACAAATAAGGACACAATGAGATGTTATTTGGTTTTCAAGAGTACTACAGCATAATAAAAAGGAATAATACCAATGCACATGGAAATAATCCATTAAAATAGCCACTGAAGGGTAATTGTACTTTTCCAATAGTGCTATATGTTCTTTTGCTATGTTTTATTTTAGCTCTTATGACTCAAATGGGTATAAATGCACAGTGCATCCATATAGGATAATTGAGAATGAATGCGTTCTTATTATTTAGAACCATAACATATAGTTGTAATCACAATTATTAAACCTCCATTAAAAATCAGATTTATTGTCAAAAGTTGTAGACTTTCAGCAATTTGCAATAAACAAAAAATACGAAATCAAACAGAAATAGCTCAACACAATGAATGCTTCCAGTGGTTTCTCCAAATGTAACTGAAAATACAACTTATAATGACTTCCCCAGTCACAAAATTATTTAACACCTTCATAGCAAGCATCTTTAGTACTTAGTAGAGTGCTCTTTTGCTGTTATGACCTGCTGCAAACAAGATGCCTAGCGAGACACCAGTTTCTGGCAGCGTTCCTGAGGAATCTTAGCCCATTGCTCATGAGCAATGGCCTCCAGTTCAGTAGTATTCTTGAGTTTGCTTGCTTCAACCACCTTCTTCAAATCCCACTTGAGAATTTCTATGGGGTTCAAGTCAGGTGACTGTGATGGCCACTGTAGTATTTTCCAGGACTTCTTCTGCAACCTTGATGGAATTTGAGCTAAACTTGGGATCATTGTCTTGTTGGAAGGTTTAATGACACCCAAGCTTCAGTTTCCTCACAGGTGGCATGAGGTTTACTCATAGGATTTCCTGATACTTCAATGAATCCATCTTCTCTTCCACATAGAGCAGGTTTCCAGTGCCAGAAGATGCAAAGCAACTCCAGAGTATTACCGAGCCACCATCATGCTTAACTGTAGGCAGAGTGTTCTTTTCAGTGAATTCATTATCCTTCTTCCTCCAGACATACCACTGATCCACTGGGCCAAAACATTCCAGTTTTGTTTCATTGCTGCACAGATGTCATATCTGGGGGTGCTGGGCAGCAGCCACGAAGATCCCGGTCTCAAGCCACTCTCACTGGGGTGAATGCCTCCAGCTGCTGTTCTCTCCACAGAACTGCAGACAACTTTGCACTATCTGCAAGATTGCCAGATTTTCATTGCAACCTCACACCACCTACAGGCATCTTTTGAAATTACAGGACCTTGTGGGTGTTACACTTTATACTCACCTTTTAGTGATGCCATATTTATTGGGCATCTTGCACAGGTCACACCCCTTTGTGTGTCCTGGTGCATGGGGAGGATGCTGTCCAATAGTATTCTTTCTAGCCCTATATAAGTCTCCCCCTCTCTCCTTGCTGGGAATCATTGCACTGTCCTGGTTTGTTGTTAGCCTGAGAGTGCGTTTTTTATTATTCTGTTTTTCCTGTTGCTGACCTGGTTTTTTATTTTGACAATTCTGACTCTCTGTATCCCTATGACCTTGGCTTGTTTTCTCGTTTTTGTGTACCTCTGTATTCCTTGACCTAGGCATCCTTTATTATTACGATTTCTTACCTTTTTAGGCATATGTTAAGTCCAGCCACTTCCGCTCCTGCCGGTTACCCTGTAATTGCACCGTGCGGCCCGCGGGGTCCAGTCTGGCCTTGCCCTCAAGGGTTTTTCACAACCTGCCTGTCATGTTCTTGATCAGGTCAGATAGGAGACGATTGCCAGAGTTAACTAAAGAGGCTTTATTGGTAGGTTTTAACATATCAGCAGGATAACTTATAGAATTAAATAATGAGAAGGAAAGTGAGAAATAAACGTTAAGGCAATATGCCCAATATAGATAATAAACAGGTTTGCAAATAATAAGAAAGCTAGAGATAAAAGTATAGATAGAATAGTAAAACAGGTATAAAGAACAATAAGGTTGTAAATTAGACTAAGTAGCAATGTCCAGATAGTGGTTATGGAGGTTTGTATAAATCAGGTTGGCAGGATAAAGCAGGGTGTTAAGCAATCCAAGTTGGGATGGAGCAGGGTTGGTAGTAAACCAGATTGGCAGGATAAAGCATAGTTGCAGGCAATCCAGGTTGGTATGGAGCAGGGTTGGAAGTAAACCAGGGTGGCAGGATAAAGCAGGTTTGTAAGCAGTCCAAGTTGGTATGGAGAAGGGTTGGAAGTGAACCAGGCTGGCAGGATAAAGCAGAGTTGCAGGCAATCCAGCTTGGTATGAAGCAGGGTTGGAAGTAAACCAGGCTGGCAGGATAAAGCAGGGTTGTAAGCAGTCCAAGTTGGTATGGAGCAGGGTTGGTAGTAAACCAGATTGGCAGGATAAAGCAGAGTTGCAGGCAATCCAGCTTGGTATGAAGCAGGATTGGAAGTAAACCAGGCTGGCAGGATAAAGCAGGGTTGTAAGCAGTCCAAGTTGGTATGGAGCAGGGTTGTTTCACAAAAGGAAGGATCTGAAGTCTTTTCAGTATGAACATCAACTTCAATGTAAAGCCCAGTTGGCTTGTCGGGTGTGGCCTTTTATAGCAGAACTTCATTCACGCTGTACAGGTGAGAGTCTGGAGTGACTAGTGGCTAGGAAGGCCACCAGAGGCGAGAAACAGGTACTGGATTTAAAGGAACAGTATCAAACGTAAAAAAGACTTGCTAGTCAGGATAGGAACCTGACACTGCCTTCTCAGAAATCTGGTTACAGCCATTGATTCCTCTGTCTTCCTCTGTCTGCCCTGTACAGGTACTGTAACCACAGTTCCATCAACTTTGAACTTGTGAACTATGCTTCCAACGGCGTCAATAGGAACATTCAGTGCCTTCACTTTCTTTTTGTATCCTGTTCCTTGTTTGTGAAGGGCAAAAAGCTATTCTCTTCATTTTGTGGACCATTCTTTTGACTTAGTCATATTCTAACATAAAGTCAAACATGACACTCAGCAAACCCGTAGCCAATCAGGTATTTCAAGTATTCCAGCTCAAACACACCTATTGCAACTAATGAAGTCACTGATCAAGTGCATCAGGTGTACTTGCGACAATATGGCATATTTGTGCTGTTGTGAGGGATTCATTATAAGTAGCATTTTCAATTGGATTTGGGGAAACCACTTGAAGCATCCATTGTGTTGATGTCATAATTCGGTTTATTCTCAGTCTGGTGCAGTACCTCACAGGGCTACTACCTGTCTGTAGTGAGAGATTTATCTCTGTCTCCAGCTGGCCTTACTTTAGAATTATAGTCTCCCTATTTAGTTGAGCCTCACCCGTTCTTCTTTACCCTGAGTTCCCGTGCTAGTTGCTTAATTTCCTGTATCCTGAGCTGGCTGCTTCCTTGTGTTCCTGAGCTGGCTGCTTCCCTGTGTTCCTGAGCTGGTTGCTTCACTATATCCAGAGGCCTAGCCTGATTTCCCTGTATCCAGAGGCCTATTCTGAGTTCCCTGTATCCAGAGCCCTCTTGTAAGTTCCCTGTATCCAGAGGCCTTTCTGAGTTCTCTGTACAAAAAGTATAAACGGTAAATAAAGCAATTCCTTCATAAGAAATAAAAGTCTTTAAGGAAAAATAAGGTCTTTTACCAGAGTTTCAGCACTTGGCAAATTATAAAAGGCTTGATTAAAGTTGTAGTAGAATTGCAAGAGATACATCAAAGCTGGAACAGGGTTGCAGGGGTTCACCAAGGTTGAAAAAGCATTGCAGGGGTGAACCAAGGTTAAACAGCATTGCAGGGGTTAACCAAGGCTGCAGCAGGGTTGCAGGAGTTAGCCAAAGCAGAATGCACGCAGACAAGAGATGATTCAGGAAATCCACAGGTGAGGGTAATCAACTCACTTCAGACAGGATATGGCTATGTACTCTAGGGAAGCAACAAAACAACTGAGCACAGACCCTAGAGTGGTCTGTGCTTAACCCCTTAAGACTGGAGGGCGTACTATTACGCCCTATTTTAGGTGGCTCTAAACGCCGCCGGGCGTAATAGTACGCCCTCTGGTCTTTCCTTACTTACCCGGGGAGCCCCCTCGTGGCAGATCCTCTTCCTCCGGTGCCCCCCGGCCATGTGAGAGTGAGGTCCTTGCGAGGACCTCACAATCACATGGCCGGGTAGGCTGCCTCCTGCATTGCCAGCAGGGGGGCTGCCTGTAATGACAGGTGGTCCCCCTGCTGGCTGAAAATAAAATAAATAAATGTTAAAATAAGTGTAAAAAAAAATAATATACTTAGATCATATATATATTATATATATATGATCTAAGTATAAATATACACATATACATACACACACATACACTGTATAGGTGTATTTTACTATTAATATATATATAATTATATATATATATTAATATCAAATTACACGTAGACTGATACTGATTAAATATATATATAATTATTGTTATATATATATATATTTATATATAATATAAAAAAAAAATTATGTAAATATGTTAAAAAATAAAATAAAAAAATAATAAAAAAATAATTGAAAAATATATAGATGTGCGTTATTTTGTTCTAACTGTATTGTGATATTATGTATTTGATATATTTATATCAAAATACATGTAGAACGAAATAATATATATATATCTATATACATAAATATATACGTATATATCACTATATATATTACCTATATATAAATAAAAATATTTAAAAAAATTATATATATATATATATACATATATATTCACATACGTATATATATATATATATATACATATATTAATTCTACATATATATTTATGTAATATTTTTACATAATTGGGTATCTTAATTAATTACAATTAGCGGGACCTGCCTGACAACCCATGCCGAAAGTAAAGGGAATTTAATTTGCTAGCACTATATTTAACCTTATAACTTTCCAAGACACCATAAAACCTGTACATGGGGGGTACTGTTCTACTCGGGAGACTTCGCTGAACACAAATATTAGTGTTTCAAAACAGTAAAATGTATTACAACGATGAGATCGCCAGTAAAAGTGACGTTTTTTGCATTTTTCACGCACAAACAGCACTTACACGGACGATATTATTGCTGCGATACTTTTTACTGTTTTGAAACACAAATATTTGTGTTCAGCTAAGTCTCCCGAGTACAACAGTATCCCCTCATGTAGAGGTTTTATGGTGTTTTCAAAAGTTACAGCGTCAAATATAAGGCTTGTGTTTCATTTTTTCACATTAAAATTTGCCAGATTGGGTACGTTGCCTTTGAGACCCTATGGTAGCCCAAGAATGAAAATTACCCCTATGATGGCATACCATTTGTAATAGTAGACAACCCAAGGTATTGCAAACGGGGTATGTCCAGTCTTTTTTAGTAGCCACTTAGTCACAAACACTGGCCAAAATTGGCATTTTTGCATTTTTCACACACAAACAAATACTAACGCTAACTTTGGCCAGTGTTTGTGACCAAATGGCTACTAAAAAAGACTGGACATACACCATTTGCAATACCTTGGGTTGTCTACTATTGCAAATGGTATGCCATTATGGGTGTAAATTTCATTCCTGGGCTACTATAAAGTCCCAAAGGCAACGTAACCAATCTGGCAAATTTCAATTTCAAATGTAACGTGCTATATTTGACCGTGTAACTTCCCAAAACGCCATAAAACCTGTACATAGGAGGTATTGTTTTACATGTGAGACTTTGCTGAATACAAATATGTGTATTTTATTGCAGTAAATCAAACAGTATTATGACATTGACAGTTAAAATGTGATGTAGAACTAAAAAAAAAAAAAATTCTTAATTTCTCCCATTTTTTTCATATTAAATTATGTTTCATAGCTAAATATTTGATATTAAATGAAAGCCCTGTTTCCCCTGAATAAAATGATATATAATAAGGTTGGGTGCATTTAATATGAAGGAGGTGAATTACGGTTGGACAGACATGTAGCGCAAATGCCAGGTTTTGTTTACATTTTGTTTACACGTGTACATTTGGCTCCGTCCTTAAGAGGTTAAATAGGGAAAAGTGAATGGGAGTCCTCCCACTGTATAAGTGGAAGGCTCCTCTGGGTAAGTAGGTGTCCACACCTAGCTACATGGGCGGAACGCTATGTTCATTTGTTAATTGAAAGCCCCTGTTCCACGCACTGCTTCCAGAAAAACCTGTATGGGTTCCCCAGAGTTTTAATAGCCTAGGGTGATCCTGTGGCAATGTGGAGTACATGGCATACATGCCACCTAGTCCGTCCACCAGAGTTTGTGTCTCTTCCCCCGCAGTCTGCAACCCACAAGGTGAATCTGCAGGGTCCAGGGAGAGAGACTGGAGAGAGAGCGGTGCACCTTGTGCCAATGGCGTGCCACCGAGGAGTGGAAAAAACAGCCGACCACAGGGAGGTAGGTGAAGCGCATCCTTCACTCCCAGGATGCCAGGAGGTCCGGCAGGTGAGTGAGACGCGCCGAAACCTCCTGGCCCGCCGTGACAGGAAGAGGGATAAAGATAATATTATACACTTACACTAGGCAGGGACCCGGAGCTGCTGATGCTGTGCTCTGTCTGTGTTACTTCCAAGATAGCTTTTTGCTTCTCTCTCCTGAAGGCACTGTAACCCCAACTCCCAATGCTATTAGGCAATGGTGGCCCCAGAATAGAGAAGCCAATAGCATGCTTCCCCTCGTGGGCAGCTAGCTCTGCTGCCCAAATAGCAACTCAATGGAAATTCCTGTAATTCCTTCTTAAAGGACACTAGGCATATGCAAAACTTGCTAAAACAGAGCATACAGAGGGCAAATTTCAAATCTAGATGCTCTCAAGTAAGCTTCTCCAAACTGCTACTAGTGAGGGGAGGGGGCCCTGCAGAACTAAAAGTAGTTACAGAATTGAAAAAGACCTCTTAGTAGGTCGAAACGTTGCTGTTCTCCTTTTTGTTTCAATAAATCTGCCTGCGGCTTTCACATTTTGAGTGCCTGGGAATCTTTTTTGCTGCCTTAACGTGTTGGGATTGCTTGTCCTGTTCTGGAGCACCGGTGGCCGCTGGGAGTGAGTGTGGTTCCTATAATTATTTTTTCTAAATGAAGACAGACATGGGAGAAGAGAGAATGATAAGCCAGAGTTGATTTAATCAATGTCATTTACTATTGTAATGTTAAAGTTTAACTTATATTGTATTAATTTCACATACAAGACAGACTTTAGAATAACATTATTTCTTATGTTAAATGTCAGCCCGTATTGTATTATATTAATATGCAAGACACATGTAAGAATAACATAATATTTCACATAACATAATAGTTGGTAGGAGTTAACAGCCAAAATAGAGGAGCCAAATATTGTTTTATTCCTTGTATGCTCTGTAATTTAAATTCATTTTCTTTTTAATTAGCAGATTGAAAAGACTTTATATCACTAGCATTATTTTATAAGATGCCTAATTAAACAGCACAATATTGTCATTCTCTTACATCCAAAATAACTTTTACCTATATTTCATCTCTCATAAAGCAATGTGCAGCAACTGTGACTCTATTCAAAGATGCATCAAATTGTGATTTGCAACAGAGAGAATAAAACAGTTCCAAGCTGTGATCAAAATTACTAATGACTTTTGGGTTTTCTTTCAGGAATTGAATTTCAACACAACCAAGAATGTCTGATATAAATAATGACACTGTAATGCTTTATACTATCAGCTTTATTGGAAAATCTATTGCGCTGTTAAGCAAATTACCTGTCACCCTTGTTGCAGTACATTAAATTTTACATTAACAAGGAACTGACTTGCTATCCTCTACCATATAATCTTCAGTCCCAAGACTTGGCAAAAGTAATGGCAGAATTAATTTGGAGGTTAATGGACATGAAATGCCATCTGTAGTAGCTGACTAGAAAGACTAGCCATTATAAATTAAACTCATTAACACCCATTACGGTTATTTATATATTATATTAAGAAGGTTGCGAATACTGAAACTCCACTAATGATCTGTGACTTTGGAGATTCACAACAAAAGCTTCATTATCTCAATATGTTTTTATTATATGATATGGTAATAATTACACTGAATTAAAAACTATGTATAGCAACAATTTTGTTCGCAATAGGAAAATGTTTATTCAGTTCTATCAGATATTAATTATTATAACTGGTTCACTCACCCTTATTCACATTTGAAAGTTGCTACCAGTACTTTTATTAAAATCACTACAGTGTCGAAGAGTACATCAATTTATTTTCTGAGT
The DNA here is from genome assembly GCA_933207985.1 of Pelobates cultripes. Lineage (NCBI taxonomy): Eukaryota > Metazoa > Chordata > Amphibia > Anura > Pelobatidae > Pelobates > Pelobates cultripes. Next base: position 266,210,583 of record OW240915.1, on the reverse strand, counting down.
ACTGCTGGAACCAAATAAAGCACTTTAGTTTGTAGTACACTTAATAAAAATGGCTTTTTAACTTAAGTCCTTTAATGTGTCTTTTAAAACTAACACTAACTACTTCACTATTAAAATAGAGTATAAACGTTTTTACTTTTAAGTACTTTGTAAAATTAAATTTAGTCCATAAAGCCTCACTCGCTCTCATTTATACTTTAGTTATGATTACAAGCCTATGGAAAAAAAATTCTCTGCCAGAAGCCACTGGTCAGCGGTTACTCATTTAATGCCTGCAAGTGGGGCAGAATGTCTGCTCACCCTCTCCTTCTAAACAGTAAAGGAAGTTTCAATTGGTGATAGCACCCCTACATTCAGGGACAGTGGAGGAGTGAATGAACTCTATCATTTCACTCTTAGCAATCCATTAGCATTCAACAGAGTGATGAAAATTCCTAAAGCACTTTTTCAATATTTTTATTTTTAGAAATATATGGTTTAACTGTATTTACTAAATTTAGGCATTATGCTCAAATTCTTACATGATTTTTACATTGTAAATACCCATAAGTAGAGTATTTGACACACCTACTGCAAGTGAGAAAAATAAAATGTTTGCTTTTATAGTAGCATTTCACACCCAGTGTGAACATTTGCAAGATAAATAATACTGTATAGTGTCCAAGACTTTTACCTTCTCAAATATTTTTTTAAAGGCTGAACTAATAAGTTAAAAATAAAAATGGTGTACATTTACATAAGTAAAATTTTTAGTTTTTCTGAATATTTTTTGTTCTATTAAAAAGTGCTGAGTTGTGAAGGGGTTATGTAGTTGCATAGGCTGAAAAGAGACTTGCATCCATCAAAAGAAGGTAAAACATCCAGTTTGAAGCACTTTCCAATTTTGCAACAAAGAAGGAAAAAAATCCTTCTCAAACCCAGAATGGCAGTCAGATCTCTCCTTGGATTAAGAAGCAGTTACCCTACATATTACAAATTAAATCCCTGAATATTTTTTTAGATGTTTTTATTTAGTTGCTGTTTAAACATCTGTACAGATTCTGATAAAACTACCTCTTCAGGCAGAAAATGTAATATCCTTATTGTCATCACTGTGAAAAACCCTTTCCTTTGACTTAGACTAAATTTCCTTTTCTTCCAGTCAAAATGGGTAACCTTGTGTTCTATGTATACTCCTCATAATGAATATATTTCCTGACAATGGTTTGTATTGGCCTTGAATATATTTGAATAATGCTATTAAATCTCTTCCGAGGTGCCGTTTTTTCAAACAAAACAGATTTGCTAACCTTTCTTTATAACTAAAATCTCCCATTCCTTTTATTCATTTTGTAGCCCGCCTCTGCACTTTTTCTAGTGCCATAATATCCTTCTCTAGAACAGTTGCAGAAAACTGCACAGCATGTTCAAGGTGTAGTCTTACCATTGATTCATAAAGAGGAATATATATATATATATATATATATATATATATATATATATAGAGAGAGAGAGAGAGAGAGAGAGAGAGAGAGAGAGAGAGAGAGAGAGAGAGAGAGAGAGACAGAGAGAAATAATATATAATACATATTTTCATCTCGAGAATTAATGTCACTTTTTATGCATGGTAATATCTTACTGGCCTCAGCAACTGCTGACTGACATTGCACATTGTTGCCTAGTTTGTTGCCTATAACAATTCCCAAATCCTTCACATGTGGTGTTATCCTTAATTTATTACTGATTACTGTAAGTTGCTTGAGCATTCTTTACTAAGAAGTGGTATTTATCTACCATGAATTCCATCAGCCATTTGAGTGCCTCGTCCCTATCTAATCTATCTAAATCAATCTGCAGCAAAGTAATACCCTGTTCATATTGTATTACCATACATAGTTTTGTGTCATCTGCAAACACTGAAACATGACTTCCAATGCCTATTTCAAGATCATTCATAAATAAGTTGAATAGAAGCAGTCTGAGAACTGGACCTTGAGGGACACCATTTACAAAGTCCCATTTACAAAGTCCCAAAGTACCACTTTTGTCCAGCTAGAAAATTTACCATTAAGCCAATGTTCTACCCAAGAACAAGACTTTTAGTTAACACTAGAAAAAAATAGTTAATTTTAAGAAATGATCCCAGGTAAAAAAACAAACAAAAAACGAGCATCAAATCTCAAAACAGATTACCCATATAGGGGATCCATACATCAATTAAACACCAAATATAAATCTTTATTGAAAAAACATGTATACAAAAAACATATAAAACTAAAAGTGGGAAAAAAAAATCAGTGACTGTGTAACGTGTATTTAAAAAGGGAAAAATCCCCTATGTGGCCTGCAAGTCTCCCTTGTGTGAGTAAGTATAAATCCCCTCTAAAAATCTCCTATGATATCAAGTAGATACAATATCAAGAGGGAAGTAAAAGTTTACTCAAAAAAATTGTTATCCCAGTGGAGTAGCTCAAAAAGTAGCCATTAATCTACAAAGTGGCAGTATAGATAAACTCTCCCAGACACATATAGAGAGGAGGGAAACACAAGGGACAGAGACAGATAATAGTATCACGTTGTCCGCATAAACAGAAAATGAAGAAGAGCTCCTTAGGAGACAAAAGATAAAGTAGCATTGATTCAATAGAGTAGGGTGCAATGGATAGTATTATTAAAAGGAATAGGAGGGTAGAAACATCTAATAAGTTACCACCCCCAACTTATTAACCACACCCCCCACTTTCCTTAAACTGCTAAAATATCCCAATTCTCAAGTGATATCAAGTGATATCGACTATGAAAGCATACAAGGATAGACAGGGGTCTTATAGATGCCTGGAAGGAAAGTATCTGGGATTTATAAAGGTAGTGATTAAGTTATACACAAATACTGTGTCTACAAAATTCACATAGATCTAGACCTAAGCATACCACACAATATCCCCATTCAGATACCTTTACAAAAATTCCACATTCCCTGATACTGAGAGATTCCCATGTTAATTAGTTAGATCATAAATCAAACGACCATTGGAATAAAGTAGGTGCATTCAGCCGATTCAAACACTACCTCCCAGTTGGCCCATGTTTCGAGGCAGCTCTAATGATAGTATTTTATTGAAACTATTGCAGCATTACGAAAGCAGGCTATAGAGGAGCCCCTAAATTAAAAATAATAGTAATAGTGCCTAACAGTGAAGTCCTACCCGATGCGCATTTCGGCGCTACACTGCGCCTTTGTTACCCTTGACAAAGGCGCAGTGTTGCGACAAAATGCGTGTCGGGTATGATGCCACCATTGGGCACTATTACTATTATTTTTAATTTAGGGACAAAGGCACAGTAATTACTCACACAAGGAAGTTTTGCAGGCTACATTTTTTTTTTCTTACTTGATGAGCCTCTAATCCCGGCGAAACGGTCGTCGGTCGCCTGGGCTTACCACTTTCCGATCAGGGTCGTCTCTATTCACAGTTAATTTGAATTGGCAGGACTTCTCTAGTAGCAACTGCCTAGTTCATCTTATATCTGTCAATATTTTCTACACTGTTTTTCTGTATAAGGTGCCCACAAGGGCACCATTACTGTTACCTTACTCTCTGCTCTGCTCTCTATAGTAATATATAGTCAGAGGTTCTGTAAATTAGCCTCCATAGCTGACCGATGAATGAGACTGCAAATTAGTGCACATCACATTGTATCAATCCAGTTACCAGCATATCACTGTGAGGATACGTTTGAGGATTAATTCATTACATTATTTATTTTCTTAGACAAGAACCCTATTACTACTAGGCAGCAGAGCCAGTTCTGCCTCACTAGCCATACGCCGACCAAGGCAAATATCTATTCACTCGATTCCCCCTTACTGCAATTGTTTATTTTACACAGAGTTTGGGCGGATCAATTGTGAAACTATTCTTACTGCCAATATTCTGACACACTCCAGTGCATTAGACGCACTTTGGACACATCGCTACAAATTAGGGTTATCTCTTTTACTGTCCTATTAGAACTTGTTGGACCCCCCCCCCTCTCTTTGTTTAGTAGTTACTACTTGGCTTATCTTATACATGTCAGCACATTACTGAGAGGTTTCCTCCCAGTATTGATTTATGATACTGCTTCTATAATCAAAGGGATTTTACAACTACTAGGCAATTAAGATTATCTTCATTCTCTAGCCACATTGCCGATTGAGGTATTGCCTTTACCTACCTGATTCTTCTTAGCTTGAATCATACTGAGTCTGGGCGGGTTGCCCACCTACTGTTAATAACATTTCTATTACAGTTATTATTTGGATACATTCAAGTATATAGGATGCACTCTGGATACACTATTATAGACATCAATCCAGATACATCTTAATGTATCCGATATACTGTGAAGCACTGCCATAGATGCTCAGTTTTCGTTTACCCCTATGCGTTACCCCACACTCCCTTACCCTTCTGTATGTGTGCTCTCTGCGTTGACTACTGTAATTGACTCATTTAGTCAGGTAACCGCAGTTAGGGTTTATTCATTGACTTTATTATTTGTTTGTCCTTGGTATTTACAATAAAGTATCTTCGTGATTTTTAAAAGCACACTGTTATTTCTCTTTCTACATTATAATTGGGAACAGACTTTCCTCCTTCTCTCATTCCACAGTCCTTTAGGGTTACCCCCTTATCTGTTGCCCTGGATTCTCTGATATTAATCACCTGGCCAACTTCTCTTTATTTACATTTAGTAGAATACGTTGAGCATTACACATTACATGACGTTATCTTGCATATCAATGGTACATTACAAATCAATGTTACATTACAAAGTCAGGACACAGGTCTGTGAGGCAGGCATATATCAGATATAGGGTGGTCATTGTCTAATGGTCAGGCAAGTTATGCTAACGGTTCGGATATGTTCTAATTCAGCTGTCCGGTACCCAATCTCCATGCGTCCCACATCAGCCATGCTCATGAATAGATGTTAGTGGGGGAAAAGATGGGGGGGAGATGTTGTTCGAATGAGCATTGTCTATCTGTGTCTTGTATTAACTCCCGGACAGTCGGGGCAATGTTGGATTTCCACTCTCTGGCTTTATTTTTTGCTCGATTAGTGTTACTTGGAATATGAGTTTGGCATTAAATCTTGACATATCTGTAGGTATATCCAAGAGGAGATATGTGTGGGGCAAGCATGGTAATTTGACGCCAGTCAATTAGGTGATAGTGTCTGCTATATCTAACCAAATAGGCTCAATGACCCTGCATTGACACCACACATGAAATGTAGTTCCCACTTCTGCTGCACACCTCCAGCATGTCAGAGGGGCATTAGGGAACATCTTGTGTAGGCGGCTAGGTACCGTGTTCCACCTATATAGTGTTTACAGTGTTGTTCTACATCTGCTGCTGATTTGTTTAATGACTTAGGTAGGTTTATGATGTGTTCTCTCGGTTTACGGGTATAATTGTGTTGTAGGTTTATTTCCGACTGTGTTGCTTGGTTGGTGGTGGCAAAATGTGTATGCTGACAGCACAGCTTGTAGCACATGGAGATTGGTTTACAATGTGTGAGCTGAGATTGAGTAATACACAGGTGTTCCCATTCCCTGAGTTTATTGCTGGAAGGATGGGTCTTGGTTGCTCTAGGTTGGGATCGTGTTAGCAAGGAGCATAGCTATACATATGAGTAGTAGGAGCAGTCTGGAATGGTATACTTGGACATGAGGATGTCAAACTCTTGAATGTTGTGTAAGGAAAATAGATGGTAAAGGTGTTTTATACGTTTTTTGTATATATGTTTTTTCAAAATAGATTTATATTTGGTGTTTAATACCGTATGTATGGATTCCCTATATGGGTAATCTGTTTTGATATTTGATGCTCGGTTTTTTTTTTGTTTTGTTTTTTTACCTGGGATCTTTTCTCAAAATTAGTTCATTTTTCTAATATATGCTCTTTTTGGGTTAAGCCCATATTACCCATTTATTCCGATTAGACTGTAGGGCCGGTTTGTCCTGCCTTTGCAGTCTTGCTTTTTCTTTAGCTAACCTATTGTTTGGAACTGCATCAAACACCTTGGCAAAATCAAATGACATCAAGTCACATCACTACAACATCCTGATCTATACTTCTTCTTACTTCTTCAATTAATTTCTGAAAATTTTCCCTTAATAACTCCTCAACTGCTTACCCAGCCACAGAAGTTAAACCCATAGGTCTAAAAATTGCAGGCAAGATTTTGAACCCCTTTTTGAATAGAGGAACCACATTGACCTTTCTTGAATCCTCCAATACAATTCCTGAAATAAAAGAATTCTGAAATATTAAAAAGAGGTTCACTTATTTCCACACTTAGCTCAATAAGTACTCATGGACGAGTACCATCAGGCCCTGGGGTTTTGTTCACATTAACTTTCTTTAGTTGCAGCAGCACCTTCTCAAAAATTGTCTGCAAGTTATTTTTTGCAGCAAATCATTTGTGTATCTCATAATATATACTGAGGAAGAATAATTATTTTAAATTTCTGCTTTGTCCTGGTTTTCATTTACTAATATAAAGGGTATGCAGTTACTCTGTTCACGGATAAAGGATAAATACAAAAGCCTTAAAAGAGGTATGAAAAATCCTACTAGAAACGCATCCCTTAACAAGGCATTTTAGTGTCCATAGAAATCACTACAGCTTAGTGATTATGGCACAATTAAACTGTTAGCACCATCCCTTTGATTTGTTTCAAACCATTTTTGAGCAATATGACTGAATCCATGGCTAGGGAGTTATCCAGTGATTTTCTATATCTGCTATTTTGTCTATGGGCAGCAATGATAGGCTGACAGAGTTGGAGAAAAAGCTCATATTTACTACTTCATTAGGAAGCAAAGAACTAAACAAGGGACAGAATACATTTCATATCTGAACAATTTGTTGAAAGTATCTTGATGAACACAGCCATTTATTTTGAGTAAAAAAGAAAAATAGACATTTTTTTAATTCAAAATAACCACCATGAAGTTTGAAATGTAATCAGAAATTTGGGGACAAAGTGGAGCAATCTCCGCAAAAATCAGTGGAATATTCCAGTTCTACAAAGTATGTATGTCTTTTAAAAATAAAATAATTAAAGCTCTACATTTATCTTTTCCTCAGTATTGTTCACTACAATCAAAATCCTTTCCGTTTCTGCCAAGCACTTCCACTTTTTCGAGGATTACTGAATTACCCATTTTAAAACTCTTTAACATGATTTCCAGATTACTGCTATACAACTTCATTTAGCTCTTAATGTACAACTTCCCCTTGCAAGCACTTGAACGCTGAATATGTATAATACGTGTTCTAGAACTGAAAGCAATGAGGTCAATCTCTGTAGCTGCCTTGTATGCTTTTTCTATCTTTGCAAGAAGACATTTCTGCCATAACAACTTGAAAACCTGAGTTGATAATAGCTTCACATAATTCCCCATTTTCCACCCAAATATCTAGTGCTTTAGCCTTTACGGCTATCAATATAATTTTAATGACATAAAAGGCCATCAGTGACTGATTTTAACACCGTTATATTCACTGTACAAAACCTGTTTCCTACAGAAGTAAAACGACTCCTGGGAATCTTATATCTCATGGACCACATCCAGTATAATTTACTGAGTATTACAAAGTCTTAGGCTGTCTCTGTTGAAAGTGACAGCACTGTTCATATTGAAAAAAAACAAAACCATTTCTTCTAAAATGCAAAACAAATTCCTTACTAATAAAGATTTGCATTCAAATTTTAGTTTTCATTAGAGGATTGCTTTAAATTATCACGGCTTTTAAGATAATGCTGGTAATATTAAAACATAGATTAAAATATACATTAATAATCGCATAATTAAAAAAAAAAAAAAATCTCCATGCTTATAAAGATTTGCATTCACATTTCAGTTGTCATTAGTAGATTGATTTAAATTGACATTGTTTTTAACATAATGCAAAAAACATATAGTTTAAAAAAAAAAAAAATGTATTGTGTCAGACCGCATGGTACCCCGGCTTGCTTCCTAGCTAGAAGTGGAACACCCTTAGCGCTTCAGCCCCTAGCTGCCTGGTTTGGCTGGAGTCTATCCAAAATTTCCCACCTGGAACAGGTTCCTGTGCTACAGCTCAAGTTATTAAGATCTCCTGCATAGAGTACAGCTGTATAGCTGTCTCACCCAAACACTAGCCAAGACTTAGTGAAGGGTGAAGGAGAACTGGGTTTATTGAATGAACCACAGGTTTATTTAGGTGTAATCACAACAGGGGGTCATGAAATAAAATCAAACATAAGGAAGTAAGTGTGACAGGATTGGATAAAGTTAATGTGACAGGCTGCATGTGGCATAGTGGGGGGTGTATCACAGGGTTGGGGTGAATGTGCCATGTTTGGGGGAGGCAGTGTAACAGAATGAGGATAGGTGAGTGATTCAAAATTAAGGGGGTTAATGTGGTAGGATTAGATTGATGTGGGATTCAGGGGGAGTGTGGCAGGGTTGGGGAGGAGAGTGTGGCAGGGTGAAGGGGGTGAGTGGGACAGACTGATAGAGGATGACTGTGACAGGGTTGGGGACTGTGTGCGACAGTGCAAGAGAAGGTTGAATCAGACGGGATTGGGGGTTAATGTGATAGGGTAATTGTGGTAAAGCAAGGGCAGGTGAGTTTTGTATGATTGGAGGGGGTGAGAGTGACAGGATTAGGAGGATTTAATGTGAGTGTGGCTGGGTGTGGGCTGAAAGTGTTTGAGGATGGTGATGGTGTATGTGTATGGGGTAACAATGTTTGCGTGGGGATGATAGGGTGTGGGTTGGGGGTGACAGGGTGTGTGGGGGTCTGTGACAGGGTGTGTGTGCGTGGGGATGATAGGGTGTGGGTGGGGGTGACAGGGTGTGTGGAGGGAGGCTCTGACAGGGTGAGTGTGTGGAGGGGTAACACGGTGTGTGGGTGGTTGTGGGATGACAGGGTGCATACGTTTATTAGCTTTGGCTAAGGAAACACCTTTTCTACTATTTAGATCTCAGGTCTATTGGTTATCTGCCTCCACTATTGAACAGACTCCTTATAGGATTACTCCCTGCCTCATCTGTCTAATGCAGGCTTTATCCTGTATATATTACACAATATCCAAAGGGCACTACAGTTTGCTATTTGGTGTTAATTAGTTTATTATCTAATGTTACACTTGCAGCCTTTGAAGTTTACAGTGATAGTCTGTGATACAGAAATAGCAGTCAATTAATGTATTACACTCTACCCATAGGACACTACAGAAAACAGTTTTCTATTTTGTATCAAACTAGTTTATTATCTAAGTCAGGGGTCCTCAAACTACATCCAGGGTCCAAAACCTGGCCCACACACTCAGGGTCACTCGATGGGCCCTAAATCTCCAGGGGCCAGTCAGCGCGGCGGCCGTGCAATAGCGGGACCGGGCCCCTTAAAAAAATCGAAGCCGCAATCGCAGCCGCAAAGTAGTGCTGGGAGGAAGTAACGGCCGGTGGTCACTTTCTCCCAGCTCCCTCCGCGCGGGAGGGAAGAGAGCCAGGCTGCTGGAACCACGCTGACTCCCATCAGCCACAGCCATTCTCCTGCAAAAAAGGTAAGCAAAATTAGCTATGTGTGTATGTATGTATGTCAGTATGTATGTATATGTATGTCTGTCAGTATGTGTATGTATGTATGTGTCTGTCAGTATGTATGTGTATGTCTGTATGTATGTATGTGTGTTTGTGTATGTATGTTTGTATGTATGTATGTATGTATGTCAGTATGTGTGTTTGTGTATGTATGTCAGTATGTATGTATGTGTCAGTATGTCTGTATGTATGTTAGTATGTCAGTATGTTTATGTATGTGTATGTATGTATGTCAGTATGTATGTGTATGTATGTCAGTATGTGTGTGTATGTACGTATGTCAGTATGTATGTGTATGTCAGTATGTCTGTGTGTATGTATGTATGTATGTCAGTGTGTATGTGTATGTCAGTGTGTATGTGTATGTCAGTATGTCTGTATGTATGTATGTATGTCAGTATGTCAGTGTGTATGTGTGTGTGTATGTATGTCAGTATGTATGTATGTCAGTATGTCTGTATGTATGTATGCATATCAGTATGTATGTATGTCAGTATGTGTGTGTATGTATGTCAGTATGTGTGTATATGTATGTATGTATGTCAGTATATGTGTGTATGTATGTATGCATGTATGTCTGTCTGTGTGCATGTATGTATCTGCATGTATGTGTATGTATTTCAGTCTGTATGTATATGTATGTATTTCAGTCTGTATGTGTATGTATGTATGCATGTATGTGTATGTATGTATGACAGTATGTATGTCTGTGTGTGTGTATCTGTATGTATGTGTGTCAGTATGTCTGTATTTCTGTGTGTATGTTTGTCAGTATGTGTCTGTCTGTATGTGTGTGTATGTATGTCTGTATGTATGTTTGTCTGTGTGCATGTATCTATATGTATGTATGTCAGTATGTCTGTGTGTGTGTATGTATGTTTATATGTATGTATGTCCGTATGTATGTATGTGTATGTCTGTGTCTGTCTGTTTATGTATGTATGTCAGTATGTGTGTGTATTTATGTCCTTATGCATGTGTGCAGTGTGCATAGGTATTTGTTAATATGTTTTATAGTCCGGCCCCCAACAGCATCTGAGGGACAATGAACTGGCCCTCTGTTGAAAAAGTTTGAGGACTCCTGATCTAAGCGTTACATTTGTAGCCTGTGGAGTTTATAGTAACAGTCTGTGATACAGATTTAGCACTCATTTAATTATCACTGTTTATACACTCTTTTCACTTTACATTTAGGTTGCACAAGCACTTTTCTTATTTAGTATGTGCTTATTTTCAATAAAGTTCATTACCCTATATTGAATTTTATCTAGAGGTATTTCCTGTGGGGCTGGTTTTTCTTCCTACATTTAGGAGCTAACCATACTCATTAGTCTTCATCGTTTGATTTCAAGTGTCAAGTCCTGTCTACCTCTGTACTCTTAGTATAGGTTTTCTTCCTATTCTCTTGTAGTTTTTTTTTTTCTAATATTTAACATATTAATTGTCTTTTTTAATATTTTATGCTTTAACACTATTTATGTGTCCAACATTTCGACCACACCTGTGGTACATGGGCACAGATACACACACACACAATCACACTACACACACCGAGATACACACACACACGCACACACACAATCACACTGACACACAGACACACACACACTACACACACAGATTCACACACTGCACACACAGACACTACACACACAGAGATACACACACACACACACACACACACAGATACATACACACTACAGTGACTGTAGTGTTGGATTAGAAGAGGTAGAACTTACTGAATTATCCTGTGCCTTGATTGTATGGTAGATCAGGAATAGGTAGAGCTAAAGACTATGACAATGTAGCACACTGCCAACTGGTTACAATGCATACTACCTTTTTATCATTGGACAATGACAGATGTGGTACTGTTTTAGCATACTGGACATTATTATATTATAGTATATTATACATCCTGTCTGCCCATTCTGTTTATATGACTGGGATCGAGAATGTGCAGTGGTGGATGCTTTCCTCCTGGATTCACTCTCTCAAGGAGCCTATGCCTTTCCACTGTTCGCTATTATCTCCAGGACTCTCTTGCAGCTCAGATGTCAACGTTACTCCTTGGTTCTACTGACTCCGCTCTGGCAAGGCCAAGCCTGGTTCCCGGAACTTCTGGAATTGTCTTATGGGAATCCTCTTCTCCTCCCATCTCCACGGAATATGCTCTCAGATGCATGAGGCAATTTACATCCTCTAGTAGCGGATGGCCACCTCCTCTTGGTGGCTTGAACTCTTTCCGGGGAGCCTGGAATGTCAGCAACTTATCGCAGACAACTAAGGACCTCCTATGGGATTCCTGGGCCCCAGGTACTGGAAGATGTTACTTGTCCACTTGGACCACCTGGGTTCATTGGTGCATGGAATGGGATTTTGATCCCTTTATGGCCCCTATTTCCGCCGTTATGAATTTCTTGTCTCATTTGTTTGACCAGGGGAAATCCTATTGCTTTATTAATGTGGTCCGTTCAGCTATCTCGGCGGCACACATTCCCCTACAGGGTGTTCCTGTGGATCAAGACCCCTTGATCTGTAGCCTACTCATGGGCATTAAGTTGTCCCGTCCTCCGGCACCTAGGTACTCCCACCTTTGAGATGTAAGCATGGTACTTTGTTTTCTCATGGACTGGCTGGATAACCGGGATCTCTCTATCCGTCAACTGTTGGACAAATTTGCACTTCTCCTGTGCCTTGCATCATTCCTTCGAGTTTCTGATGTGCGGGCATTTGATGTCGATGCGTTTACTTTTTTCCCCCAAGGGCGTTACTTTTTTGGTATCCAGAAGGACCAAGTTAGACTCGTCGGCTATCTTTTATCTGTATTTCTATGATGCCCCTAAGTTATGTGTGGTATCTACATTGTCTCAATATGTCGCAATCACGGCTCCTCTCCTATTTACTCAGTCGGACCAACTCCTGGTTTCATACGATAGACCTCACAAGCCTGTCTCCTCCACTACCTTGGCACGCTGGATCAGATGGATTTTGTCTATGGCAGGTGTGGATTCCTTGTTCGGAGCACATTCCATGAGAGGGGCTGTGGCATCCAGAGTCCTTATGGCAGGAGCTTCCCTACTGGATAATCTATGTTCTGTGGATTGGTCTAGGGAAGACATATTCCGTTGTTTCTACTTCTGTAGTTCCACACGTGCTTCGTTTGCTTTGCTGAATGAGTGTTAAAACAGCAAATATGAAGCCTCCTGTCATGTGACAGCTATGCTAGCTGTGCTAGCTTTACTGTACCTTTTATTAATGACCGGAGGTGAATATTTCCCTCCCTTATTTGTATACCAACCCTTTATTTATCTCTGTATGCTCTTCTAGTAAACTGAGGTGAGTACTTGTTAAGGTATACTCTCACCGTTCATCTTTGTTTGTTTGTCTTGATTACGTTACTAGTTAAGGGATTTTGTAAGGGGGTTGACGTTGTACATTGTACCTGAGGATGACATGTTTTTTCTGAGTACATTTCCTCAACTAATCCGTGGTTTCGATTCTGTTTTCTCTCGTTTCAGTCTAAAGTTCGCCTGTGGTGTTGAGTTTGATAGACAGTTGCTTTGGAAGAGGATCGTCTCAAATCTGCATTATCCTGTTCTCTACTGTTTTTTCACGTTCCTCATTGTTCATGTTATCTGTTTCGTTCACAGCTGGAAAGAGGAAGTGTTAGAAGGGGAGACTTATTGTTTCTGTTTGTTTTCTGATTGGTTGTGAAAAAGTGCTGCTGTGAGTTAAAGAGAGACTTAAGCAAATAGTCACCTCCTGTCATTAATAAAAATTAAGATTATAGGTACAATAAAGCTAGCATAATCTACAATTGTCTGCTACACTAAATCAAAAAAACAGATAGTGAGACGCAACTAGCCAAAAACAGTTAACAGTACGTTAAACTATGTAACCACTCAAAAGTAACAGTCACCGATACAGAAGATACAGACTTGCGTGTCACGTCTGCTCTAATGTCATTACTATGAAATCAGAGATAAATGTAAATAGGTAAGTATACATTTAAATATGAACCTAAAAAAATTGTAAAATCTAGATAAAAATTGTACTTATCTTCCAGACTCGACGGGGGTAAGAAGGTGTCACTTTCATACTATGCAAAGACCCCCAAAAGTGACAGATATGCTTTAAAACAGATACTGGTCTTATAAAATAAATAAATGACAAAAAATAGACACTATCTCTAGAACCAACCCACTAAAAGGTACAAGGTCTTAGAGATGCTCACCAATATCACTTGAGATTCTAAGCAATAGTATTTTTTATCAAGGGGAAACTCCAAGCAACATAACCACCAGTTATATTCATTCTAGTACTAGGGAGCTGTTCGTGTAAGTTTCAAATCATCACCATTGGCATATTCAGCTTGACATTCTGTCTTTCAGGGTTGTTGCGTCTCGGTCATTTTGTTAATATGAATTTACCTAAGAATATGCAAATCATGTACAGCAATATATTAGAGAAATATTGTCACAGTATACTTGAGATTTTTTCTATTACATTGAATATTGTTTTATATAAATAGCAGGTATTACTTCTGAATGGAACTTCTCTTCCCCTCTCACCGTCAGAATGATTGCACAGGGCAAGTAAATAGAATCCTGATTGGCACAATAGGCTAGCATTCAACAGGGACATACAAATTGCCTTGTTTCCCACTTTATAGTCTGTAAATCACTAGGCATGGCTCTGAGAAAATAATAATGAGGTATAATTTGACATGATTAATTATTTCTGGCAAGGCTTTCCTCATTCAATGCTAAAGGAATTATGTCATATTTAGCTGAACAGATAACACAGTGCCTATAAGGGACGGAGAAAGGGGGGATGTTTATATTAATCAGCATCAAGGTACAGGTCAATGTCCTGGAAAAGATAAATCTCATAGATTCAAACTTGTAGTTAATGCACATATAAAGTATATTATACACTAATATTATGTATTATTATTTATTTCAAATGCTAAAGGTATGCACATTCATAATTTACTTTTGTGCATCATCCTACCTGGAAAAATTGTAATTGAGCAAAATCACGTTTCCACAATTCTCCCAGAATTCCCATCTTGACATGCAAATGAGCACAGATGGGTATTATTTTTTAGACTTCATTCTACATTTTTGCAGACATTTGACCCCACTGGGTCTTTTGATATTTGACCCCACTGGGTCTTTTTCAAAACCATGCATTATAAAACAAAGTGTTATAGTAACAGTAAGATAGAAAATAGAAAAATGTATTCTGTTGTATAATATGTGATCTTGAAAAAGACTTGGTGTACAAACATAGATCATTTTGGTGGTAGCGCAATTTTTTTTTTACACTAATTAAACACTTGCTTCTCTTTAATAAATGAATGCTGAGCTGTTCATCAAGCTTTCTAATCTTCAATTTTGGAGTTAATAAGAATTTGAATGGTTGGACATATTGGACAAGGGTTGTGGCCAAGGAGGGATTGTGTTCAGGGAGTGGGGCTGTGAAGTTTTTTTACACAGGGTGTATAAAGGCATAAGATTGGCCATGCCTGCCTTCAACATTATAATTCACACTTTGTTGGAGAAATGCAGCAAAGGCCTGAGGTGGCCTTGCGTATGAAATAGTGAAAGTAAAGGATCTGGGCACTTCAGTGGTGAATGCATACTTTAATTGGAAACACAATACAAAATGATGACTTTTCGACCACACAATGTGAACTGGTTCTCCTGGCTGAGTGTAACTGGAGCTACAATCCACAGCATTCTCAAGGCAGGCATGCCCTTATCCTACTTCCACTAAACCCTCCTTTGCCATTGGTTACCCTGTCAATAAACCTACATTACTATGCCATTATAGCACCAGACACAACAATGTGTCCAAAACTGCAATGATGCCTATTATTATTCTTAGCTTGGAAACATTTTGGCATTTCACTTTCATCAAGTATAATTGAATACTCCAGATTCTATACACTATTGCTGAATACATCTAAGTCTACCCTACAACTGTGATAGCTTTCACTGTAGCTCATAATTTATACAAGACAGAATATATTAACTAGACTCTGCCAGTGGAACTGTTCCTAATAAGCGATGCATGTTTCCAGCAATGCCTTAAGCGATGAGATTTGATTCATTATTTAAATTCATAAATATAACAGAAACAGTTAGCCAATATACCACTTTTATATGGATCTTATTTTTGAAAACATTTTATTTTTTTAAAGTTTGAACAAAAAGATGAATCCCTCACTTTTGGGAATGATGTGTTTCTTGTTGAAAGCAGTAGAACGCCTGGAGTTGAGGTCACTTTGAACTCATTCAAGATAAGCTCTACAAAATTCTCTGTACAATAGTGGACTAGCTAATGTCTTACAACTCAAGTTCTAGAGGAGCAGTGTTGTGTTAAAAAATGAGCACACTATGAATGTTGAGTTTATTTTATGTTAAAGCATTAATATATATATTTTTTTAAATACTGTGTCAAAGACACATTAGTAGGATGTAGAGTTTAAATTGCAATGTTCTGCTTTGCAGTCAGTAATATGATTTATATTGGTAAAACGCTTGTCTAGTTAGCACATTCAAATTATTTTATTGACTGATAATCAATCATAAAATGCCCAGGGCAAGCATTTGTGGTATAGACATAATACCTAACTTAGTATATCTTGCCCTATAATTAACATATTGATGATAAAGGAATGAATGAAAGAGCACGAGGGTAAAAATAAAAGTTTAATAATCAGAGGGATGTGGATCCAAGAAAAGAAACGTCTAATTTTGTTTATTGACCTCACGGGAAAGGAATTTTTCACTTTAAGAGACCAAATTGACAAATTGCTTCACTGTAGCTTCTGTGTTTGCTTTGATCAATAAGTCTGAAAACACACTCACATTTCCAATTACCATTTAACAAAAGCTGGTTCTTTTTTTCTTTTTCTTATTTGTTAAACATATCCGTGCCGATCTATTTTTAATGTCATTTGGTACATTTCCCCTTGCATTAGTAGCTTGTTCTAAGATTCATCATGAGATGTGCTTGTATTTCTCACATCTTAAGTGGTAACGTGTGTTATGGTAAAAGGTTTAAGGTTTGATGGAAAGCACTATAAGAGAATAGGTTGGGTAACTGTAAACTATTGGTGTCCAAACTTTTGTCCTCAGGATTACTAACTATTTTTAAAGAACTTCTAGGATTCTGGAATATTTAAGGAAACAACCATTTTGATCAAACTTGATTGATGGTGATTATGAAGTGCAGTCATTCAAATGTATGCCTATTCAAGTCAGAATTAAGAGACAACTATTTCTTCTTAGGCCCATTTTAGGTAAGAAAACATTGGATCCATTAGCTAAACTAGTGCTTTTGCAGAAGTTGCGTGTGGTGCTTTAACATTTTGTTTAGAGCAATCTCCTTGTCTACAAACCTCGCCTTAATCTACAAAACAGGACTTGGAGTCTTGAAACAATGAAGACAATTTAGAAAATCAACAATAATCAGGATATACTCAAGGATTTTTTTTCTGTAACAATTTTTTGCAGTTCAGCAAGATACAACTGAGTTACAGTTCCACCACTATTAGTAAAGAAGAATAAATGAAAAAACAAGGAGAATGAAAGTTTGTAAATAAAACAGAAAAAGAGAAGCACCTTAATGCAGAAATCAGTAAATCCTGCTATTTCCAATGGAAGGGAAAATAAGGGAGTCCTGAGGTGGTTCACAGAATTGAACCTAGGAACTCCATAACAGGTCATCAATACAAAAATAAAACAAATGTCCAGGCACTTACATGTCTATTCTCAAAGGCAGACTTCTATTAGAGCCGCTGAAAGGTCAGAGAGAGATCCACTTGGCAGGAAATACCATAATCTAGAACTATAAACTAAAACCAAAATATAATGCTGTCTTTATGTCATCTATATTCCATGAATGCAAAGTAATAATGTTTTCAGCAAGAAGTTGTATCTAAGTGGAAGACTGAGGAGGTACATCAAAACCAGAAAAGGAGAGGCCAATCAGTAGACAAATCGGTATGTCCAAAGAAGACCATATATGGGGGAAAATGCAACAATAAAAAAAGTAAATCAGTTTTAAGGCCCTATCGAGTCTTAATCAGGATTTTGATTCTTCCCCCTCAGTAACTGAAAGGAAAACCAACTGATAAGTTCTAAGGCTTTCCTCATCTATCTCCCAAGAGTAGGCTCCAGTGTGATAATAAACAGTCAGTTGCCATCATTTTTCAGTATATGAGTTTTTGCTTTTTTTTGTCATTGCCATTAACCAGTACATACCAAAGCAATAATATAATTTCGCTAGGTAGAGAAGCAGTGAAGGTGGTTGGAGATGTATCCATTGGTGTAGTAAAAACGAAGTTTCGCACCCCCAGGAGCAAGTGTATCAGTTTGGAAGTGTTAAGTCTTACATTCTAAAAATGGCTTAAATGAGCAAATGATATTTTCAAGTTTATTGTCCTTTCAGCTCTTCATTAGTAACAATCCATCTCTACTTAAAGCAGGTGGAAGTGTAGTTTTGCTACAGTCTGAAGTTCACTCGATCTGCTCTGTTCAGGAATTACTGAACTAAGCCGAACAGTTATAGTAAGAAAAAACTAATCTGTATATTACCAATATTCCTCTTAAAACAGCACAGAGCTTCAGTGCTTAGTTGAAATGCCATTGTACCACCTAAAATCAGTGAAACACCTAACAATCTATTACAGAAGACCAGATAAGAAGTAGGGTCACCTTTTGACTTCTGAACAAATTCAACCAATCAATATTGTCTTACAAGTCATAAACTGTTCACTGTTAATAGATACTGTGCATCAAGAATAAAAGCCTCTATTAGGAAAATATATACTGCATGCCATGTACTCTAGACCATCTCATAAGGTTTCAGTGATATTTAGCTTTAGAGACCATAGAAGGCATTTGGATTCATGGAGGAGTTCATGAAATCAACCTTGAATTTGTATTACAAGATATAAGGGAGTATTGTAATCCTGAAATATGGTAACCTCATGAGAGGACAGAGCTTGCAACATGGGGACAAAAACCTATGCACCTATATGTTTGATAGTGATTTTAATATAATGCATGAATTGACTTTGATAAACTGGCTGAAAAAGATCTCGTCATTCACACATTAATGTTATAGTGGTTACATTATAAATTATATTTTTGAATAGTGAATGAGCGAAGTAGATGTTTCCAGAATCTGTAAATCTGGCTTGAATTTATCTAGAAAGATGTTGGAATATATGATTTTAGTAAACAAAAAATCCTGCACACAGGTACCATGCAAATGCTCCGACCATCGAAAGTGGAGGTGCTCCATGTCAGGCGGACATCGCTGTATCCACCGGTAAAGTGTTCCAATAGGATAAACGCAGGCAACACTCAACAATAGTAATGCGTTTATTCTATTGGAATATATGATTTATCTGTCCTCCAATTCTCAAAAATAGAAGAAAAAAAACAACATACAAATCATTTTATGATCTTGCTCTGTAACAGAAACTCAGATGTAGATGAAACCACGGAGCAACGCAGGGAGGAGTGGGCCTTGACAGAGCCAGGAGTAGGCAGGGTGAAGTTCAGGTCAAGAGGCTGTCCTGTGATTATGCTGGGGGGCGTGGGTTAGAAGGGAAGGTTAAATAGCGGCCATTTTAGGGTAAGTTCATTTTAACTTGAGCCTTTCTTACCTGTAAATTGTCCCTCCCACCCACCCTATGAGTTAGTGGTAGTTCCCGTTTGGTCACAGCGGCGGGAAAAGGTCTTGGTTAAACTGGAATTTTGGTGGGTTAAGAAATTGGTAGGCCAAGGTCTAGGCTGGAGTAGGCCGGAAGTCAAAAGTATGGAGGTAGGTTCGAGCCCGTCGGTGGCTACGAACCAAGGGGTGTAGGGGTGTCTGGGTACACCCCTGCAGTTAGACAAATGGAGGTGGGGCCTCTTGGTAGGCCGTTGAGTTACGTGTATGTATTATTGGTTATGCTAATGTTTGTTTTGGTAGGGTCATTGTCGGGGGTATGATATAGGAAGAGAGCCTAACGAAGGAGTACTGTTGACAATGACCCTAAATTGTTAATTTATATATTGATATTAATTAATAAAGCTGTGGACTTTATACTCCAACAGAATTTTCGGTGTCTGCGTGTTATTAAAGTATGGTTGGCACATGCCGAATAACGACTGTGCAATAATGTCATGTGTTTTTAAGTACATCACCAGAATCTTCCCACTCTTACTCTTCCTATCATCGGAACATCGGATTAAATAAACATACAGATTTTTCTAAAATTGAGCATATATTAATGCCAAATCAGATTTATTCTACAAAATGTATGCTGCAATACTGTAGCACACTCTGAACAAGACAGTGTACTGTTTATTATTCTTCCTGGTCAGTTTTCTATAAAGGTTTATTTCATAGTTTATGTTTAAAAGGGAACTATCACGCATGTCTATACCTAACAAATGTATTTGTGAAGTGCAAACAATAAATTGAAATGTAGAAAACCCCATCTCTTTATCCGGAAGCTTGGCAAATCCATATTAGTTGCTCATCAATCAGTGTTATTAGCTCTATCTCTAAAAATACTGAACTAAGGAACCACTGCACCCTGACCACATAATTGAGATTTAGTGGTCTGGATGACTTTAGTGATTTTTAAAGGAACAATATGATTGGAGTCTTTGATACAGCTTCTGCATAAAACAGTTTTCCCGTTCTAATCAGTTTGGAAGAAGAAATACACTGCCTGGCCAAAAAAAAAGTTGCCACCCAAAAAAAAGGTCAAACACTCTAATATTTTGTTGGACCGCCTTTAGTTTTGATAACGGCACTCATTCGCTGTGGCATTGTTTCAATAAGCTTCTGCAAATTTATTTCCGTCCAGAGTTGCATTAATTTTTTGGATCTTGTATTGATGATGGCAGAGTCAGACCACTTTACAAAGCCTTCTCCAACACATCCCAAAAATTCTAAATGGGTTTAAGGTCTGGACTCCGTGGTGGCCAATCCATGTGTGAAAATTATGTCTCATGCTCCCTGAACTACTCTTTCCCAATTTGAGCCCGATGAATCCTGGCATTGTCATCTTGGAATATGCCCGTGCCATCAGGGAAGAAAAAAATCCATTGATGGAATAACCTGGTCATTCAGTATATTCAGGTACAAAACATAGAATGTGATGACAGATAAGAACCATTCAGCCCATCTAGTCTGCCCAATTTTCTAAATACTTTCATTAGTCCCTTATAGCTAGGATAGCCTTATGCCTATCCCACGCATGCTTAAACTCCTTTAATGTGTTAACCTCTACCACTTCAGCTGGAAGGCTATTCCATGCACCCATTACCCTCTCAGTAAATTAATACTTCCTGATATTATTTTTAAACCTTTGTCCCTCTTGTTGTGGTCCTTCTAGCGTTAACCCATTTTTTCATAAACATAGCAGTTTCAGAGAAACTGCTACGTTTATGAATGGGTTAAGCCTTCCCCTATTTCCTCTAGTTGCTGTCTCATTGACAGCCACTAGAGGCGCTTGCGTGCTTCTCACTGTGATTTTCACAGTGAGAGCACGCCAGCGTCCATAGGAAAGCATTATGAATGCTTTCCTATGTGACCGGCTGAATGCGCGCGCAGCTCTTGCCGCGCGTGCGCATTCAGCCGACGGGGAGGAGAAGAGGAGGATCGGAGGAGGAGAGCTCTCTGCCTAGCGCTGGAAAAAGGTAAGTTTTAACCCTTTTCCCCCTTCCAGAGCCGGGCGGGAGGGGGTCCCTGAGGGTGAGGGCACCTCCAGGGCACTATAGTGCCAGGAAAATGAGTATGTTTTCCTGGCACTATAGTGGTCCTTTAAATAACTTGTTGCCAGCTGAAAGATAATCGCCCATGCAGTGACTATGCAATAGGAGGCTCTTACCTATTTGCTTAGTTAAATCCAGGTGGCGACTTTTTTTTGGCCAGGCAGTGTATATGGCCAAAAAATGCATCTGGAATTGCAACTGCCACTCTATATAAACCAAGACCAAAAAGGTTGGGGTCAAGGCCTAACCGCTGAGCAGATACAAGTTTCTGCAGCTCCTGTTCTATACAGCGGAATAAAAAAGAAAAACAGCTATTACTCGACAGTCACAGGCCACTGGGCGAGAGGTGACACCAAGATGACCATGATGGTACTGAAGATGGAGTAGTTCTTGCAGAAATCACCCGAACGACTTGCGTGGCCTACACGCATGGTCGACACGGGGAAGCCAGCCACTTCTCTGCTGCCACAAAACGCTGTAAGTTGGATTCTGAGCTCCAGAACCTCCCCCGGACCAGTGCGGAATATCTTAGACTGGAGAGACGATCCCCAAGCCTCATGGTCGGGATACCTGACAAGATTTATTCCTCCTAAAATGGCACCAATCACTGAGGGGCCTTCTGAAGCGGCACAGTCACAATCCCCTTTCCAATGGCTGGTCAGCTTTTTGGTTTTGCAAAGAGACAGATGTGTCATCCATTGCTCTCAGTACATCCCTGCCCTGCTGCAGACCTTGAGGAAGATTTGTACAATCAACAAATGACGCATTAGGCAGCCGGGGCCTTTTGTAGCATACCTCATCACTAGAGGTTGAAGATAGTACAGATACGTGGGCCGAAGACCACTGTAGGTGTTTATCGGGCCAGGGACTACAATTTTACCATGCACTTTCCATTCATCCAATACGACTACTATAACAGGATGATGCTACCAGTAGGATTCCATGGTGGAACTCTACTTCTACAGGCTGTACTTTGGACTCCTTCCAACTCTCCTTTGTCATGTGTATGGATCCTGTATTTACACCTAGCATTTGAGTATTACACTTATTTTATACACAATACAAATAAAGTAATTTACTTGGGAATGCACAGAAATTGTTTTTTTCTTTTGTTTTTATTCTGTTTTTGCAGAACTTGTGCCTTGTTACTCAAATTTTATATAACTTTCAATTGGCTAGTTTATATTTACATTCTTCCCCTTTCTTGTATCTTACTAGTCATTTACTCGGACATGCAGTACCTTGTATTGTTTATTAAGGTCTATATCTTGCAGAAATATCTTTACAAGTTTGTCATTGTTTCCTTTGCACTGACAAAAATAAAGAATGTCAAAAAAGAACCCAAAAAGTTTAATATAATTTACTTGGGTATAAAAATGAAATAAATAATTCAACGTGCCACAAGGCCATCATTAAAAAAATTATTTTGTTATGCAAATCAACATAAAACATAGTGTTTTTGTTAAAAAACAAAATGTTACTTTTGATAGATCCTCATTAGCAGACTTTGCTAAAGTGGCAATGCTATATAGCAGTTTAATTAGTAGAAAAAAAAAAATCAGTTTATAATTAACAATACTAAATATTACTCAACACATATCTTTGTACACATCTTAAATTTTCATTTAAATACCTAAGCTTTTCTCATGCATTCCTCGGAATTCGAATTACAACAATCTTTTGAAGATAATTAAGTCCGATGTGTTGTTACACAGGTGGCTTCACCTGCATTAATGATTGTCCTCGGAACATTAATCAGGAAATAGTGAATTGCTGTGAATTTAAATAATTAATCCCAAATCTCTCTCATCATTACATAGCGTCGGAAAGTATAATCATGCCTAATCTCTTTGATTTCTTAGTTTTGAAAAGAAATGCATACAGCATATTTTGTGTTCAATATCAAATCTACTAACCTCTAGTTATTGAAAGCATTTTCACTGTGCTCACATCAAGCAAAAATGATTTAATCACCAAGTATTCATTTTCAAAATGGTGCATGTAATTAGTGCTGATTCAGAGAAAAAAAAATCAATGTTTTTCTTCTAACACCTGGAGTTTTCATGTTTTGTTAAAAGTAGCAACATTTACATTATTTTTCCAAATATTTAAATTTCTGACATATATGTCTCCACGTGCATAGCGTATGCAAACAATAGCCTCAATTTAATAACCGTTCCAAATTATTTAAAATTGTTAGAAAATGTTCATATTATTTGTCTGCAAAAACTTCAATAGATTTGAATGGGGATTTCTGTAGGTAAATCGCTTGAAAACGTTTCTAGCAGAATTAAATCAGTTGACAAGATTGTAAAATTGAGGCCAAAATAAGGCAATATCTTATATCTTTTATTAGGGACAGTTGAGGAATGGAATGGCTTCAAAATAAACACTGCTGTCTTCAAGTGCTTTAAATTTACAAATATGTATAATAAAATTCTAACATGCAATTATTTGCACAATTCATCTCTGAAGGAATTCTAGCATTAAAAAAAATTAAAGTTTGTACACAGATTTTTTTCATGCAAATATTTTCACAAGCTAGGTACAACTAAGAGTAAGAGACATATTTTTCTGACCATTCCCAGGATTTGGCATACTTTCTTGCCCTGACTGTGATTCTTGTAGCTATGTGATTAGAGGGGATACATTTGGTCACCCCTAGACTGGCAGTCGATTCAACATGAGTAGCTATGTTACATGTGATTCCAGGTATTACACTTAATATACCTTCTGAAATGCCCCTGTGGGCTAATCTACGTTGGTAAAACCACCACGAGAATGAAGGATTGTCCTGCTAGCCA
Organism: Pelobates cultripes; assembly: GCA_933207985.1. Lineage (NCBI taxonomy): Eukaryota > Metazoa > Chordata > Amphibia > Anura > Pelobatidae > Pelobates > Pelobates cultripes. The sequence goes on along the minus strand of OW240915.1, from coordinate 266,186,358 downwards.
CAAATCAGTGATTTGTACTAAAAAGCTTGACCATACCCATATCTGACCATTTTAAATGCAGTGGCCATGCTATTTTTTAATTAAGATACCAAATCATTGATTCTGTTGATCCTCTCAGGCGAGGTGGTGATTGTGAAAATTTACTACTTGAAAAGAAAAACAATTTTGGATTTATACACTGGATTGTTTGGAAAGGTTTGGATGGAGTATTTGATTTGCATTCTATGTTTTGATTTACCTATAATTTTGAGATTTCATCCCTGACTGTTGTGATATTAGGTGGGAGACTCTATTAGACTCTCCCTGATTCCTGCTGTTTTGTATCCCTTTCCACCCACATTATTTTTTCATTTACTCTTTTTTTTTTTTTCATCTTTTTTCTCTTTTTTTTCTTTTGTCTGGACACTCTCATAGGTCAGTCCTCTATGATATTCGTCACACTCTGGGACTTCACATTTGATCCCATTCCCAGTTTGGTTATATTGACCTGTAGCCATCTTTATGTGTTACTTTGTTTTTATATACGCCACACTTGGTATTTTTATATATCATACTGGATATGCTATTTTACTACTATTAACTGATTCCATATATTTGATACCATAGGAAGCCTTTACTGGCTCTCACCTACTTGGGGATAGTCTATTCCTACTGTGCCCCGACAGGTTTGGGTGACAGTTCATGTAGCATCACACATATACGCCTCTACTGTGGTGTATTCTGCATCCTTGGGAGTTGCTATGTCAACCGATGTCAAACATGCTCAATGCCTTGCAGGGTAGCTGTACAGAACACCTGGTTAGGTTCTCTCTCTATGATCATTTCAATCTGAGGTATGCCACCTTTTCATACACTCTAGCACATCACCGATACACTTTGGATCATCTGGTTGCACAGTATTACTCATGCCACTTTATACCCAGAAGGTGGCTTATGGGGACTTATTATAACATGCTATTATGATGTGCGCCAAATGTTTACTAGTTTATTATACTAGCTTGCAGTGATTGCTACAATATATGGATGGATGTTTTCATGTGTTTTACATTTTTCAGCATATATATGATTTGAATAGCTTTATCAGTGCTGATATATGGTCATGTGTCATGTGTCACTATAGGTCATTGCTATGCTATTTTTTTTTACTAATTTGCAGTGATAGCTGTAATGATTTTTCCCCCTTTTTTCCATATATCTTGTGCTGTAGATATTTCGGATGCCTAAGAAGCCTGGATTTGTTTATCATTATTGTTTACTCACTTGTTATGGTCATTACACTTACCTCCTTTGGGAGGAGTTCTCAATTTTGGCTCCAAACTTTCAGGTATCTAAATTGCTTGATGCACTTTTTGTAAATTTTTTTGTACATGGCCTTTTGGCCAAACATTGTATTTTTTTGTGTTTCTGTCTTCAATAGATCTCCATGATGCACTTTACCTGCTGAACCTGTGGATTCTCTACTTCATATTTTAACAACATTTAAACAACTATTAAAAATAAGCAAAAAACAATTACTACTGAGATTTTTCTGCATGTTGATAACAAAGGAAGATAAAATTGGCACTATATGCTTCCTGTAGGAAAACGTGAAATGTGGACTACCATAAAGTCATTACAGGCAACACGACAATCCCAATGAAATTCGTCAATTAAATCTTACACAAGAAAAAATACAATACAGACGTCATAATTGCCAAGACGAGCAGGAGTATTTGTTTATCCCTAATTTCAAGCAAGAAACCCTTAACAAAATTTACTGAATTTTTAATGCATTATAACTAAGGTTCAGAAACAAATGTTAGGTCATTATATCAAGTATGATAAGAATATTTAGATCTATATTAAGAAACAAAGAAGTTCCTAATTATAGAGTACATATACAAGAATTAAAACAAAATGCAGTATTTTGCAACTAGAAACAAGTCAAATAATAAAAAATAAATTAAAAAAGGCGGTAACGGTTGAAGAGAAAGAGGGACGTAAACCGAGATCTACTATGACCATTAAATCAGTATTTACTTTTTACTTATTCATCTTCTATCTAGGGCAACCAAATTTCCCTTGATGCCACGGATGATGTAAATGGCATTAAAGTACTGCTAACATGCTACATACATATTTTATAAACGCCACCGAAGAAAGGTTTTCTGTACATTGAACTGCAGATAGTTGCTATGTAAGAAATAGAAAGTCATAACTACCCTTCCTATAATAAGATCTATTTATGCAACTCAGAGAAGAGTAAAGGAAAAATCAGACTTAACAGATTATGCACATTACGAGTTATTATTTACATATATCCCTTTTGTGTCTTTCTGACATCCATCCAGTATTTTAAGCAATAAATTTTATCTTATGTTATATCCTTCACGTTGCTTGATATTGGATTACCGATTAATGAATATTTGTGTATCTGAAACATATTTACAGGCTGATTAACTAAAGTGAGAACTGTCAGGAATTCAAAGTGAGTTTCAAATTTAAGATCAAAGTAGCCAAACTAAAATAATTCTTCCAGTCTGCTATGCTTCCAGTTCAGTTACTTGACCTAAAATTCCTTGCAAATACCCTGTTATTGTTTTTTATGATGTGTGCGCATGAATTACTTTGGAAAAGATGAACGATATGCAAAAGGTTCCTATTTTGCCACTTGCCAAATGATTAGCACACTTTTTTAATGACAAAAATTAGTTAAAGAGGTTAAGAATGAAATCCATCTATTATTATATTAATAATGGTTGTCTTTCAAGAATAATAACATTTTGTACTAGGTAAGACTAATGGAAGACACATTTTACATTTGAAAAAATCTATTACAGTGTTCTGTATAAAACAAATTTGATCATTATTATGCTTGCGAAAAAAACACTGAATCTGAAAAATGTGTGCATCTTGGAAAGTAATGTTTAAATGTATTTTTGTACCAATATGCATAGACAGCACATTATTTAATAGAAACAAAATCACAAATATTGGCTGTACTGAAAAACGTAAAAATAATCTATTAAATAATGAAATTAACGATAAGAAAACCGTGTTGTAAATAAAAAAACATTTCTCAATATGGAACATATACATTTTCCTGACATATTATATAATCCCCTAACATCATCTCATAAGCACTCTAAATAATGGTAGCACAAACTATGTTGTATGGGCAACAACAGGTGAATTTTATTTGCAATTGTTAAAATCGTGGATTCACAGCTACGGGATATGGAAATATACTCCGGGAATCATGTGTACATGATTGGTTAATAATATTCTCATACAACACTTGGAGGGAGTTTTTCTCTTGCTTCAGAGATACAATATAGGATGGAGGGACAGGAGCCCAGAAGCAGACCTGAAAGTGACGGTGTGAAAACAACTCAGGGAAATAATGTCTAAGGTTTAAAAGAGCACTTCAAACACCATTATCATTACAGCATGCTGTAGTAGATATGGTGCCAGGAATGCTCTGGTAATCCCCAACAGTTGTAAGAAGTCAAACCATTTTTGAACAGTTCAACTTCTTACCAGGAGTACTCCGGAGCACCAGTCCCCACCTCCACTGCATTCTTACAAAAGACGGAAGTTCTTTCAGTAGAGCTGACAGAAGTTCCTGCTGAGGAACTTCCAGTTCTCGGGAAATTGTAGTGGAGGTAGGGAGTGGTTCAAGGCAAATAAGAAGTCAAACCAATCAAAAACAGTTTTACTCCTTACAATGGGGTGACGCCAAGGGCACTATAACCACTATAGTGAGCTGTTGTGGTTGTGGGGCTTGGAGTAATCCTTTAAATTGATTTATTAGCAAGGTCAGCTGATGGAAAAAAACATACAGAACACATACAGGTAAGTACTTGGCAGTTAAGAATATATACTGATTATAGTCTCATCTGAGATATTACTGTGGCAATACTTGTCTGGAATAATATGCTATCTATCTAATTACAGATGTGGTCTGGAAAAACAATTGTTTTTCTTAGATTGAAACAAGAAAAACATGTCCATAAACTGTAACCTGGCTGAATGAATAAATCCCTATTTATACAGCACATCTGAAAAATCTTAGTAAACCATTAATTATAGTCAGACCTTTCTTTAAAGAAACAAAAAATTACCATAAATAAAAGGTAAGCCGAACAAAATTACAGGTCTGCAAAACAAGTGCCCAAACTGTCATTTTGTAATTCAGCAGAAGCAAACCTATGATTTAGTAATCAGATCTTTGCTTCCTCTTTTCTAGCTTGAAATCTAAAGATTTATCAACAAATAGAGGTAGACACAGAAGGCCTTTTTATAGTGATACATACAAAGGCTCAAGGCATTGAAATGTCATTCTTATCTGTAAGACACATATGGGGAAACAAGTACGATTTGTATTGAGGTTAACCTTATACAGCCTCAAACATTAGATTTGAAAAAAAAAATGCTTTTATAGTATGATCTTCGAGCATTCAATGCAAAATAGACCATCAAAAGGGTACGTTAGTTTAAAAACACACCAGTAGCAGTACAAAATAAACCGAACACTTGTAACACCGTAAGAAAAAGAAAATAAACTTGAAATAGCCACCTAATGTGTTTCATGCTTAATGGTCTTTACATTTCATGGTCAACTGGTGTTTGTCAATTTAAATATTAGGAAGAAATTTCAATACATATAAAAGATATTATAATGCAAAATAGGGATTACTTTGACTTGCAATTAGGTATGCCTGAAATTAGTAAAACTTCAAGTTTCTTCTCATGGATGGAGAGACTTGGCTTCTGGTGGAATCCTCTATGGAAATTACTGATGTACTCTCGGCTCTTGGCAATGAACCATCAGAAGCTGAAGAAAGAAGGTGACATTGCCCATTGAGGACTACTTCAGATCTAACTACCCTCCACTGCAACCGCACAAGACCCAGAAAGGTGTAAGAGTCACTTTAAAGATCTCAGACTTAGTTGTTTTCTATTCAATAAATAACCAATAAACTATATTTGAAAGGGGAGCAAGGTTCCACAGTTAATATGTATAATTTGTTAAACTTTTGCACTTAAAGTGGTTTTTGTTGTTGTTTAAGCACGGTTTATTAATATTATGTTGAATTATCTTTTTTTGTACATAACTATGATGATTTATTCCACGTTACAATATTATGTTTACTTCTCGTGAACTAATATTTAGAAAAAAACAGTACCTATTCTACAGATATTTGTGAGTGCAACTCACCCTATGTATATACAGGAAGATTAGAGTCACTGGTCCAATAATGTGCAAACCTTTCTCGAAATCTGCTGGATCAGGTGTTGCCGATTTCTTGATCCAGTATTTCAACCAATATTCAACAAAATCTAATATTAAGTACCAGCATACCAGATGAGACCACCCTAAGCATCAAAAATAATGAAATTACAAGATGTCACTTAAAATAACATCTATAAAAGCCCAAGGTTTAAATACTCTAATGAAAAGGGTTCTACTGTTTAAAATGTTAATCAAAGAAAAATTTGATATATGTCATATTCAGGAAACTCACTGGAAAGACGAAGGTGCAGATCTATGGAAATTCTCTAGCTATCCAACATTACTAAGTGCTAATCTACCGGATAAAAAAATAAGAGGTGATGCTATCTTATGTTCAGCAAAGATCAAATTTAAAGTAATACACTTAGAGAAAGACCCAGGAGGGAGCTTTTACTGGTAGTGTGCATGTTGAATGATTTGGTCTATATTTTGTTATATTTATATGCTCCAAATGAATTCTTGTCAAATATTTTTTATGGAAAAGCTTTCATTTTGAACAACAACAATCATTGTAAAATAATGAAATATTTGTAATAAAGAAAAAGAATACATATAAGTCAAACAAAATGAAAAATAACCATCCATTGTAAAATTGATAGCATATGTTTTATGAGAAATACTACATAGTGTCAAATAAGGTGTAAAAGCACTCCACACAAACCGGAGATAAATAATGTACAAACAGGTGTGTATACAAACAGAACAAGAGTAAAAGGAGAGGCACATAAACTACAATCAGGCAAAAATGGCATCATAAAGAGTGTTTTCATTTGACATTATCCTCCCATATTGTTCCAGTGGTAACTTAAGGATTCTGTTCTGTTTGATGTTAATCTGAGGTGCATCTCATAGCACTTATTCTCTAAGGCCAATGTTAATACCTCTTTAATAGCAGGAACTACATCAGCAAATGGAGGTAGACACAGAAGACCTTTTTTATAGTGACACATAGAAAGGCTCAAGGCATTGAAATGTCATTCTTATCTATAAGACACATATGGGGAAACCAGTACGATTTGTATTGAGGTTAACCTTATACAGCCTCAAACATAAGATTTGAAAACAAAATATGATCTTCAAGCATTCGATGCAAAATAGACAATCAAAAGGGTGGTATTACACCTCCAATAATGTAGTATTAACATAGTGGTTGCTATCAAGACGTGGCCTACCATTATCTTATCACTACCTATTATCTTATCACTTTGGTAAAGCTTTCAGGAAATTACTTGAATAAACAGTTCTGGAGTCAAAGTCACAACAGAAAGAGTAATATCCCTGATTATTGTATGTACATTCTTCCAAAATAATTGTAAGCATGGACAATGCCACCACATATGGCAATATGTGCATGTCTGCCCACAGCCACGCCAGAAGAGATTTGTAGAATTGGGGTATATTTTCTGGAGCTTGGATGGAGTCAGATACCACCGATATTAAACTTTATAGTGATTCTCCAAATGAGCCAAACATTGGGTGATACCTTTCAAATTTAAAGAAATAGCCAACCAGTCATCCAGAGACATTTTTCTCTGGAGATCCCTTTCCCATGTGACTATGTAGTCCAATTTGGTTTGGGGCCTAGCATTAAGAAAGGAATATCATAATGATATAGTACGTTTCCTTCCTGGGTTATCAATATAAATTTCTTCTATTTGGGACTTCTCTAAATGAGTATATTTTTGGTCTAGTATTGGGACTTTAAATATCTTGCTTAATCTGGTAACTACAATCTCAGATTTAGTGGCATCTCAATCTTCTCAATCATGTTTTAATCTAAATTTGTCAAATGGTAACAATTAATTATTTGATAAAAATCATCCAGATTATGTAGAGAGAGGGACCCCCAGAAATCAACATCAACTCCAGGAGTATCATATTTTAAAATGGACAATGGCATGGCCCTGTGTAATGGTATTTATTAATTAATGACTTTACATCATAAAGAAAGCATATTTAGTGTAATGCTTTGGGGGCACCACTAGGGGGAGTGTGTAGGAAGACCTGTGCTTCTGGCAGTGACATCACAGGCCAGCCTACTTACACTGAATAAAACCCAGATGTGAGGAGAAGCGAGCTCTCTGTTTGCCTGTACCTGACTGATCATGTAGCACCAGCTCTGACTTAGCCCCAGCCCTTTGGCTGGGGCCTTGTAAGTAATATGTTTGTATTGTAACAGTTAGCAATTGTAATAGCCTTAGCAACCAATAGTGTTTTGTGTAGTATTGTATTGTATAATTATTGAAATTGACATTCCGCTAGCATCTGTTTATTTATTATAGTTATATTAAATATACATTTAATATTACAACGTTTTGTGTATTTTCTATCCACATATTCGACCATAATACCATGAATTATAAAAATATTAATGTTGTTCCGTATTGCTTAATTATTATGTATTAAGAGATTAATATTCATATTTAGGTCACGACCACAACATTTGGCGTAGTCGGCAGGATTATGCTTGAATATTGGGGAAAATATAAATGTTATGCATTTTGCTTAAATCATACTGTAAATTGTCTGTCTGTATACAAATGAATAAATGAATGATGATTTGGTTTTAATGGAATGAATGCAGATAGCAGATAGGGATTAGATATTTGTTTTTTAAGGTATCTCTTGTTGTAGAACATAGTGATGAATTATTGTGTTGCTTGTTACGTTTTACCAACCTTTGGTCATTTTTATATATAAAACAAAAAACAATTTTACTTTTTGTCTGACCATGTGGATTTTAATCCACCATTGACCACATGGTGTGAATGAGTTGAGGCCTAGTTTCATTGTTTGCTACCATTTGCATAGGAAAAGACTTTTCACTAAACTAGTTCACCAGGTTTTATTGCTAAATTTGACCCTGTTTGTGTACTAATTTACATTTGTTTGGCATTCATGGATTTGTCTAGTTGAAAAGAGATTTGGACAAAATGTATTAAATTAGTAGTTAAGAAAAAGATACGTTTAGTAAAGCAGATTCAGTGAATAATAGATTTATGTGTGCGTATACACAGAATATTAGTATAAATATATATGATTTTGACTCATGAAGGAGAGACCACCTTTTTAACAGCTGTGTGACCATGCTTTTCAGCTACAGCTGGGGGAGAATTTGTCCTTGTTGGGGGTGGGTAGTCTTGCCTGTATGAGAAAAAATAAACTGCATTGTTTTGTAAATGTAATTGCCTAAGCTAATCAATTTGTGGAGTGTTTTTCAGCTTTATTATCCAGGACTAAGGAATTACTGGACATATGCAGGAACTGGTAACAAATGAACTGAAAAAATGGTAAAATAATTCCTTTGTCCTATTTAGTCTGAATATTTTAACAAGTTAGCATTTTTAACAAAGTAAGTGTAGGGGCTCAGATTAAGATTTATATTATTTTAGAAGCCATCTATAACTGATTTTAATATTTCCATGCTTTGAATTAGGGTGTATCTGCCTAGCGGGTGAACCTCCATAACGTGGGCTGTGATTTTAGTTACAGTAGCGGGTGGGGAACCTGAGCTAGGGGGTATTTAAACGTGTCCGGATAAGGGGGAGCATACCCAATAGTTGTTGTGCAGTTCTATCCTGTATTATTATTTGAAACCCTGTATTACTTATAAGTAGCGTTTTGTAACTTATTTGTAATTGTTTATATATATTGCTCTGGGAAAGGGATAGGCAAAATCTCTGAGAGACCAGGAAATATATTTTTAAAAAAGGGCGTATTACACTAGTGGTAGGGTGGCCTATCATGACCATAGAGACCCTTGGTGACTAGTTTTTGTTGTATATTGCCCTGGGAAGGGGATACGCTATTTAATAGAAATTCCTGAGAGACCAGGAAATATACAATAAGTGATACGTGAGTGTACTGGTTAAATTGCAGACATATTGGCCCAGAACCTTTAATCGAGCCGGAAAAGAGGCTGCTGTATGTTTGCTCCTCTATAATTTTGCGGGGGCGGTCACCCCCATGCGGAAAGCCACTGCCATCACAGGGTGGTTAGTTGTGCAGGCCCTTAGCCGCGAGGTGCAAGCATGTCCGTGGAAAGGCTAGAAATTAATAGGGAGTCACTCATAGCTGTCAGAAGTGTTGAACTTTGAGACATATTGACCTATATCCTTTCAGAGGCGGAAGAGGTGTTGTGGTTCACTCCTCTATAATTTAATCAAAGGGTGGAGAGTTATTAAACATGTTTAGGTTGGCTAGAAATGTGTTTCCTGAATTGCAGAGAAGATGCAGAAAGCAGCTATTAGCTGATTGTTTATTTTAAGAGCCGAGTAGAAAAATTAAGAAAGTTACCTTGTTGAACAAATTGTTTATAAAATGAAAAGCTGAAGGAATGTGTTTACATGTCTGTGTGTATATATATATATTCTAAGTAAAATATTTGCAGTATACGCTATAAGTGACTAGGGAAGTAATCCTGATCTGTTTCCTAACCTTTTCAGATGTAGCAGAAACCAGAGGTGGACATTGGAACACAGATAGAATATCAGATGGAGACCAGTGTTTAAATGTTGACCTTTGATGAGCTATTGAATGTTTTATTTTATTGTCTATTTAACATGTCTATGCTATGATTCTGTGCATACTATTCTCTTATTTCTAGTGATTGTATTGCAATTGAAACCCTTATGTATTATTGTTGTATGTATGTATGTATGTATGCTTGCCTGGGAAAGGGGGGAATTGACCCATAGGGACCAGGGGGTATTTTTGTGTAAACCAAACTGGGGTGGGAGGGCTCTAACGAGGGAACCCCATTGTCCAGTAGGTGCTTGATTTGTGTCTGTGTAAAGTGCATGAGTGGTTGCAGTTCAAAAAAAAAAAAAACGGAAGAATGATAAGAGGGATAAGAGAAAGTAGGCATTTTGGGTTATCTATACATGTTTAAATAGAAGGGTGGTAAATAGGAATGTAATTGTTTTGGTTAATGTTTAGATTAAATTGGTTAAATACAGCAGTGATAACGAGTGTTTAGATTAAATTGGTAAATGCAGCAGTAATAACGAGTGTTTGGGTTAAATTGGTAGATACAGCAGTGATATTGTGTTTATCTGTGAATCAGGAGTGTGCTGGATGTGAAGAGAGGTGTGTAGGTATTTATCCAAACGCCATAGGAAAAAATATGGTTAAGACACCACAGTCAAATGGTACTTGTGATGATTGGCACAGTTATTATTTATGTTTGTGTTCGTCATTGCCTGTGTTTTCATTCAAGAACTTTCAAGCAAGGATATTTTAAGCTGAAGAAGAAGAAGCACTGGACACTATGCTCAACTGTTGCTGTAAGGAGAAAAAATATTGCAGCTAAGAGTGGTGAGAGTTGGAACAAATGCATCAGGAGCAGGACACTGTTACGTCAAGGTGGTTAATGGTATAAAGAAAGAAAAAACAAAACAATGTGACCACAAACACACAAAAGTCCTTGATCACAAGAACTGTTTCATTCATCCCTGTCTCCATGCGTATGTTCTATGAGACTGTCGAAGAATAGAGTATCCAGTTTCCAGGACTAATGTTTGTGAAAATTCCAGGCACACAGACCAGCCAGAGGCTACAGAAATCGAGTCGGTCTGTGCCATGATTCATAGGTGTTATGAGTTTGTGGTGTCTAATACTATATTAAGCTCCAAAACACATCCTCACATGAACACAATATCATTGGTTAATCTAATAAAACATGGTTTGAGTTGTTCATTATTATAAGGGTGGGTATGTGCCTATTTCCCAACTGGTAATGCATGTGCTCAATGGTGAACATTTATATAAGCAATAAAATGTTAATGGGTAATAATTAATGGGTAAATGGGTATCGTTCTTCAAAAGGTGGGTTTTGTTGTAGGGCAGGTAGTGTTAAAATGGGGAAGATTCACAATTTACTGGTTTTATAAATGCTTGTTTTATGACATAAGTCAAAGGGTGGTTTGTAATGGTATTTATTAATTAATGACTTTACATCATAAAGAAAGCATATTTAGTGTAATGCTTTGGGGGCACCACTAGGGGGAGTGTGTAGGAAGACCTGTGCTTCTGGCAGTGACATCACAGGCCAGCCTACTTACACTGAATAAAACCCAGATGTGAGGAGAAGCGAGCTCTCTGTTTGCCTGTACCTGACTGATCATGTAGCACCAGCTCTGACTTAGCCCCAGCCCTTTGGCTGGGGCCTTGTAAGTAATATGTTTGTATTGTAACAGTTAGCAATTGTAATAGCCTTAGCAACCAATAGTGTTTTGTGTAGTATTGTATTGTATAATTATTGAAATTGACATTCCGCTAGCATCTGTTTATTTATTATAGTTATATTAAATATACATTTAATATTACAACGTTTTGTGTATTTTCTATCCACATATTCGACCATAATACCATGAATTATAAAAATATTAATGTTGTTCCGTATTGCTTAATTATTATGTATTAAGAGATTAATATTCATATTTAGGTCACGACCACAACACCCTGGACCACAAAACCATTCCCTTTAACGTTGTCCTGATTGTGGGAAATATTTTCCTCATTTTAGGATGCTAATTATGGGATAACCATAAAAGTTCTTTAATCGAATGTAGAAGTAACTTAATTTTTTCAATTAATAGCCCCTGAGGTAGATCGGCAGTCAGATTAAACTTAAAGGCCTGTGTGGCATTTGTTGCAAAATAATAACTTTGAAAATCAGGTACACCCAAACCACAATTCACTTTGAGGTGTTGCAGTATAGACAATTTGATCCTACTAGGTTCTGTCTATGCTACTAGGTTTGCCTGACCAGATATATTTTATTATAGTCGAATTAAGTTTCCTAAAAAAGGAAAGTGGGATCGACAGTGAAATGGCCCTTAAAAAGTATTGTATTTTTGGGAGAATATTCATTTTTAATGAATGTAATTTACCCAGCCATGATATATCCAGCTCCCTCTATCTGTCCATCACCTTCTGTAGTTCTGGCCAGACTTTTGCTAAGTTACATGCATGCATTTTCAACAGAATTCTCTTTAAGTTTTTATAAAAAGATTTTTGCCAAGATAGAAAGAGTTTTTAAAAAGGGAATTTTACTAATTGGTGGGGACTGGAATACTGTATTGAACAACAATCTAGACAGGAAAATAGTTAGATCTAGAAAAATACATCAATTAATAATAAAAGATCTGAAGTGATGGAAGATTTTCTAAATATATATAATCTTTTAAATATATGGAGGGTTCATCACCCTAACAAAATAGATTACACCTATTTTTCTAAAGTTAACGGTTATTCCTGACTTGATATTTTTTTGACTGACTCAGCTAACTTAAAAAAGTTTACCAACTTCCATATAGGCCCCATTACATTGTCTGATCACGCCCCTATTGAAGTTAAAATGAAAAATAATTCAGCTTATAATACCAGATCACATTGGAGACTGAACAAAACAATCCTCCTGGTTCAGGAGAATTTAGATAATTTAGATAGTTTGGCTAAGGAGTTTCGTAGCTTAAATGACAGAGGTGATGTATCTAATGAAACTTTAAATTGTGTAATGAGGGGAAATTTAATCTAACTGGAAAAGTAAGTAGAAAGAGCAACGTGAAAGCGGAGAAGCTCAATTTTTTTGGGCCAGAAAACTGCCACTGCGACACTGGCCTCACAGGCCGAAACCCAAGATGGCAGGGATGACTCTGAGGTGGGCGCCTTTACGCGAGACCTGGACAGTACCCCAGCCACTGAGCCGGTGACACAAGGCTACCTGACAAGTGCCCTGGAGGCTCTGTCCACCAAACGTATAGCCAGCTGGCAATCCTCACTCAATACCCTGAGGCAATATATACAGGAGCTTGGTACAAGAACATCCCATGTGGAAAACAAGCTCAAAGAATACACCACAGCTCATAACGATCTGGCTAGTCAACATGGAAATGAAACTCATGGATTCTGAGGATCGAGCACGCAGGAACAACCTGAGGCTTCAGGGGGTTCCCAACAGTGTTCAGCCTGCAGACTTACCCACGTATGCTAGAGGCCTACTTTATCCGTATGTGCTAGAAAACCACAGACTGGTGGATAGGGTACACCGTGTCCCAAGGCCCAGGCACTTGCCGGTTTCTGCACCATGAAATGTACTCCTGAGAGCATATTATTACCACAAAAAAGGAAAATGTCTTGAAAGCAAGCCGCAACAAATCCCAGCCACCAGAGGACTACTCAACCGTCAAAGTTTTAGCAGATCTATCAGCAGCCACGCTCAGTAAGTGAGGAACCTTCACACCAATCCTGGAACACCTACGGAACCAGGAAATAAGATAAAGGTGGGGACACCCCACGAAAGTATTGGTGCTCAAAGACGGCGGAATAAAAGCCATCCGGACCCTGGAAAAGGGGAGAAGACGACTACAAGAATGGGATCTGCCTGCTCCGCGAGAGCTCTAACAGAGAGCACCTAAAGAAAAACTGCCACTGGAATGGAGGAAAGCAGCACAGAGACATTGAGAGAACTTAGCACTATTATGCCTGGTTCACAAATCACAAGTATTCCTGATACAATGCCGGTGATACTTCACTTAAGTACTTGACATATGGGCGCTTAGTTGAAATAAGTTATTGTTATGTAGGCATTCTAGATGCACATATCACAAAGTCCCACTATATACCACGGAATAAGAGGACCAAGACCCGAGGGTTGACATACACCACTGCACACAAATGCAGCTTACTTTCCCCTAGCGATGCCCCAGAAGTGGTCTAACTTTGTAGTCCCCCACATATTAGCTGTACCTGACCCCTGGTGCACGAGGAGTAAAACCGCACATAATACCGAAGTACAAAGCACCACATGAAGATCATGCAGGGAAAGGATGTATACTTTAAGACCGATATGCTCGTATGATTGCACAACAGTTAATTCCATATGTTATGCAATGCTAATTGTAAGGTTCTTTTTAAAACTACTAGAATGACTATTAGAGCTTGTTAGCCACCTATATGGAGGTCGGTTCCCCCAATCCCCCACGCACCCACAAGGTCCCTGTATATATTTTTTTCCTTTTCTTCTTTTCCCTCATTTTTTATTATGTCCTAGTTCTGCTTACCCCCGAGACCCGAACCCACTACCCCCCTAAGGAACAAGGGATGCAACTCATACCCTTGACTGGGTATCCCAACCAACATGCAGTCCAATTCCCTAGATGGACATTGAGAGGCGACCTGCACTGCTCAAGGCAACTGGGACCTGCAGCATCCTCATCTAGACATCATTCACTGCATAATCGCACAGACATATCAGAGTTCAAAACCCCATGAAAATATATTCACAACATGTGAGAGGGTTAAACACCCCAGTTAAAAGACATCTTCTGACCAGGGAACTTGGTACACATGAGGCAGACATCATTCACCTGCAGGAAGCACACTTTAAATCGAATTCACACCCTACACTCTTACGAAGAAAATACCCACACCAGTCCATGCCACTTCCCTGGTCAAAACGAAGGGGACATAATTAGCAGGCATGCGGCGTTCACCACACAATCTCATGTATTAGATGAAGAGGGCAGATATGCCATAGTCATAGGCACATTCAATGGGACCGTAGTCAGTGCTTATGGTCCTAACAAAGACTGATTTTTTGCACAAAATTGTTACCAAACTGACAGAAATACAACAGGGCATTGCAATCATATGTGGTGACCTTAACCATGTCATAGATCCAACCATTGACACCACACTCACCCCACTTAACCCTAGAATACGACCGCTAAAAAGACAATGCAAAGCAATTCAAAAACTATTGCAAACATATCACATGTACGACGCATCAAGACTCCTCCATATTCACAAAAAAAGCTTCACGTTTTACTCATCTGTTCATAATTCTTACTCAAGAATAGATTGTTTTCTCATTTCGGGACAGGCATTAAACCAAATTTAAGTAATGTGAGATTGGAGGGATCTCCTGGTCTGACCATGCGCAGGTGACTATCACACTCAAAGATGAATACGACCCCACACACCGTAGCCCATGGAGAATAAATTAGTTTCTCCTAGAGGACAACAGTTTCACTAAGAAACTGGAGACCAAGTTGGGCCTATTATTTTCAGGACCACTCGAGCCAACTTATGGCAAGAACATAAGGCAGTTATCTGAGGCCTATTAATACATAGAGCCTCCTTTTTACAAAAGAGATCACAAGCTCAAGGGTGGCAAAAAGACCTCCATGAACTAACGAGACAAGGCCAGATATCTCCCTCTAGTGACTTACGCGACCGAATCCAAAGCATAAGAAGGCTCATCCATCAAAAGGCACTAGAGAAAACAGGTTAAAAATTACACAAACTTAAAGCCTCACATTACACGCAGGGAAACAAAGCAAGCAAAATGATTATGAATAGGCTGGGCACCCAACAGGCCAACACAAAAATTGCCTATCTAGTGTTCTAGCACCAGCAAAACGATCATGGCACCAAAAGACATACAGTATCTCACAAAGTGAGTACACCCCTCACATTTTTGTAAATATTTTATTATATCTTTTCATGTGACAACACTGAAGTAATGACACTCTGCTACAATGTAAAGTAGTAAGTGTACAGCATGTGTAACAGTGTAAATTTGCTGTCCCCTGAAAATAACTCAACACACAGCCATTAATCTCTAAACCATTGGCAACAAAAGTGAGTACATCCCTAAGTGGAAATGTTGTGTGGTAAATGAGGTAAAGGAAAGTCCTCCCCTGAGAGGGCGACTTAACTGAATGCACAGATGAGGAGAGTAGCCATCAGCCCCATGACAGCTGCCCAAAAGTTGGTCTGGGCAACATTAGAAAGCCTATCCATTAAACTGGTGGGGTGCATGGGTAGCCTAGCCAGCCAAAATGAGGGGTGGATGGATGGAGCGGTTAAAAGGCTTCTCATATGGTATGAATGAAACCTTAGCACTGATTTCAATCCTGGTCACTTTGGAGGAGACAGGAACACGTTACGAATCAATAATAGAGATATGCCTGATAAGCATTGAACAGTTGAGAGTTGTATGTGCCAATTTTGTTCCACTGAGTCACCACTTGTATTAAGATTTCAAATTGATTTGATAATAATGCATTTAGATATTGTGTCCCCCCCCCCCATCCTTCCCACTTCTTCTTCTGTACCCCATTTCCAAAAAACTAATAAAAATTGTCAAAATGAACAAAAAAAACATGTACAACAAGACATTAATCAAGTATTGGAAGACAGAGTGAAAAAGATGATCACTCACAAAAATAAAGAATTTAAAAATAAATAAAGAACAATTTCCTTCTGTTTTTATTGCTGTCAATGCTGAAACTCTTAGCAGAAACTCTTTCAGCTTTAGGAATAGAGGGGGTCTGTAGAGATTTGGCACTATCACTTTACATTTCCCCCAAAGCTAAAGTATATGGGAGAGGATTAAACTCCTGTTGGTTCAATATAAAAAATGATATGCGCCAGGGGTGTCCATTGGCCCCCTTACTGTACGTCCTATCCATTGAGCCATTGGCAGCTTATATCACGCAATCAATGAACATTATGGGAATATCTCTTGAGAAGCTAGTTGAAAAAGTGACCTTATATGCTTATATTAACTCTCACTCATGCAGAGATTTTAGTTCCTGCATTGTTAAGGTGTTTATATTATTATGTATTATTATTATGATTTGAGCCATTTTATGGGAGTGAGGCTTGGGGGCTTTGATGTTGTTGGTTGTAATTACTCTTCCTTCCAGTTTGGTTTCTTCATCACTTATCTTTTAGCCAAAAAAAAATATAAGATCACACTGTTTACTGAGATCAACATAGTGAAACCAAATGAAATGACAAACATGCAGGGCTACCAACCCCGACTAGAAAATTAAGTTTTCACAGCAAGTCTCACATCCTTAGCCTTTACTTGATGCAAATGTTATATGCAAAAATGTGATGGGGCAAAACAAAATCAATGAAACACACTGTGTGACTACATTGATTTTCCAAATATGCCGTGAAAAGTAACATTTTCACTGTGGGTAGGCTGTTTCAAAGGCTCTGTGAGTTTCTATCACTGCTGTGCTTTTTCTTTGTTTACAATGGTGGTTAATGTTACATTGCAAGTAGTAAACTTTTTAAATATTCTCAGATTGTTGAATTGATGCTCTTTATGGCATGATGCAAATTAGCATTTGTTCTTCATGATCAGCATCCCCTTTTTTATAATAAACTGTAGCTCTATATCAGACATAAATAAAATAATTTTCTCTTTAATAGAATTAATAAGCAAAGGTTAAAATTGATAGCTTATAGCATTATGGTAAAATTGCAAGGTATGTTTTAAAATCTATGACATTCTATCACGTGCATGTAGCTACCATATTTTGGTGTCCGTTGGAATACCAGATGCTCATGTTACTGACAGTTTCTCAATGTTATCAATTGTGAGAAATAAACAAGTACCCAGTTATGATCTCTATGCTGAAAACTGGAATCCTCACTATGGTGAGTTTCATCCTGTGTCTGCAAAGATAGGTGTATTTTTATTAGTTTACTACAAAATTATAATAATATACATTATAGATTATATTTTGCATTTATATATAAGGTATATGCGTCTGGTGGTGAGCAACATGCAACCATCAGTGCAACGATGAGATGAGTAATGCTGTGATTTGTTCTGAGTCCTATAAGTCAAGTCAAGGGGGCAGTACATATTTACACTTAAAGGAACACTATAGCATTAGGAATACAAATTCATACATTCCTAATGCTATAGTGCCCTAGTTATTGTTTAGGTGACCAAAACACCCCAAGAGGCAGGTTAACTTTGCAAAGAAAACATTGACATTCCTGCAGAATGGCAATTTTGTCAGCTGCGGGGTTAACTGGTGGGGAGTACTTTGTAACCAGACCACTTCATTAATTAATATGAAGTGGTCTGGGTGGCTATATTGTTCCTTTAACAGGATTTCCGATATTGTCATATTATTTTTCTCAGTATGAAGTTAGCATACTCTGTCTCGCATGAAAACTATATTGGATTAATTGATGGCTCAGACTAAGCAAATTGCATGATATCAATGCAAATTTGGGATTATATATGGAAGAGGCACAGTTTTGTTCCCCAGAGTTATACTAATGAGGTGAGTACCTATTGAAAACTATATTAACACAAAGTGTTAACTTATCATGTGTTAAATGTAAGGCATGTGGGAGTTGCCTTGTGATTGAGTTCTTGGTAAAAATCTGAATTGTTTATAAACACTTTACTGTCCTTTACTTTGCAAAATGAAATTTAGTCCATAAAACCTCACTCACTCATTTATACTCTAGGAATTATTGCTAGCCTGTAGAAGAACAATTTTCAATGCCACTAGCTACTTATTGAATGTCTGCGAGAGTGTTGACAATGGCAGCTACCATCTCCTTCCAAACAGTAAAGGAAGTTTCAATCAGTTATACCACTCCTACATTTAGGGAGAGGAGAGAAGTGATCAGGGTCTGCCAATTTGTGTTTAGCATTCCAGAATGTGATAAGGATTTCTTTTAAACAAGGTTTTTTTTAAACCTTCAAAATGTGTCAAAGTGTGCCAGGAGGGGCTGTCACGCCACGCTCACTGGGTTCCACGTGGTTTTCGGAATCCCAGGAGGGGCTGGCATGCTGCGCTCACTCCTGGGACACACTGGATTCCCCTCCTGGCTGCCAGCCAGAACTGCCAGATCCCTTCTCCCTGCCTGCCCGTCCCCTGCATCCACGTGGGTTGCAGTGTGCAGGGGAAGGGAGGCGTTCCTTGTGTGTCCTTCGGTGTGCCTCTCCTCCAGCTTTATCCCCAGCATGGCCCCAGGGTGACAAAACCATGGGGCATCCCTGGTGTATATTTGAGAACAATGCTGGGGAGGCAGCTACTTGGGTAATCAAAGGAACATGGCGTCACGCCCACATAGAGGGGTTCCCTGATTATATAGGCCCCGGGAACCCTCCTTGTAGGTGGGTCTCCACTCCCTCTCCCCGATTTAAGCACAGAACCCCCTATTTAAGCTCAGTTGTTTTGTAGCCTTCCCCAAGGTCACAAGCTCCTTAAGCCTCATCCTGTCATGGTTAACCCCTACAAAACCTGCTTCAGCTTTGATCAAGACTTCACATTATCCATCCAGTGCTAATGCTTTGGCAAAGACTATACTTAAAATATTAATAACGTTTTATTTCTTATCAAAGTACTGCCTTATATACTGCTTTTGTTTTGCTTTGGGACCTTTCAATTATATTTACTTTTCCTTATAATAAAGACCTTGAATTCAGTGACTGTGTCCGTACAAAATCTCTGCGTACTGAGCCCATTTACCACAAGCCAGTGAAAGTATGTGAGCATTATGCTACAATGAAATCAATCTGTGTGTAATCTGTTGCCATTTTCAGTAAGCTTGTACTGCTAATAATGCCTTCAAGGTACTTACAAATACCTATAAGTAGGCTATTTGGTCATTTTTATTTATCATTTATTTTCACACTTGCTGTATGTGAGAATTGTCTTTTCCTTTTATAACATGTCATACCATTTGTAAATATTGCAAAATAAAGTACATAGTATACTAGCTAAAGCTTTTTCCTTCCTAAATAAATTTTATAAACGTGAATTAATGTATGAAAAATCTAAATTATGTACATTTACAAAAATAAAATTAAGTGTATCTGAAAGGCAATTAACATACAAAATTGCTGTTTTATTATGTTTATGTGCTAGCTATGCATCCCTTGTTTCACTTTTATGCTAATATGTTTTTCAAGCAAAAGGTGCTTAGTAATAAAAAGTTTAATAAGTCAATTAATTTATATTCCAAATGAAAATCGAGTAAGTTCCAGCTCTTGAGAAATATACACGATTGGCACATTGCCATATGATACATAACATTAAGCTACTGTGCCCACAGGGGGCAGAGAAATGGTCCATGATGAATCATCATGGCAACTGACAATGTGAGATGTACAACTAGAGCGCAAGGTCGTGTTCTTTTTCTGACTGATTCATGGGTTCCTTATCATTATTTCCATTTATCTGAATGTATGTCTAGAGATAATATAGCAAAAGAATGAGAGGCATGAGTTACT
Organism: Pelobates cultripes; assembly: GCA_933207985.1. NCBI lineage: Eukaryota > Metazoa > Chordata > Amphibia > Anura > Pelobatidae > Pelobates > Pelobates cultripes. Next base: position 266,166,016 of record OW240915.1, on the reverse strand, counting down.
TATTGTTTTGGACTACAATGAAAGGTATTTGTTCCTTTTAGTACTATTGTTCATTGTTAGTTACTGGAGTTGGACAATAAAACAATGCTGGAAATATTTTGCCCCTACATTCAACGTAGTTTCTTAAAATACATAGAAAAAGGTAAAATTATTTTCGTTGAAAACACAAAAATCTTTTCATTTGTATACTGTTCTCGGATAAAAAAAACAGATGACTGTTTGTGAGTTTGTATAATTGGCCAGATTTATCAAACAGCGAATTTAAATGCATATTGATTTTGTTACATCTGTTTCTACTCATTTGATGCAAGATATATTCACCCAGGGAGTGGTGGCACATTAACGTTCAAGAGAATAAACTATCACAATTAAACACACGTTTTTTAAGAGAAACAGAGAACTCATGAAACCACGGCCAAAAATGTTTACAAAGAAAAAAAGTAATTACAAAATGATGAAAGGCAAATGCACATACAATAGGAATGGGAATTTGTGTAATGATTGCCCAGAACTTCACAAGTCACATAGGAAGATCACAACATGAGCTGTTACCCTCTGATCACTAACAATGAAAACCATTTCATGAGCACCTTCAAAAGAAAATGTTGGCATCCACCACTTCATGGTCTCCCTCTTAGATTTTGTTCACCCTTTATTTCTCAGGGTCGGTCTCAGGCAAAGTAGAATACCGGAGGGACACATTACACCTCAAAAGAGATCAAGATGGTCTTGGCAATACAGTTGCAACCCTTTGGAATGATATGGATTTCTGCACAAATTGGTCATAAAATGTGATCTGATCATCATCTAAGTCACAACAATAGACAATCACAGTCTGCTTAAACTAATAACACACAAATAATGAAATGTTGCCATGTTTTTATAGAACACACCATGTAAACATTCACAGTGCAGGTGGAACAATTATGTGAACCCTTGGATTTAATAACTGGTTGAACCTCCTTTGGCAGCAATAACTTCAACCAAATGTTTCCTGTAGTTGCAGATCAGACGTGCACAACGGTCAGGAGTAATTCTTGACCATTCCTCTTTACAGAACTGTTTCAGTTCAGCAATATTCTTGGGATGTCTGGTGTGAATCGTTTTCTTGAGGTAATGCCACAGCATCTCAATCGGGTTGAGGTCAGGACTCTGACTGGGCCACTTCAGAAGGCGTATTTTCTTCTGTTTAAGCCATTCTGTTGTTGATTTACTTCTATGCTTTGGGTCATTGTCCTGTTGCAACACCCATCTTCTGTTGAGCTTCAGCTGGTAGACAGATGGCCTTAAGTTCTCCTGCAAAATGTCTTGATAAACTTGGGAATTCATTTTTCCTTCGATGATAGCAATCCGTCCAGGCCCTGACGCAGCAAAGCAGCCCCAAACCATGATGCCCCCACCACCATACTTCACAGTTGGGATGAGGTTTTGATGTTGGTGTGCTGTGCCTTTTTTTCGCCACACATAGTGTTGTGTGTTTCTTCCAAACAACTCAACTTTGGTTTCATCTGTCCACAGAATATTTTGCCAGTACTGCTGTGGACATCCAGGTGCTCTTGTGCAAACTGTAATCGTGCAGCAATGTTTTGTTTGGACAGCAGTGGCTTCCTCTGTGGTATCGTCCCATGAAATCCATTCTTGTTTAGTGTTTTACGTATTGTAGATTCGCTAACTGTGATGGTAGCATTTGCCAGTGACTTTTGTAAGTCTTTAGCTGACACTCTAGGATTCTTCTTCACCTCATTGAGCAGTCTGCGCTGTGCTCTTGCAGTCATCTTTACAGGACGGCAACTCCTAGGGAGAGTAGCAGCAGTGCTGAAATTTCTCCATTTATAGACAATTTGTCTTACCGTGGACTGATGAACAGCAAGGCTTTTGGAGATACTTTTATAACCCTTTCCAGCTTTATGCAAGTCAACAATTCTTAATTGTAGGTCTTCTGAGAGCTCTTTTGTGTGAGGCATCATTCACATTAGGCAATGCTTCTTGTGAAAAGCAAACCCTGAACTGCTGTGTGTTTTTTATAGGGCATGGCAGCTGTAACCAACACCTCCAATCTCATCTCATTGATTGGACTCCAGTTGGCTGACATCTCACTCCAATTAGCTCTTGGGGATGTCATTAGTCTAGGGGTTCACATACTTTTTCTTGCAACTGTACATTCGTCTGCCAAATTCTCTGACTTCGAAAATTCATATAATACATTTGATTATGATGATGATGATGATGATAATTCAACACAAAGCATGTGGAAGACACCTGCCCATGGATATAAATGTTTATAAGTTGCATGCTAGTGACATAGGTTTATGAACTTTACATTGAGTTTGCTTCACATATAACAGGATAAAACTGAGGATTTCTTCCTGGCTTAGGCTTTTTTTATGAGTAAAATATATTCACTTGTAAATAGAGATGTATTTTATGATTCTTCAAACTGGCCATGTTTAACATATCATTGCTACTGAAAAAATATCCAGATAAACTGCAATTTGCATGTCAAAATAAAGATATGATTTACTCAACCCCTCCCTTTTCTTTAGAGCACTAACATTTGTATATTCTATCTCCACTAAAATCTTTATTTTAGTTTGGTCTAGATGATCTCAGCTAATCATCAACAGCTAGTTTTAAATTGATTCATTAGATTTAGCTCGTAAATTATTATTGACTAGCTTGTGTTCCCTGTGGGTCTAATCGTCTTCAGAACTATGACCTCAGTGTGAGTTAGATGGCAGCTCTATTTATAATCTCCTCTTCTATTAATGTGATTCATGCTTATTTTCCCCAGGAGTCTCTTATACATGATGGTGGTGTCATTTCATCCAGTGGTAGCTGTAAAGGTAAGATTGTAAAATTGGTTGGTGAATCCCTTCAGTGAGGTTTTCCATCCTAAAAATGTTTTTGCTCTCAATGTACAAATTAATTTTTTTTTTGTTCATATGCGATTGAGTGTTTGTGATATAAAAGATAAACCATATTACAGTAGGTAACTGTTGTTATTTCTGATTTCTGAGAGAACAAATCGTCATATGATCTGTCATTAAAATTATAGTAATACGCTGTTTGTGGTTATCAACCTTTAAACCAAATGAACGGAAACACACACACAGAGAGATTCCACTAACAGATCTTTGGACTGGGCATCATCCATGGTAAAGGAGGTGGACAAGGTGGTGTCCCTATTTAGGAAGGACAGTATCTATTTTGGGCCCAAATCCCTGTGTCCCTCTTTTCTAGGAGCTCCATCTTGTTGTTTTGTCCGAGTGTATAACCGAGCTCCACAACAATAATATTCACAGTCATTTGTCTTTTAACTACTATAAATGTGTTTAGAAATCAGTCTGTGTAAATAAGATACATTCTTCTTCTTCTAAATTACATTTTATTTGCATAAATTGCTGTTAGTAACACACCTAAAATTTCTCAAAAAAGTCCTGCCTGTGGCCACACCCCCACTCACACCTTACAATCATTGTGTCCCTTCTTGTCCATTTGAAATTATTGGAGGTATGTGGCAGTACAGGTGCATGTCCAGAAGTAATACCAGCATGTTTAAATTGTTTAATGTTCTTGATGTTTAATCCCAAGATTGTGCTGCTCTACCAGGACCAGCTCAAATGACATGAAAAGTGAATTTGCATCGTCTTCAGTTTTAAATTTAGTTCAGCAGTTTGCAGAATGACCACCCAAATTACAACTAGCTCTCCGATGTACCCTATCTTTTTTAATAGGTATTTTTGTCCACATTATGAAAGCTAAGGTCCTCAGAAATCTAAATAAGATGGATGTTCAACACTATAAGCATTTCTCGAAGGGCAACTCTCTGGTGTCCTTTACAGATTCATGCTACCTTCTAGAAATAAACATGAGTGGAAGTATAAAATATAATTGAAGAAGTTGGTGGGGGAGGAAAAGTATATAAAAATGATTATTATAAGCCCATCAACAGCACCTCAGCAGTAGAAAACTAGAAATGTAAAAAATAACAAACACAATGCCAAAATTAGGTAGACAGTGGGACAAATAAATCTGGTGTTTGATCGGCTGCAAGAAAAGGAGAAAATTGTGGACAGATCCTACTGGTGGGATTTACTAGTGGTTTGATAGATGGGACTATGCGAAAAGTACAGTGAAAGTCCTAATTGCTTCATAAAAGGTACTTTTATAAAATGGGGAAAAAAAAGGCCACACTTTTCACAGATAAATGATATTAGCCAGTATGCATTTCCTCATTTCAATATGACCCCCATATTAGCAAAAGGGAGGTTAAAATCTCCCTCCATCCCCTATTCACTATATGTGAGTAGGGGCATGTCTACTAAACAGTGAGCAGCAAGTGCTCACTGTTTTAAAAAGACCCCACCAATCCAATAAAAGAGGGCCTGGCAAGCCCTCATTGTGAGGCACATATTAAAATAATACGTAATCATTGAGAGGATGTATTGTTCCTCCTAGCCCCCACCCATTGGTGGCAGGTGGGGGCTAATTTTAAAAATAACTCCCCTCCAGTGTCGAATTGTCCCCAAGCCCCTAGTCATCGCCCCAACACACAAATGCCCTACCTAACTCCATCACCCTAATGATAGCAAGGGGGTCGCAATAAACAAAATACTTGAAAAATAAAAGTAAATTATACTCACCATTACATGTCTTCTTCTTTTTTTATGATATCTTCTTTATTCAAGCCCAAAAATGGCCCAAAAAAATCCATGAAGTCACATCAAACCATAAAAATAAAAAAGACCTGATCGCAAACAAAAAAAGACACCAACCACAGTGCTCTGACAGGTAAGACAGACAAGTAAGAAAAGGTATGATTTTAGTCAGGCGGGCAATTTAAAAAAAAAAGCATTGTTTAAATTGCTTAAATATATGCATTTTGCAACCTAAACATTATCTTTGATAATAATAATAATTATTATTATTATTATTATGATGATGATGACATATGAATATCAAATGAAGAATTTCTCCAGAACATCAGAGGAAATACAATTATATCAATGAATCCAATGACATAAAAATGCTAAATAATTGCACAAAAATTTGTCTGACACCTCATGTGATGGGTTTTCCTTTCTTATTCAAATAACTCGTGGGGTGAGAAAATATTCCTAATACAATGTTGGGATAATGTAACCAGCACAAAAATATTTTTTATTAAAATATCATACTATTCTATTCCAGAATATGAAACAAAGAGAGTCTTTAAAGTTGATGCTTTTATCTGGTCATCTAAAGCTTTGTTATATTTTTTCTCTAGCTTTGTAACAACTTGAAATGCACTATGCTGTCGCTCATAGGAACATACATTCACTTTTTAGATTACACCATTTTATTCATTTACACCATCAATTTTAATTAATCACATTTTGAGTGGACTAGGGATAAATAAAGGTAGTTTTATTTTTTTCAAATATGCTTTCCGTTGTTGAAAACCAATCGAGCTGCTGAGATAGCTCATTTGATAAACGCTTTAACGAAAATATCTTTTTCACATTCAAGATTAAAGGTTCGATTTCCACTGAGTCAATCGAATAACTGCCACTGAGATTTGCATCAGATTAAGTTAAGTTCTAGAATGTGATGTAAACACATTGGAAAAGCTTTTTATAAGTCAATATATTATCTCAATAAAAAAAATAGATTTGATATCAGGACAGGATCAGCACCTTGGAAAATACTGTCCCTTGAAGAATTAAAACCGGTCATTGCATTTATGAATAATCTTCGCAGCACAGTTTTACACCTTTCAAAACCGAACATTTATTTCTTGCAATTTTGACAAGGCGACCAAATCTAATTAAAGTTGAAGAATGACATGTAATATACATTATACAGGTAAACATTGCAGAAATTCATTCATCACTTTCTTACTTTTTATGAATCCAATTTGCATGTGTTTAGCCTAATTTTAAATGAAATTAGATTCAACGCCATCATGTAAGGCTTGAAAATCTGGCTCATCTACTCACATCCTTAGCAGGAATGCCCATTTATTTATCTGCGTTTGCAGTTGGTGATCTGAGATAGGACAGACTAGGAGAGGTTAGGAGAGCATATTTCAGATATCTTTACAACATAATAGATATTAGAAATTAAATGATTTTATTAATTTCCCAACGGAAGAGGTGAAAAGGAAGAACTTGTTCTGATGAGGAGAGATAATGAGTTACCAGTAGAATCATCTTATAAGTGTGATATTATACAGTAATGAGTTGCATCATGAATATCTATGAAGTACAGCAGGTAGATATAGAGTTTGTGAGCAATAATATCAAAGACAGCAGAGAAGGCCAGGAGGATTAGTAGGCAAAACACTCTTTGGTTTTTGAATTGGAGACAAGTGATGACTGATCATGCACATGCAACACTCTCTACACAAACCTTTCCAACGTGTCATGTATTCATACAGCAGATATATGATAAAAGAATAACAGGCTTCAAACTGAAAGGTTAATGCAAGTAGAGAAAGCAGACCCACATGAAGCATTGTTTGAAATGTCTCTTCACAGGAATGAAATACCATGTTAACACCACAGGATGAATCCATATTGTGAAATAATCTAAATTTTGAGATGAAATGCCAGTGCAAATCTTTCTGATTTACGTGGATATAAAAAGTAATTTTTTCCCTCAGCAGTTTACAAAAGATTATACAATATGATGATACTATCTACAATGTCTTTTAGTATATTTTTCCTGTGCTTAGCTTTTGTCATGTTTGAGCAATCAGCAGGGGCTAAACGCAACACAGACCAATTATGTACATTATACATATATTGCCTAATTTGTTCCAGTTTTAAAGTTTTTTTTTCCCGCTTTCATATCTGCACACTATGCTGGTGCAATGCATTATGGGGCTGGTATAGAATTGTTTTCCAGGCCTGCTTTTCATTCCCAGTCCAGCCCTGACTGTCAGCTTAACTTGCTGCTTTCTAACAACATTTGGTTTATTAGGTTTCATGGCACATTCCTTAGTCACAAAATTCCACTTGTCAGGGCTGAATTTCTACTTGCTAATCGCTACTAAACTAGTAAAAATGTTGGGCTCTTGCCTCAAATCGTGTCTTTCAGGTTTTAACAAGAGAATTTAATTTACTTAATACTGCATACTAGTTGTATTTGAACTTACAACCATAGCATTTACAACTCATTGTATTAGAAAGTTAAATAGAACAAAAAGAGGAAATACTTTTATTATGCATAACATTTTTGTTAAACAAAGGTTTTTAAAAGGTAGATCCCCATCTGTTACAAGAACTATGACATCCATGATGTTTTTCCAGCCTTACACAAAATCTCATTAGCCCTCATTTGTCCCATTAACTCCCTCCCAGCCTTGTATGTGTTTCATTACCCTCCCATGTGTCTCAGTAGCCCCCCGTGTGTCCTATTAGCCCCACAGCCCTCCATGTGTCCCTATACCCCATCCAAGCCCTCCATGCATCCCATTACCCCCTCCCAGCCCTGTATGTCTTAATAGCCCTCCCATGTGTCCCAGCAGCCTCCCCACATGTGTCCCATGAGCCCCACATGTGTCCCATTATCACCCATCCCTCCATGTGTCCTATTAGCCCTCTCTCCAAGCCCTCCATGTGTCCCACTAGCGCCCCTCCCAGCCCTTCATGTGTCACTATAGCCCCCACAGCCCTCCATGTGTCCCTATACCCCCACCCAGCTCTTCATGTGTCCCTATAGCCCCCTTTCCATCTCCCATATGTCCCTATAGCCCCCTCCCCAGCCCCCCATGTGTCCCTTTAGCCCCCATGTGTCCCATTATAGCACCTCCCCAGCCACCCATGTGTCCCCCATGTGTCCCATTATAGCCCCTCTCAGCCCCCATATGTCCCATTATATCTCTCATGTGTCCCTACAGTCCACCCAGCTCCCATGTGTCCCAATATAGTCACCTCCCCAGCCCCCATGTGTCCCTATAGCCCCCAGCCCCCCCATGTCCCATTATAGCCCCCAGCCCTAATGTGTCCCATTATAGCCCCCCAGCCTCCATGTGTCCCATTATAGCCCCTCCCAACCCCCCCTCACTGTACCTTGCTGTACCATGGCCAAGCAGACAGAGCGCGGTAGAGGAATTTCTGTTTCCTCTGCCCAGTCTGACAGGAATCAGTCATGTGCTCTCTGTCAGAACAGGTATGGGAACAGAAGCTCCTCTACCACGGTCTGCCTGCTCGGCCATGCTACATTCTGTGACCAGCAGGAAGGGAGCGCATCCCCTCCTGCCGGCTACTGTGCAATTGCGGCGTGCGATCCGCAGATCGGTACGCACTAGGTGGCCAAGCACCGGCACGATATTATGCCGGCTGCCAGTCCGGCCCTGTTGACAGTGCCAGGGAATGTACCATATATTCAGCAATTTACAACTCTGCAGAGTGTAAAAAGCTGCTGGTCAACCATTAACCCTCACCCAATACAGGCACCATTTTCAGAGTCTAATGATTGTTTTACAGAGCAGTGAGATCACAAGTAAGTTCCTCTCTCCTCTTCATACATGTTCAGTAAATGTACAGAAACACACTGTACTATTTAACTAAATATGTATCTTTAAATTGAGTAAGCCAAATACCTTAAGTTATTTAACTATATTTTTCTTTATTTTTTCTTTATTATTTTTTTCCCATATACAAAGAGAAAAACATACAACATTCAGACTATGTTACTATATAATTATCTGCAGAGTTGTTATGTTAATATGATTGTCATTTTTTTTTAACTCTTTCAAAACAAATTACATTCCTACAATACATATATAAACAAAACAAATATATACACTATACAATAGGCCTAACCAAATATATATGTCAGCCGCTGGGAATCTACCATACTAGAGCCCTATTTCTCCCTCATCAAAATTCAAATCATTATATTTATATGTTCATTTTCTATATCTTCTAGTTTTTCTAACCAGTTCCTCCATGGGCCATTATCTTGGTAATGGTTTCTAATTGTATTAACACCTCTTTCCATTTGAAACTGGAATTTATTCTGCTGTTCAAGATATAAGGCAGAGAACGCCTGCGGATTCTTCCAATTTCCAACACCTGATCTAGCCTTTTTCATATTGGGCCATCTTAAATGGAGCAGCATGACTTCTGGTTTGCTTGGTAATTTAATATTACAGATTTTAACTAGGGTAGATTCAACCAATTGCCATAAATAAACAACTTTTTTACAGTTCCACCATATATGTAAGTAACTTGTGGGAGAGACTTCACCGGGTTGGTGATATAAAATAAAATATCATCTGCGTACAGTGAAATTTTCAACTCACCCTGAGGAGTTGGGTAGCCTTCAACCAATTTATTTTGCCTAATTGTGGATGCTAGGATTTCGACAGTCATTATATAAAGAATTGGAGAGAGAGGACAACCCTGTCTGGTTCAATTTTTCAGTTCAAACCAAGTTGAACATATATTCTGACCTATTTGTATTGCCTGTTTAATCTCTGCTATTTTTATTTGGGTTTTCTTTTTAGGATTTAACTTATATTCTTTTGAAACATTATATAATTGAATATAGAGGTTAGATAACCCTAATCCTTCCTTTCTTTGCATCATCTTTTTTAATTTAATACAACGGCCTCTCATGACCACCTTGTAAGTACACCATATCACGGAGTCTGGAATGTAATTTGTGTAATATGTTGGGTTTTTTTAAATTAGGTTGACATTTTCTCTATATATTCTTTATTTTCTGCACTAGACAAAATTGACTCATCAAATTTCCAGGTAGTAGTAGGGTATCTTCTCTTTCCCTCACTTAATTATAATATGACACTGTTATGATCTGACCATACCATTGGATTAATCTCTATATCTTTAACTTTCTTCACTAATTTTGGATCCCCTAAAAAATAGACCGATCCTCGAGTATGAACCATGTGGCCGCAAGTAAAATGTATATTCTCTTGATAAAGGATTAGCCAAATGTCATAAAGATTATTTTTTTTCATGAAATTGTTAAAAGTTCTAGCATATTTTAAATTCTTTTTGTCTGGTATTTTGTTGCGATTACTAAATTTATCCATGGTCCTGTCCGGCACACAGTTAAATTCACCAGCTATAATTTGGGAACCCATGCTGGCTTTCTCAGCTCGGTCTAGAATTTGATGTAATAGTCCCATAGGGTTAATACTAGGCAAATAAAAATTAATTTAGGTATGTAGATCGTCATTGATCGAACAAACCAAAATAATAAAGTATATTTAAATAAATATTAAATAAATGTCTTGATGTTTTATTACTACCTGCGAGGACTTAGAGAAGAATATTGCCATGCCAGATCTTTTTTCTTTCTTTTTAGAGGAACTAATAATTATTGGGAAATTGTCTTCCATACCATCTAATTTATTCATTTTGTCACCAGTGAATCTCTTGTACCAAGGCCACTTGGATTTTTTCTTTAATTAAAAATCATTAAATGCCTGTCTTTTCTGTGGAATATTTAAGCTCTGGATATTAATTAAGACAAATTTAACCATTCATAAAAATCTGGGTCTCTTGGTCAGACCCGAAGGTTCCCCGCGACTGGCACCCGATAAAACTCATCCTAGGATTTGTTACTGTATATTCAAAACTAAAACACACAACAGAAAAAACTAGACTGAAATGCACTACCATGACCTCAATTATAGAGATCTTCACACAAACACTTGTTGGATGCCTAAAACTAGGCTCTCACTAAGTTCTACTCAGAACTTACAGCTGATAGGCTTTGGTTCGGTATGGCGGAGGGTAAAAAAAAAAGTAAAGAAAATAGATACAATATCCTCCATCATTGAAACACCTCTTCCCCTCCTGTTCCCTGCTTCTCTTGTCACTAATAGGCCTATATTTCGTTCTTCAGGAACTGGGAAGCAAAGAGGGAAAGAAAGGGAAAAAAAAATATTGAATAACGATATAAATCAGCAAATCTTTTACTAATCTTATGCTAAACAATCCCTCCCACTATCTTTTGATGTTGATCCATTAAGATGTTGGACTCTCTACTTCTAATGTTAGTGAAATAACGACTATTATGACACCCACATGAGCTAAATTAAATAAATTTTCCAATGTAAATAAATAAATAAATAAATAAACAAACAAATGAGAATCATATTATGTGATTATATTCTACAGCTAAAATAAATTTCTGATAATGATAAATGATATCCCAGATCTTCATACCTGACTTATTTACTCTATCTATATTGTTGCCAATGTGCATTATTTATTTTTAAAAATCTTCTATAAAACAGTAGGTCTCATATCATGAATGGTGAAACTTAGGAGACTCGGTTCAATTTCCGTTTCAAGTGAAAAAACTTTCTTACTGTATTTAAGTGTGAAAGAATATGAACTCAAAAGTTATATTTTTATTTTCTCAAAACCTTCAGCCTCTTTGTCTCCTTTTAGTGCTTAATAGTAATTCAGTGCAGCTTATTTTTAACACAAAAAATATCAAATATGTGCCATTTGACTTATAATCAAACTTCACCCTACTCTCTCATTAAACCTTATTAGTACATTATACTTTTGCAATTATCTAAACAGCTATAGTGGAATAGTGTAAGCCTTGCTTATCTAATTATTAATTAATCCCACAACCTTGAGGTCAATCCAGATTTCTTTTTCTATACTTTATAGGACAGGAATAAACTTCTAAGGAATAAAGAAAACATGGGGTGGATACAGAGGGGGAGGAAGATGAAAAAAAAAACAACTACTTCGATTATCTCTTCTTTTTCTCTATCTTATTGTATTCTCTTCCTAGTTGTATAAAGTAATTCCTTTTCTCTATATCTCTAAATTAAATTTTTAACTCTAAGCCAATCATTAGTTTTCTCAACTGAGTCCAGGACCACTAGTTGGCCATCTAAGAAAATTCTAAGTTCAGTTGGGAAACCCCACCAATATTTTATGGTATGTCTTCTTAGAATGGATGTCACTGAAGCAAATGTTTTCTTTTGCGATCTTGTATAGAAAGACAAATCTGCTAATACAGTTATATTCTTAAATTATTCTTCTCTAGGTGATATATACTGCTTAATTTTAATATGATTTCCTTAAATTGGAATGATTGAAAGCAGCTGATTATGTCTCTTGCTTGATTATCTGGTATACTTTTGGGTCTGAACACCCTATGATATCTTTCCATATTGTGGTTATATTTTTGCAACTCAATTCCCCAAGTTTTCCAAAGATTATTCATAAATTCTGAGATTTATTCTTGGGTGACAGATTCTGGGACATTCCTCACCCCGCAGATTGTTACGCCTTGAGCGATCCTCTAGGTCGCCGATCTTTGTTTCCATTTTTTGAATTTTCTTTAGTAGCTCTACATTTTACTCTTTTAGTAGATTATCTTGAAATTCCAAATTTAGTATTTTTTCTTCAGCTGAGTTAATTTTCCTGTCAGAGATCTCATCTGTTTCATAATATCTTCATAATTCTGATTAATTTGTTTCGTTATTGCTTCCAGCTGGGCATCTAAGCATTTTTCCAAAATTTCTGTTGTTATCTGTGTACCAGCTGAGCTCAAAGAACTACTTGGTGAATCTTCCAAGCGAGATATCGTTAAAGATGAGTCCTCCATCTTTTTTTCTCTATTTGACTTAGTTGTTGGTGAAAAGAAATTAGCAGCTCCTTTTTTCTGGTTTAAGCTATTTTTTCTTCTCTTTTTTTAAGTAGTTTTATTTTGTGATTTTAGAAGCCACACTTCTCCCTTTTAGTAAGATCTAGAGCAGATGAATAAGGAAGTGGAGGGGAGAAGAGAAAAAAACAAGAAAAAAAAACCAAAAACCTCCTATCTTTCACTAGCTTCAGTAGTTATAGTGAATTTGTTCACTTAGGTTAGAATGTCCCCCCTAAGGTGAGGCAGGCACAGAGTCCAGAAACAGTTATCTGTTTTCACATGTGAAATAATTGTTCATTTTTTTAGCTCCCATTTGTCATGATAAACAGTTATTGTGTATTTTCCCTTATTTTCCACAATCTTTTCCCCTGTTTACAGATTGATTTTCACACATTTTATACTTTACAGTGCCAGCTTTAATTATCAAAGGAAGCTGGAGGTTTATAATTATTTAAGTAATAAATGTGGTACTTATCAAAATTTTGAGGTTCTGCAGTATCTGATTCCAGTCAGAGGTTAGTGTACACAAGGGAATGCCAGGTACTTCACTCTTTCAAAGTACTGCTTCACCAATCTTGCACTCAGCCACAATATGCCACTGCATCTCCCTCTTGCCTGGTCTGTGTGTGTTTCCTGTATTGCAAGAGGTCCCTTATTTTGCTGTGGTATAACTGTGGTAGTCTCTGCTCGTTGGGTTTCAGTGCCGCTCCATTCACCGGTCTCGCCATGCTGGACCTCCACTATTCCGCCCAAGGGTGCGCGCGGACATAAAATTACGTCATTACAACATCAAAATGTTTTTTAACTATATTTTTATATACCATCCACACAGATCTGTGAGTTTTGTGTGCAAAAAAATTATCATTAATTTGTACTTGATAGATCCTGACACATTTTGCCATCCATTCCTTGATTTCTGAGAAACTCAACTAATTTTATCAGCAGTTATAGCTAGTATTTAGACTTACATAGAGACTTACATATATACAGGGCCGGTGCAAGGACATTTGACTACACAGGAGAAGATGCATTTTGCTGCCCCTCTCCCCACAAAAAAATGCATATTCACCTGTGTTTCTCCTAACTCCACTTTTGAATATCTTACCCCCTATTGTATTATGTATCCCCTCTTTTGATTGTCTTATCTGCTTTAGAGTATCTTATCCCTCATTTTTCATCTATCATTATCTTACACCTCCCTTGTGTGTCTCTTACAAGCCCCCTTGTGTGTCTCTTAACCCACCCATTGTGTATATCTTACTTACTCCCAGCCCCCCTGTATGTCTTTTTCCCCCAGTCTCTTTTGTGTGTGTCTCTCTCCCAAAGCCTTTTTTTGTCTCTTAGCCCCAGCCCCTTTGTCTCTTGTCTCAATTTGTCTCTTCCCTCAGCACCTTTTCTTTGTCCCCATATCCCCTCTGTGTTTCTCTTTTACCACTTCCCAACATCTACTGTGTGCCTCTTTCTCCCCCTAAGCCCCTCTGTGTGTCTTTCTCCCCAGCCCTCTCTGTGTGTTTCTTGTTCCCCTTCCCAGCCCGTGTGTGTGCCTCTTTCTCACACAAGCCCTTTTTGTGTGTGTCCCTTAGCACCTCTAAGTAGCTCTTGTTCCCTTTCCCCAGCCCCTCTGTGTTATTCCTTGTCACCCAAGCCTCTTTTGTGTGTCTCTGTCTTGCCCTTAGCACCTATACCTGTTTCTTTCTCCCCCCCCAAAGCACCTTTGTGTGTGTGTCCTCACCCGCCACCGTGTGCGTTTTATTTTTACACCAGAGACCTTACAATCATTTACATGATATTTCATATTAGATCCCTTGCCAAGGGACATTTAATTAAATTCCATTGTCTCCAAGCATTTCTCACTGTTATGGTAATTCACTACAATGTTGAATTTGTTTAGTAATCACTAATCATATTTTACTTTGTTAAGAGTAAGAAACAACTGCTTGCCTGAGAGGTTGTCTTTTCCTGAGTGTAGATGGCTTGGTGACTGCCTGGGTTAGGGCTCATAATCCATATTCTGCATCCAACTGGAGTTGCAAGGTTTTTGTTCTGGTTCGTTGACTCTCTTTTTTATATAGAGTAGCAAAAGAGTATGAAAAAGCAGAACTACTTGGCACCAGTGATTGATCATTTGTCACACACTGCCTGGTGACCTTATTCATTTTCTCGTTATCATTCATTTTAAGACAAGTCAATGTGATACAGTGTGGCTTCATATATGTGCTTTTTGTGCCATGGATAACACAGAGCAAAAGTATTTTGCTCTTTTTTAAAAAGAAAAACTTTGTTTTGCTTTAAGCTTTATAGCCATTAAAGAAAAAAACCAAAAAAACAACTAGCAGTAATATGACAGAGAGGGTATGATAACATTATACAAATATATATATATATAGGGCCAATACAAACAGCTCTTTTATAAACTATTTTTTTTTTTTACTAATTATTTACAGGACTGCACAAAGAACAAGAGGTTACGCATTTTGACTTTTTGAGAAAAAAAAAAGATTTTGCCTACATCAGAAGTGGTTCTTTACAGTAAGAATTATACATATGTGTAATTTTCTGCTTAAAGAGGTTGTGTTTATCATTATGCTGTATAGAGTTATAAACAATTGATTACTCTATTAGTATTAGCGGATTTGTTTTAAACTATTTTGTGGCCATCCGCTTTCATACAAATCTGAGGAGCACCTACGTTTATGTCTTAGACAAAGAGTGAAATATCCTAGTAGTTGTCAAAACAGTAAACAAAGCATTGCCAATTGTTATAAAGTATAAAACACAATGCCACATTTTTCTGGTTTGGTTGTTAAATGAAGTGATGTACAAACAGCATTAGGTATTGATTCAGATTATTGATTTTCAGGAGAGTAAATGAAGAGAGTTTGATGCCTGAGGCACAAAATGCTCCCCTCTTCTGTGCAAATTCACAAAGAGTATAAATATATGAGCTAATAATCCCCACATTTACTTTAAGATCTCCCCAAGCATGGAATTTTACTCCATTTGATAAAGCCTGTAAAGGGTCTTCTTCTTTCTGATCTCTCTCTATGCACACTGAAGTGAGCCTATAGACTGGCTCTGGGTTTGTGAGTACCAAATTTACTATTTTTAAATTCTCATAATAATATCAACTATACTACACTATATACCCCATCCTGTATCCATATAGGACTGGATCAAAGAAAGGAGAAGAAGGGAGAGGGTCGCCTATACGGATCCTAAAGCACCTAAATCTGAGCTAGATTTATAGCTCAGAAAATTGTGAGTTGCCACTTGGCCCTTACTTTAAAATTATTTCCACCAATTTACATACAATCTGCACTATGTTATGTATTTTTTCCATTTTTACCTTAAGGTTAACAAAGAATAACTGATTAACATAGAAGAAAAATTGGGTAAACTTCTTTATTCAATTCTGCACATAAGCGCTACACCGTTATTACCTACTACTTTCTATGGAATTTACAGTGTTGCAATGGGGCCTTATTAACTGTTGCCCTGGTCACATCTATACAGCCTGCATCCTCTATTGCATTACCCCTGTGCTTCTGTTGTCTTTTAAATGTGCCAGTCCAGTTCCCATTGATTAAGTGTTGTTTGATAGCCGAATATGTCTGTACATGAGAGAATATGCCCATTTATAGTGACAACTATGCACACTGTGTTCAAAAAGGTCAATATCACAAAGGGAAACAGGGAATCTTCATGCTAATTATGGCATTTTCCAAATTTAATTTGCATATTTGTGTTTCAAAATAAATTCTGGTGAACCGATGTAATTTTTAACCTTTCACTCATTGCCAGTGAGTGAGGCGTTAAAAATGGAAGCAGCGAGGGGTCGTGCGTGGCTTGACAGACAGAAAGCTTGCTAGCATGATCCTGCCTTCCATGACAAACCGGGCAAAGCGATACACTGGGTAGCTAAACAGATTAATGGTGAGCAAGTAGGCTAGATATCTCATGGGAAGCACCCTGTCCACCTCTTCTGCAGCTCAGAAGTCCTTGCTGAGGAAGTTTTTCAAGGACACCAACATTCCCTCAGGGGTCGACCAAACTGGCGCCTGACTCCCAGCCACATAAAATCCCTAATGATGTACGGGCAGCCTTAGAACCCTATCGAGAAAGCAGACCTTAAGGCCTTACACTTACAATAACCTTTCAAGTTAGATTTGGCCGGTATGATGGAGGCAAAACTCACCATCAGCAATAACATCCAACAACTGTAGACATGTGTCCAAATGCTGATGTCACAATTCGGTTTATTCTCAGTCTAGTGCAGTACCTCAGAGTGCCACTACCTATCTGTAATTCTATTGCAGGCTGGTACACCCAGAATGAGATCTCTCTCTGTTCTCAGCTGGCAATTATCTTCTTCCTATGTAGTTGAGCCTCACCCCTTCTTGTTTGCCAGTTCATTAATGTTAATGTTGTTGGTCTGATCCTTTTGTCCTGAATTCCCATGCTAGCTGCCTGCCTATCTATCCAGTGTTCCAGTGCAAGCTGACTGATTCCCAATGTTCCCTAGCTGGCTTCTTTCCTGTATCTAGAGGCCATGCCTGCATTCCCTGTATCTACAGGCTTTCCTGCATTCCCTGTATCTAGAGGCCTTTCCTGCGTTCCCTGTATCTAGAGGCCTTTCCTGCAGTCTCTGCATCCAGAGGCCCTTCTCCTACATTCAGTTATCTGTGTTAGTATTTTAACTGCCTTCCTTGTAAATATCAATACATTTATATTTTGCCTTGATTTGTGTGTATATTTGTTTCTTTGCATTCTGGGTTCCACCCTATAGAGGTTGCTGCACTGGTCAGCACCCTTACAGACCAGACCCCTTATAGCTGAAAGATGACAGGTAGGCCACTGACACCCAAAATATGGCCCTGCAGAACCAAATGCAATACTATTCGTCTATACTCTCCTCTCTGCAACAGAACATTGACAACCACAGGCATATAAATAATTTACAGATGCACAGGATTGCTTAACTAGCTAACAGCAGTAATGAAGATGTTGCTTTCTTCTTGAAAGCATTGCTCAACAAGCTTATGGAGAGATCAAGTGACTCCCTGATAAAATTGGATCGAGCCCATAGGGCTTTATTGCCTAGAGGCCTGCAACAGGAGGAACCCATGGACAATCTGTAGAGTGCACTATTTCTCCCCTAACGAGGAGATATTATGGATGGCCGAGCTACGCAAAATATATGAAGGAGACCAGTTGCTGATTTTCCAAGACCTCTTGCCATTTATCGTACAAGCCAGCGGCTCTAAAAGAGCATGGTTTGAAATATCACTGGGGGTTTCCCTTTTCACTAATAGTAGCAAACCATTATCATACTCCCAGCGGACGTCCCAGTTTTCCAGTAGGCCCTGGCTCTCCTGGTAGTGGAAGTGGAGGACTGGACAGGCATGATCCATCTACGGACACTATACCACAATGTGCCAGCTGGCAATAGCCAATAAAGAAAAAAAGAAGAAGAACCCTGAGAGATTTGGAGATGATAGTACCTGAGGAAGCCTAGGCCCTAAAGTTCATTTATACTCAGGGCCGGCACTACCTGTTAGGCGGACTAGGCAGCCGCCTAGGGCGCCCCTTGGGAGGGCCGCCAGGAGCGCCGGCCCCCCTCATGCTGCAGCACCTGAGCACTCTGCAGAGAGCCTCAGGCGGCTGCAGCATTGCCCGGGCTGGTGCGTCCATGAGGGCGCACCGCCCGGGCGCAGCATGAGGAGAGGGGCTGACAGGAGTGAAGCGCTCAGTGGTCCCTCCTGTCACTCCCTCACTGTAGCGTGGCCGGGCCCTGTATGGTCCGCGGGTACAGGGAGCTTTTGTTTCCTGTACCTGGCCGAACTAACACTGAGTGTGCCCTTCCTTTTAGTCCGGACGGGTACAGGAAACAAAAGCTCCCGGTACCCGTGGACCATACAGGGCTCGGCCATGCTATAACAGATGTAGGGGAGGGGGGAGAAAGAAATTGACGGGGGGGAGGAAATTGATGGGGGAGAAAGAAATTGACAGGGATGGGATGGGAGGAAGAAATTGACAGGGATGGGGGGAGAAAGAAATTGACAGGGAGGGAGAAAGAAATTGACAGGGAGGGGAATTGACGGGAGGGGGAGGGGAGAAGAGAAACAACAGGGGTGAGAGTGACAGGGGAGGGAGGGGATGAGAGTGGGGAGGAGGGGAGAAGAGAGTGACAAAGGGAGAGGGGGGAGAAGAGAGTGACAAGGGAGGGAGAGGGGGGAGAAGAGAGTGACAAGGCAGGAGGAGAGATTGACATCCATCACACACACACACACACACACACAATGCACCCCTTACACACAAAGACAATGCACCCCTTGCACACAGAAAAACACACAATGCATTACACACACAATGCATTACACACACAGACACACACACACAAGCAATGCAACCCTTACACACAATGCATCCCTTACACACACAGAAACACACAATGCGTTCCTTACACACACTCAATGCACCCCTTACAGGTGCACACACTGCATCCCGTACATACACAGAAACACACCTTGCAGCCCTTACACATACAAACACAGAATCACAAAATGCATTCCTTACACACATATCAGGACATCGCACACACACTTCACCCTCTGTGAACAAACTCATTGGTGGAACATGAAGGTGGACCCTGGGACCCAGACCTTGAGCTGTGTAAAGGGCCCCCAAAAAAGGGAGCTGCTTCCCGTTCTCCCAGAACATTAATTTTTGTGACCACAGTTACAAACAGCCTCCAGAGATCCTGTTCTACACCAGACCAGTGGAGCCAGACTGCAGCTAGAGCCCATCATCATCCTCATCTGGTTGTAAGTAGGCAATCTAGTATATTATTCGTGGCACTAATCTCTAATTTACCTCACATTAAAGAAACACTAGTCCCCAGAACCACTGCATCTTAATGTAGTGGTTTTGGTGTCTATAGCCTGTCCCTGCAGGCCTTTTAATGTAAACACGGCAGCACTGCAGCACTGGCGTTAGTTAACATGGCAGATCATATGGGTGGGGCATTGTGATGTCACATGGGGGGGGCGGCAAACTTTACTTTTGCCTATGGTGGCAAATCCTTGCACTGGCCCTGTTTATACTCTGCCCCCATATCCTTTTTGTGGGCCCTTTTTGCCTATTAAATGATTATTCAATGCATGCCATAGTAATTGCTTGATACACTATGTATAAAAGCTCAAGTGTAGGTTATATTTACTGGTAAAACTCACCTTAAACAGTGGTGGACATACCAAAAGTGTAATCCCGCAAACACATGAATATCACTGATGAATGCAAGCTTTTGCAAGGCACTTACTGGTTCCTTGTGATTTCGATCCATAGCTCCGCCATGTGATGACATAATCTGTGACACGTTCTGCCCCGACTGTACTGGGCATCATCAGACAATGACCCTGTCCAACCTCCCAGCTTTTACTGAGCTAACTCCACCCTGCTGTCTTCCCAACTGTAAGTCCCAATTTTAAACAAGACATAAAACCAAATCATTACAAAAAAACAAATCATTTTATAGAAATCTAAATCAGTGTATAACAAAAAGGACATACATTTATATTATAAACATCTGTAAAAAGGGGGGGAAGAGGGTTAAAATTCCTACTATGTAACTTGTCTTTCAATCTACACATATATACAGTCATAATAAAAGCAAAGTACATGCTCTTTGAAATCTATGGTTTTTACATATCAGGACATAACAATCATCTGTTCATTAGGAGGTCTTGAAATTAGGTAAATACAACATCAAATGAACAACAACAAATGACATATTAAGCTGTGTCATGATTTAACTAAAATAAAGCCTAAATAGAGACGCCATGTTTGAAAAACTAATTACAGCCTTACTGCTTCCTTAGGAATTTAGAGGCCAAGTAGCAGACAGGTGCTGGTAATCAAATGCCCTTGATTAATAAATTATCAGCAAGTGTGATTATTTTTATAAAAGACAAAGTTTTAGCAGTTTGTTGGTGTAGAATATTCAGGTGTATGTTAACCAGGCCCGGACTGGCCATCAGGGAAACCGGGCAAATGTCCATGCAGAGCCGGCGCTATCCGAGCGCCGGCCCCGCTGTGTTCCATGAAGGGCCGGTAGGGAGATCATAGATCTCCCTCACGGGCCCACATGCAGTCAAACGCTGCCGGCAGCGGGGATAGAGGGAGGGAGACAGCCAGCCAAGGGAGGAGGACCCGGCGGAGCTCTAACTTTCAGCTCCGCCGGGTTGCTCTCACGAGATCCGGACCGCTGCCATGGCAACTGGCCGGGTCTCGCGAGAGTGAACTCTAGCCCCAAAGGGCTAGAGTTCACTTACCATGAGGACCACCAGGGATGGTTATCAGCAGCACGACCCACCCCCCTTCCAGGCTACAGGTAGGAAGGGGGTGGGTATAATGTCTGTTTAAAAAAAAAAAAAATATTATAAAAATAAATCAATATTGGCCTGCCTCCCCCCAACACACAATCCTAACACCCTCACACAGCACCCTAACACACATCACCCTCATACACACACAGCACCCTAAAACACAGCACCCTAACACACATCACCCTCACACACAGCACCCTAAAACACAGCACCCTAACACATATCACCCTAACACCCTCACACAGCACCCTAACACACATCACCCTCACACACACGCACACACACATCACCCTAACACACAGCACCCTAACACCCTCACACAGCTCCCTAACACACATCACCAGCACACAAAGCACCCTAAAAAACACAGCACCCTCACACACAGCACCCTAACACACACACACAGCACCCTAAAACACAGCACACTAACACACACTCAGCACCCTAACACACATCACCCTCACACAAACACAACACCCTAACATACAGCACCCTAACACACACACAGCACCCTAACACACATCACCCTCACACAAACACAGCACCCTAACACACATCAACCTCACACACACACACAGCACCCTAACACACATCACCCTCACACAGCACCCTAAAAAACATCACTCTCACACAGCACCCTAATTTTTTTCCCCAGTCCGGCCCTGATGTTAACACAATGCCAATCTGGAAATGCATCAGTAATGATCTTAGAGAAGCAATTGTTGCTGCCTGTCAACTGGGAAGAGTTATAAGAAAGATTACTGAAAAGTGTCAAACATTCAAGACAGTTGCCAGTCTTCCAAGGAGTGGACATCCCAGAAAATGCACTTCAAAGTCAGACAGTGCAATGCTCAGAGAAAATGCAAAAAAAAACAAGTTATTCCTCAGACTCTACAAGCCTCAGTTAGCATGTTAAAGATCATGACAGTACAATTAGAAAAAGACTGTATTGTTTGAGAGAAATCCTCGTCTCTCTAAAAAGAACATAGCAGCATGGCTTAGGTTTGCAAAGTTGAATCTGAACTAACTACAAAACTTTTGGAACAATGTCCTTTGGACAGACGAGACCAAAGTGGAGATGTTTTGTCATAGTGCACAACACCAAATTTGGTTAAAAACAAACAGCATATCAGCAAAAATACCTCTGACAAACTGTCAAGAATGGTGGTGAAGGGGTGATGATTTGGGCTTGGGAATCTTGCAGTTTTTGAGCCAACCATGAACTCCTCTGTATTCCAAAGTATTCTAGAGTCAAAAGTGAGTGCATCTGACGGATCAAGTTTGGCAGAAATTGAGTTATGCAACAGGACAATGATCCCAAGCACACCAGCCAGTCTACAACAGAATGTCTGAAAAAGTATCAAGGTGTTGCAATTGCCCAGTCAAAGTCCAGACCTCAAACCAATTGAAATGCTGTGACAGGACCTTAACAGATCTATGCATAAACAGCAAACCTCAATGAACTGAAGTAACATTGTAAAGAAGTGTGTGCCAAAATTCCTTCACAACATGTGAGAGACTGATAAAGTCATACAGAAAACTATTATTTCAAGTTATTGCTGCTATAGGTGGCACTACAAGCTATTGAATCATAAGGTGTACTTAGTTTTTCCACACATGGCTTTCTATTTTGACTTTGTTTGTTAAATAAATCCTGACACGGTGTAATATTTCATGAGTTGTTCTTCTGAGGTTGCATTTACATATATTTAAGATCTGATAAGGAACCGATGAGTGTTATTAAGCCCTTATATGTAAAACCATAGAATTCTAAGAGGGTGTACTTATTTTTCCTATGATTGTATAAAACACAATTTTATTTTTGAGATTGATAGTGTGGAAAGGAAATGAGGGAAGAAGTCCTGGCTGGGCTTGGAACAAAGCTTTGTTTCAGTGCCCTTGAACACTTTACCATGGCAGATATGCACTATACAGCAACTATGCCCCATCCCTCATCCTTTGATATGACCCTTCCTATACATACAGTTGCAAGAAAAAGTATGTGAACCCTTTGGAATGCTATGGATTTCTGCACAAATTGGTCATAAAATGTGATCTGATCATCATCAAAGTCACAACAATAGACAATCACAGGCTGCTTAAACTAATAACACACAAATAATTAAATGTTGCCATATTTTTATTGAACACACCATGTAAACATTCACAGTGCAGGTGGAACAATTATGTGACCCCTTAGATTTAATAACTGGTTGAACCTCATTTGGCAGCAATAACTTCAACCAAACGTTTCCTGTAGTTGCAGATCAGACGTGCACAACAGTCAGGAGTAATTCTTGACTATTCTGGTGTGAATCGCTTTCTTGAGGTCATGTCACAGCATCTCAATTGGGTTGAGGTCAGGACTCTAACTAGGCCACTTCAGAAGGCGTATTTTATTCTGTTTAAGCCATTCTGTTGTTGATTTACTTCTATGCTTTGGGTTATTGTCCTGTTGCAACATTCATCTTCTGTTGAGCTTCAGCTGGTAGACAGATGGCCTTAAGTTCTCCTGCAAAATGTCTTGATAAACTTGGGAATTTATTTTTCCTTCGATGATAGCAATCCGTCCAGGCCCTGATGCAGCAAAGCAGCCCCAAACCATGATGCCCCCACCACCATACTGCACAGTTGGGAGGAGGTTTTGATGTTGGTGTGCTGTGCCTTTTTTTCGCCACACAGTGTTGTGTGTTTCTTCCAAACAACTCAACTTTGGTTTCATCTGTCCACAGAATATTTTTCCAGTACTGCTGTGGAACATCCAGGTGCTCTTGTGCAAACTGTAAACGTGCAGCAATGTTTTGTTTGGACAGCAGTGGCTTACTCTGTGGTATCCTCCCATGAAATCCATTCTTGTTTAGTGTTTTACGTATTGTAGATTCGCAAACAGGGATGTTAGCATTTGCCAGTGACTTTTGTAAGTCTTTAGCTGACATTCTTCTTCACCTCATTGAGCAGTCTGCGCTGTGCTCTTGCAGTCATCTTTACAGGACGGCCACTCCTAGGGAGAATAGCAGCAGTGCTAAACTTTCTCCATTTATAGACAATTTGTCTTACCGTGGACTGATGAACAGTAAGGCTTTTGGAGATACTTTTATAACCCTTTCCAGCTTTATGCAAGTCAACAATTCTTAATCGTAGGTCTTCTGAGAGCTTTTTTGTGCGAGGCATCATTCACATCAGGCAATGCTTCTTGTGAAAAGCAAACCCAGAACTGGTGTGTGTCTTTTATAGGGCAAGGCAGCTGGAAACAACAACTCCAATCTCATCTCATTGATTGGACACCAGTTGGCTGACATCTCACTACAATTAGCTCTTGGAGATGTTATTAGTCTAGGGGTTAACATACTTTTTCCACCTGCACTGTGAATGTTTACATGGTGTGTTCAATAAAAACATGGCAACATTTCATTCTTTGTGTGTTGTTAGTTTAAGCAGACTGTGATTGTCTATTGTTGTGACTTAGATGATGATCAGATCATATCAGATCTGTTTTATTACCAATTTAGCATAACATTTCAAGAGTTGATTGATTACACTAGCTTATCACAAATCATTGACTAATAACATTGAATGATCAAGGACAGATCACCTGACGTCAGTAAAAACAACCCATGTTCCAGCTAATCATGAGATTTTGACAGTTCACTCTGAGAAATCGTTAAAAGTTAAATTTATAGCTGTTTGAACTGATGTTTGTGAGCTATACCTTATTCGATATATAATTTATGATTGCAAAATAAATCCTTCAGTTTCATCATGAATTAACTGCTTATAACCCACGCTGTATGGAAGCGGGCATACCTGCTTTAGAAAATGTAACCTCTTGAATGAATACTCGATTACTTTAGCTTGCTGAAGTGCTTTTTATGTGAAGAGTGTGTCTGCTTTCCTTTTACAAAAATTGCAGATTTCAGTATAAATAGGCATATTTATAAATTAACCATGTTACAATCTCTTGGCTGCCATTCAGAAATCTGGACTTGTTACTTCCTGGTTTGGTTAGTTCAACAAAGTTATACTCAAGAGAATGTAATGGTCCAGAGCTTCTACCTTTCAAAGACTTCTCATTGAGCTGCATTGGGAAGTATATGATAGAATAGCCACAGAAAATCTGGAGACGTGCTGGGGGAAAAAAGGGAGGTCTTGCAAAGGCTCCAGACAGTAGATCTAAAGGCTTTTGCAAGCTATGTTGAGATGTATACCAATGACAAAAGTGCAGCAATAAATGCATGCATGTTTTCATTCGGGGTATATACACTAAATTGATAAAAACTTTAATTTCCATTCTAATGTTCCTTTAAATTGACACTCTAAGCACCAACACAACCTTAACTTAAAGCGACACTAAAGACTCAGAAAGCACTTTAGCTTGCTGAAAAGCTTTATCTATGAGGAATGTCTCTTATTTTTTTCAATTTTGGCAAAAGTGCAGATTTAATATAAATTAACCTGGTTACACCCTCCTGACTTTTCAAGCAGACAATGGGTCCTGTTACATCCTAGTTTGGTTAGCTTAGTTGAGCTGCATTGGATAGTATTTGATTGGACAGCCACAGAAAGTTAGGACGGGGTAAGAAGAGGTGGGCTAGCAAAGGCTGCAGACAAGAGAAGTAAAGCTTTTGCAAGCTGTTTGTAGATTTACCCCAATGAAAAAATGCATTATTAACCCCTTCCCGACCGCAGACGGGAATTTTCCATCAACCTTGTCCTTCAGTTAAGGACCGTTGACGGAAAATTTCCGTCATTTACTAATGTTAACTCCAGATCGCCATGATCGCGGTGATCACGGGGTTAACGGTGCTCTGGTCTGCCTCTGTATTAGAGGAAGACCGGGAGCACCCGATCGGGCTGCCCCAGCACTGGTGCTCGCTCTGACAGGATGTCAGAGCGAGCACATGTGCTCAGTGTACTTACCTTCCGCCTCCCTGCACTTCCGGGTTCTGTGTGAAGTGCAGGGAGATGGATCAGAGCTCATCATCTTCTGCCTGTGTAAAAAAAAAAAAAAAAAGTTAAATCCCATCCCCCCTTCCCCCTGCTTTAATAAAATTAACCCCTTCCCTGCCAATTGATCACTGACTACAGTGATCAATTGGCAGGGTGTACATTTTAATGTCATCTGATTTTTTTTTAACCCTCAGGGGCTAAATTTATTAAAAATATATATATATATATATATATTATTTAGTAACGTTTAAGTAAAAAAAAAAAAAAAAATACCAACCCCCTTTACTCAGTCTAAATAAAAATTAACCCCTTCCCTGCCAGATGATCACTGCCTACTGTGATCAAAACACAGATCACAGTATTATACTGCAATCTAATTTCTTTTAACCCTTGAGGATTAACTTTTATTTAATCCCCTCAGGGTTCAATTTATTTAATAATTAATTTAAATATTTTATAATTATATATATTTTGCTCGCTGGAGTGGGTGGGAGTTATGGGAAAGGGGGGAAATTTACTGTTAGTGCCGCTTACTGCAAGTTAGGGGTTAACGGTAAAGGAAAAGTTTAGAAAAAATTTAAAAGTGTAAAAGAAGTTAAGAAGTTAAGAAAGTGTAAAACATTTTTATTAAGTAAAAAAAAAGAGTATAAAAATGGGTTTAACAAAGTAAAAAATTTTTACAAAGTAAAAAAATACATTAAAAAATGCTCATTACCACTACACTTGGTACAAGCTAGCGAAAAAATGATCCCACGCCAATGTTCAAAATATGCCTTCTGAATTACCCTGGAATGTCTTCTTTAAGAAATGGTATACCTTTATGGTGTAATTGGATTATATAGCCTTGTAAAATACTCTAAAATGGGACATGGACACAGCGTAAAAATTCAAAATTTGGGAAAAACTGGAATGGCTGTGTCTCAAATGTGCCCCTTCAATGTCCACATATACCTGGCAAAGGTACATACAGGGGTATTGCTGTACTCAGCCGACATAGCTGAGCAACATATGAAGTATTATACAGTCGTAGCACACATAAGGTTTGCAAAATATACTGCGCAAACTCACTTTGTGTGTCAAAAAGGCAGACAAAATTTTTATTACTACTACACTTGGTACAAGCTAGCGGAAAAATGATCCCACGCTAAGGTTCAAAATAGGCCTTTTGAAATACCCTGGGATGTCTTCTTTAAGAAATGGTATGGCTTTATGGGGTATTTGGATTAACCCCTTAAGGACACATGACATGTGAGACATGTCATGATTCCCTTTTATTCCAGAAGTTTGGTCCTTAAGGGGTTAAATAGCCTGGTAAAATACTCTAAAATGCGACATGGGCACAGTGTAAAAATTTAAAGTTTGAAAAACTGGAATGGCTGTGTCCCAAATGTGCCCCTCCGATGTCCACATATGCCAGACAAAGGTACATACAGAGCTATTGCTGTACTCAGCCGACATAGCTGAGCAACATATGAAGTATTATACAGTCGTAGCACACATACGATTTACAAAATAGAACAAGAAAGGAAAAAATAGAGGTGGACTAAGTCCACATCACTAATTCCGAAGAAGGGTTACAGAGATATCAAGGGGCATAACCCCACGAAATAATTTAAAAAGGATAAGATTAGAGTGAAGTGGTTGTTCCACTAAAGATGGAAAAATTTGGACATCCACTTCACCAAATGATATCTCTAGATTATTACAATAATTGTTAGGTATAACCTTTATTAAGCCGACTTAGGCAAAGCAGAAAACAATAAATAATAATAAAGTAATAGTGAAACACTCGTGAAGAAAACACGTGAAGTAAAAAGTGGGTAGATGTAGTTTGGATATCCTCAGTATGTACTGGGGTAACTTGGATAGCTTCACTGAGAATACTAATAACCAGTACAATATAGTACCGTATATGTTCAGTCACATATCACAAAATTACTCCCCCTAAAATCTACAGGGATCTAGAAATCCCAGCTATGTAGAGGTACATCCACAGAAATTCCCATAGACTCTAGTGTATTTTCACAGCATACAGCCGTGCTAGGAGCTCTTGATAAAGGCGTGTGACCACGCCGAAACGCGCGTCGAGCGTTTGCCGGTTTTTTGTTTTTACTAGTGGGGGATGTATATAGTGATCTAGTCACTTATGCTGGGGGGCATTTAAAGTATTTATTTTTGACTATCTAGCTGGAATTATTATTTTTTAAGCCATAGTTAGTGGCACTACTAGGACTCTTAATATACCTATTTAGAGTATTCAGCTAGTGACCTTTAGTGTTAGGCTGCCTTGAAGCAGCAGTGTTCAGTATTTATAGGAGTCTTGAAGCAGCAGTGTTCAGTATATACATGAGCCGGATTTAGCAAGTGCAGAAAGTCTCTACATATTTAAGTGTCCTTTTGTTCCTGGGAGGGATTCATTCTGTTGGGTGGGTACCTCTATATATCTATATAGGGACTATTTAAGTCAATCCATCCTTAGAGACACCTGCATACTAATTCTCAGGACTATTTTACTTAAACTATCTTTCTAGATCTATTTAAGTCTTTACCTACTGTGACTTCTCCACTTAGTAATGATTACCTATACCCTATCTAAGTATTAAATACTAAGTAACACACTATACACACAGTGTCTCTCAGCTTCTCCCTAGACTCTGTCTTTATTTTGCAACATTTTGGATAAATCTGTATGATAGATAAATTTTATATGGATACTATCTATCTAAACCGAAAGTGTATGCTGTGAAAATACACTAGAGTCTATGGGAATTTCTGTGGATGTACCTCTACATAGCTGGGATTTCTAGATCCCTGTAGATTTTAGGGGGAGTAATTTTGTGATATGTGACTGAACATATATGGTACTATATTGTACTGGTTATTAGTATTCTCAGTGAAGCTATCCAAATTACCCCAGTACATACTGAGGATATCCAAACTACATCTACCCACTTTTTACTTCACGTGTTTTACTATTACTTTATTATTATTTATTGTTTTCTGCTTTGCCTAAGTAGGCTTAATAAAGGTTATACCTAACAATTATTGTAATAATCTAGCGATATCATTTGGTGAAGTGGATGTCCAAATTTTTCCATCTTTAGTGGAACAACCACTTCGATTTACAAAATATACTGTGCAAACTCACTTTGTGTGTCAAAAAGGCAAAAAAAACCACTTATTACCACTACACTTGGTACAAGCTAGCAGAAAAATGATCCCACGCTAAGGTTCAAAATATGCCTAGGTCTAGGTCATACATTGGGCATATTGTTTTACTCAGAAGACTTAGCTGAGCATAATTTGGGGGGTTTGAACTTAGTGGCACATATGAAATGTACAAAATGCCCAGCAAAAATGTAATCCGTATGTAAAAAATTATTTTTTACCACATACTTTGGCATATATTGGTGAAAAAATGGGGGCATGTTAAGGCACAATATGCACCATATGAGATACCCTGGAGTGTCTACTTTTACAAATGGTAGGCCTTTGTGGGTTTTTTTGAACAGTCAAACTGTTATAATACCCCAAATTGAAGCACAGGCCCATTAAATCCGCCTCTCAAAATTCTACTGTAAATGTTGAAACGTACAGGTCTCCTATATGGCACTGTAGCTTCACGAAATAGTGCCAAAGACATACAATGGGGGTATCGTTGTACTCAGCAGAAGTAACTGAACACAAAATAAAACTTTGTACAGTAATAGCACACACCAACTTTACAAAATACACATGAGACGTTCTTTGTTATATGTTTGTGTACCAAAAACCCCAAAAAACATAATTTTACTCCAATATTTAGCAGAGATTGGCGGTGAAATGGCTACGTAGAAAGTGTCAAAACAACCTTAGGTAAATAGCCCGTGATGTCTACTTTATATAAATATATACTTTTGTGTGGCAATTTTGTTTTCTTCTATTGCTATTAAGCTTACAAAACAAACATACCAAATTCTAAAATCGCTCCACATTAAAAGTTTATTTTACTCCTTGTGCTTTGTGACCTGTAACTACCAAAAAAAACGTAAAATCCCAGACACATTATATATTCTGTAAATCAGAACAACTAAATGAATTTATTTTTAATTACTTTCTTTAACCTGCACTAATTAGGCACACATTATTATTGCAAAAACTGTACAAAAAACACAAATGTTTTCTTTTTTTTGCCTTTTTCTGTATTTTTTTAATAATAAATTAAAGCCCTTTCTGTCCTTTAAAAAACAGTATATAATATGTGTCGGTGCAATAAACGAGAGAGATGCAAAGCATACAGCAAGAAAATGCAAAAATTGCTTGTGTCATTAAGCGTAAGACAAGTTT
The DNA here is from genome assembly GCA_933207985.1 of Pelobates cultripes. Lineage (NCBI taxonomy): Eukaryota > Metazoa > Chordata > Amphibia > Anura > Pelobatidae > Pelobates > Pelobates cultripes. Next base: position 266,135,723 of record OW240915.1, on the reverse strand, counting down.
CTGAAGCTGTGTCCTTAAGGGGTTAAATATTAAATACATGCATGTTTTCATTTAAGGTATATCTACTAAACAGTGATTTTAATTTAGTTTGTATCTGGTCATTTTTATTGTTCCTTTAATTAAGTGTTTCATATAGATCATGTCCCCGCAGTCCCACTGCTCCATTCTATAAGGAGTTAGATTTTTTTTGCTTATACAGCCCTAGCCACACCTCCCTGCCTGTGACATATACAGCCTCCCTACAGACCCCCTGTAACAAAGATATCAGTTTTAAACTTCCTTTATTGCACAATGTGTTTAATTTAGAATTTATTTTCTTCTGTTCTGTTAATTGCCTGCTAAAGTCTGCAACAGCTTCCTGTGTGTGATTAAAATTCACTTAACAGAGCAGGCGATTTTAACTTCTAAAAGTAAACACAATGTGCACGTGGGGGACCTGTGCAGGAAGAGATCCCAGCCCTCCCAAAGCAAGGTAGGAAGGTTTGGTGGACCTCTTATTAAATGTGTGTATGTATCTGATGATTGTGTGTGTACATCTAATTATATGTAATGGTGTAGCTGTGATTGAATGTGTGCATGATTTGTGTATGATTATGTGCATGCATAAATGGGGGTGCTGCTGGGGGCCAAATAATACAACACACAAGATCCAGCGCACTCACCTATCCACTAAACGGCAACTTCAATGTTGAAAATATTTATTAGTTTTTTTAAAAACACCTAATCTAGGCAAAAATAATGGGGGTTTAGTTACATTATATGATCATACATTGCATAAGCCTGCCACAACGTCAATGTACCCCATCTTTGGCAGGTCCTACACTAACAGCCTAATGTCTGCTCTTATGAGATTAACCCAGTTACTTGAGGAAAAAAATTCCATCTGGGGATCTCTGCAGTACAAGGCTAAATAGGGCCCTGGGATGAGGCACCTGTGACAGGGAGGGGTGCAAAACCAAGAAGACTTTTACCCACCGCGCACACTGGACGTGGTAGATGAGTGGCATGAGGACGGCTCACCATCAGAGGAAGAGGAATGGAAAGACCTACCTCACACATCCTCGAAGTACATTAGTGAAACTATACTTGGTGAAGACGGCCGAGGCAGAGATGGCCCAAGCGGCACTAAAACCAGAGTGACCGAAGACGGAATATTCCTGGACGAACAAGGGACCCCACTCTTCGACCCCTGCAACATCCGACACCCACGGTCTTCAGAGTGGAGCCTCCCCGACTACCTAATACATTTCATGCACTATTGGCTGCGCAAACCCTTGGAGAAGGAGGTTCGCGCACGCCTCAAGGCCGAATTCCCCTGAACACTGCTATCAGACAAAGTGGCAGTTACTCCCGAATTCGACAACACTGTGGTAGTCTTTATGTCATGCTCGGGGTGAGACCCTTGCAAAGGTGTGGAGAAAGGCCTGAAAGCAGCACAAGATAAAGTACTTGACTTGCTCTGCCCAATTGCAAAGATGCTCTACTCCAGAGGCTTCAGAGGTCGGGGACGCGGTCGCTTCTCGACTGGTGAGTCCACGTCAGCTGAACTCCTACGTGTTTTACAGACACTTCAAGATGGAAAGAATTCATTTTCTACAAGACCTTTTCATCGAGAACGACTTACACGTCTGGACCTCAAGGACGCATACCTGTCGGTACCCGTTGCCCTAGACTCCCATCGCTTCCTCCGATTCCGGTGGAGAGGACAAACATGCCAGTTTACATGTCTGCCATTTGGCCTCAGTTCGGCTCCGTGGTGCTTCACAAAGCTGCTGAAGCCAGTGATGGTTTACATCCGGACTTTGGGCGTGCGATGTCTCGTGTACCTGGATGACTTGCTAATTTTTTGCGAATCTGCTTCCAGGCTACGATTGCAGACGAAATTTGTCGTTCACTTTCTGGAATCTTTGGGTTTCATAGGGAATAGACAAAAATTGTCTCTCTCTCCTTTCCAGTCGGTTCAGTTCCTCGGCTTCAATATCGAAAAACTGCGTACTGGATTTTCTCACAGCAAAGATAGCTTCTATACGGAAAGAAATCAGACGTGCCCTACAGATGGATACGATTCCTCTCTGGATGCTCGCTAAGATTGTGGGACTCCTTTCCTCCTCCATAGAAGCGATATTCCCGGGACCGCTACACTACAGGGCCATGCAACGACGGAAGGCACACGCACCCACAGGATATCTCCCATTCTCATAGCCCCACTCTGGCAGAGTCAAGCGTGGTTTACAGACCTCCTGGAGATGTCCCACGACACTCCGCTTCTACTACCAGCCTTCACTCTAATTCTGACGGGACCACGAGAGGAACCCCACATCCTCGTCCTAGAATGGAAGCTAGACATAGTGGCCTGGACGATTTCAGGGGATCCTGGTCAGTTCATGGCCTATCACAATTGGCTAAAAACCTCTTATGGGATTCATGGGCTCCCGGCACCAGGAAATGCTATATCTCCGCATGGTCTGTCTGGAGTAGTTGGTGTTTGAAAAGGGATTCCGATCCTTTTACTGCCCCTATCCCACTTATCCTCAACTACCTGTCACATCTGTTAGGTCGATCATACGATCCCTCAATGTGGTTAGATCAGCTATATCTGCGGCACACGTCCAAGTACAAGGCACTCCGGTGGGTCAAGACCCATTGGTTTGTCGGCTACTGCGGGGTGCCAAATTGTCGAGACCTCCAGCACCAAAATACTCTCGCCTATGGTATGTGGATGTAGTGCTGAGTTTCCTTAGATATTGGCTGGATAACACGTACCTTTCGCTGAAACAGCTATCAGCCAAACCCTCTTATTATGTCTCGTCTCGTCTTGTTTCGGCAGGTGGCAGACGTTAGAGCGTTCGACGTGGATGGTTTCTCCCTCACTCTAGAAGGGGGTTACCTTTGCAATATCGCGTCGTATTAAGTCAGACTCCTCTTCGGTTTTCTACCCATATTTTATAACAGACCCCAGATTATGTGTGGTCAGGACATTGAGATATACCGAAATCTCAGCTCCCCTCCAAACTACTTCGGCAGGTCAGCTCCTGATTTCAACCTCATGGACCGGTGTCTACGACAACACTGGCCAGATGGGTCCGCTGGCTATTATCGTTAGCCGGCGTTGAACCTTGCTTTGGGGCCCACTCGGTCAGAGGTGCGGCCGCTTCACAAGCTTTATCGGCAGGAGCTTCTCTTGCAGATATTATGCGTTGTGCGGATTGGACACGCGAGAGTACGTTCAGGACCTTTTATTTTCGTCAGACATCTCATGCTTCTTTCACATTGGTTAATTCTCAGCATTAAAAATGCAAATATGAAGCCTCCTGTCATGTGGTAAAATTGAAGATTATATTAACTTTAGTGTTCTAATAATCTTAATTTTAGTAATGACAGGAGGCAAATATTTCCCACCCTATTTGTCCCTCACATATTGTAGGTTTTTAGACTACGAGGGTGTTATTTATGTTTTTCTGAGGACTATATCTGAGTAGATTATTGTGTATCTCATTGCCATAGTGCTATTTGTCATAACATGCATAATGTGTTGTTTCATGATCATAATGTTCATTATATGCAGGCAACTTGCCACTTCAGATACCTTTCACTTTTTTCTTTTTCTTTCAGTGTGATTTGTTTACCCTCAAGAAAAAGATTTGTTTCCCGTGGTTCTACGCAAAAGACCTATCTGGAATTGGAATAATAATGTTTGTTTGAACTTTTTGGGACTTATATTTATAGTTATGTTACATGTGTTTATTACCTGTTGTTTTTCGCTACAAAGAAAGAGGAAGTGATGTCATAGACAGAGCCTTTTGTATACCTATTGGATTTTTTTCTGATTGGTTGTTCTGTTTCTGTGCTGCTGGAGATTTTCATTAAGGAGTGTTATGCAAATATATTTACCTCCTGTCATTTAAATAATTAAGATTATTAGTACACTAAAGCTAATATAATCTTCAAATCTATGCAAATTTGTTGCCGGATGCATGCTGGCTTCAGACAGCCAATGGCAGCATATTACCCCATCCCCTAGTGAAAAGTTTTAGTGCCCCCCTATTTTTACTGTGGTATCGTATGTAACGCCAAAACTACAAACAAGCCCCACCAATATATATATATATATATATATATATATATATAACCACACCACTGCATTTAAAAACCACACAACACACAAATGCATGCCTGCATGCAAACGCCAACACTTCATACAAACACTTGCCTTCATTCACTCAAACATACTCCATACAAAACATACTAACATTTAAATACACAAACACTACTCAGTGCTAAATACATTTTAAAAAAAATACGGTTGTTCTTTTACATTTTAAAGTGTGTGGGGGGAGGGGAATGTGCCAATAATAGGACCTGCCCTGAGTGCCAAATACTCTAGGTACGCCCAGATCAATTTTATAGCTGTTTGAGTCCATGTTGATTCAGCTACAGTCAATGCTTAAATTAGCTTAAATGGGCCATGCAACCTCAACCTTCTTGTGGTCACTTTCAAACTAATAAAGTTGTCTTCTGTTCAGGGCCGGCACATCCTATAGGCGACTAGGGCACCCCAGCCCAGGGGCGCAAGATTTGAGTGACCAGTGCACTGCGCTTCCTCCTACCTGTCACTCAGTGTAGCATGGCCGGGCAGCACGGACCGCGGTATAGGAGCTTTCTGTACCTGCCTGGACTGAAAGGAAGTGCTCTCTCATTGAGCAGTTCCTGTCAGTCCATCCGGGTACTAGAAACAGAAGCTCCTGTACCACGGTCTGCGCCGTCTGGCCATGCTACAAAGAGGTAAGAGGCACAACAGGGAAGGGATGTGAGATGGCACTAAGAGAGGGGAGGAGGGATGACATTGAAGGGGGAGGAGAGACCACTAAGGGACACTGGGAAGGGACCACTAAGGGACACCGAGGGGGGGGAGAGACCACTAAGAGATACTGGGGGAGAAGAGACCACTAAGAGATACTGGGGGGGAAGAGACCACTAAGGGACACTTGGGGGGAGGAGAGACCCCTAAGGGACATTGGGGATGGGGGAGGGCGGAGAAGAGACCACTAAGGGACACTGGGGATGAGGGGGAGAGAGCACTAAGGGACACTGGGGATGGAGGAGGAGAGAGCACTAAGGGACACTGGGGGGGAGGAGAAACCACTAAGGGACACTGGGGAAGGAGAGAGAACTAAGGGACACTGGGGGGAGGGAGAGAGACCACTAAGGGACACTGGGGGGAGGGAGAGAGACCACTAAGGGACACTGGGGGGGAGAAGAGACCACTAAGGGACACTGGGGGGGAGAAGAGACCACTAAGGGAAAGATGGGGGGAAGGAGAGGCCACTATGGGAAAAGTGGGGGGAGGAGAGACCATTCAGGGAAAGGTGGGAGGGAGGAGAGACCACTAAGGGCAAGGTGGGAGGGAGGAGAGACCACTAGGGGAAAGGTAGGGGGGAGGAGAGACCACTAAGGAAACAATGGGGGGAGGCCACTAAGGGAAAGGTGGGGGTGAGAGATATCACTAAGGGAAAGATGGGGTAGGGAGGAGGAAGAGCACTATGGGAAGAGGGGGGGCAGGGGAGAGCACTCTGGGAAGGGGGGCAGGAGAGAGCACTAAGGGACAGGGGGCAGGGGAGAGCACTAAGGGACAGGGGGCAGGGGAGAGCACTAAGGGACAGGGGGGCAGTGGAGAGCACTAAGGAACAGAAGGGCTGGCACTAAGGTACTAAGGGACAGGAGGCGATAGGCGAACACTAAGGGACAGGAGGCGATAGGAGAGCACTAAGGGACAGTAGTGGAGAACACTCAGGGACAGGGGGAGAAGTGGAGTTGAGACTACTAAGGGATGGGGGAAGTGGGAGAGATCATTAAGGGATGGGGGAGTATAAGACACACAGAGAGGCTGAGGAAGGGGTGAAAGAAACACAGAAGGGCTGGTAGGGGAGACAGAGACACACAGAGGGGTTCAAAAGAGAGACACACAGTCACTTGTGAGGGAGACACACAGAGGGACCTGGGGGGAGAAGAGACACACCAAGGAGCTGCGTAGAGTAAGACACAAAGGGGCTTGGGTGTAACGGAGTCTTACCTGATAGGGAGTCCAGCTCGCAGAGTTATACGCTCACCCTTGCAAAGTAGACACAGACCAGGGTGACCAGGTAAGACGCCACCTGGCCTGTGAGTCTGTGCACGGGGGCTTTCCAGGAAAAGTGCTCCAAGACTCAGTACAGCAGGGATAAGCAGAAGCGTGGTCAAGGGAAGCCAAAATCAGGGAAGCCAGAGGTCAGAGTAGTCCAGGAGGAAAGCCAAGGTCAGAAGCCGGAAAGACAAGAATCACTGGAACGCAGGTACGGAGTAACAGGAACCAAACAAGAGAACCAGAGTCAATGAACTGACAACCCTCCCAGGGTGAGGCAGGCTTTTATATCCTGTTAATTAGGATCAGATTCAGCTGGAGAGTAACTGACAGATCAGAGCCTTAAGTGAAGTCCAGACCCCTAGTGCTGCAGGCAATACAAGAACAAACAGGAGTTATCCAAAGTCCTGAAATGGCTCAGAGGGAAACTAGCAGGACACGGTCCAGAAGGACCACAGTTCAAATCCCCTATCGGGCGCTTCCGGAGCGACCACGTCTGGCAGACTGGATGTCACGGCGTGAACCGTGACAGTACCCCCCCGTCAAGAACGCCCTCCGGGCGTGAACAGGCTCTTCCTGGAAATGGTACTCCTCATCTTCGGTCTCAGTATCGCTAAGATAGTCTTTATAATTAAGGTATCCTTTTACGACCTGGGATTTTAGGGTACCAGTTTCGGGTGCTATAGGGGAGGCATTTGCCGCTTTCAAAGCTTTTTCGAAGACTTCTAAATCCTGTTTGCACACAACAGTGCCATTCGAGGCATAGGTGCAGTCAGGTGGCAGACCTGTTTTGGCAAGGCAGGAAGTGGTGATGGTGCTTGCTTGAACAGAAGTGTCATCAGGAAGAGGTCCAACTGTTTCTGGAGCAGGAGGTGGAGATTCCACAGGGGTACTGGTAACATTAACTGTAGTGGTTTGGGTACCCTTTTGTGTCACAGGACGGGGACAGGGCTGGCAGTGTCCAGGCTGTCTTGCTGGGATGACAGGGTAAGTCCATATGGCACCAGACAGAAGGGGTCTTGGCCTAGGTGGACGAGTCGGGCAGAGCGATATGAAATGCCCTCTTTTCCCACAGTATAGACATAGACCATGGGCTCTCCTGCAATCTTTTTCCTTTGGGGGCAATCTAGTTCTGGTGAAGCCAATCTCCATGGGTTCCTCCATGTCGACTGGAGTTTCACTGCTAGCGCGAGTGTAAACAGGGTTACAAGGTGGGTCCCTGAAAGTGGGTTCATGCTGCAACATGATGGGATTTTTGTATCCATAAAACAATTCCTCTTCTCTCGGCAACCGGGTTCTGTGAGAACATGAAGTAGGCTTGGAAGTTGCTTTTCTCGCTGCAAAACACTGAGAATCCATTGCGGACATAAACAACTCCCAGGAGTCCAAGACAGTACTTCTCTCCTGCAACTTCTGGTGTGCCCACGCCTTAATCCGCCCGGTACATAGGTTAATAGCGGAGCGTACTTTGATAAAGTCGGTGGCGTAGGTTCTCGATTTCAGGGCAAATAGTAGCTCACAATCCGTCTTGAACATCGGAAAGGCAGAACGGGAACCGTCGAACCTGTCAGGCATAAAGACATACGGTTCTGGGCATACATGTTCCGGGACTGGAAGCGTTGCTCCTTTAAATGCCAATGAATGTCTCTGCAATTCTGTAACATTCTGGGACAGGTTGGAGACTTGCTCAGCCAGGGAGGTGAGTATTTTGCATAACTCTGCGGACTCCATTGGTCAGTTCATCTGTGGAGTCTTACCTGATAGGGAGTCCAGCTCGCAGAGTTATACGCTCACCCTTGCAAAGTAGACACAGACCAGGGTGACCAGGTAAGACGCCACCTGGCCTGTGAGTCTGTGCACGGGGGCTTTCCAGGAAAGGTGCTCCAAGACTCAGTACAGCAGGGATAAGCAGAAGCGTGGTCAAGGGAAGCCAAAATCAGGGAAGCCAGAGGTCAGAGTAGTCCAGGAGGAAAGCCAAGGTCAGAAGCCGGAAAGACAAGAATCACTGGAACGCAGGTACGGAGTAACAGGAACCAAACAAGAGAACCAGAGTCAATGAACTGACACCCCTCCCAGGGTGAGGCAGGCTTTTATATCCTGTTAATTAGGATCAGATTCAGCTGGAGAGTAACTGACAGATCAGAGCCTTAAGTGAAGTCCAGACCCCTAGTGCTGCAGGCAATACAAGAACAAACAGGAGTTATCCAAAGTCCTGAAATGGCTCAGAGGGAAACTAGCAGGACACGGTCCAGAAGGACCACAGTTCAAATCCCCTATCGGGCGCTTCCGGAGCGACCACGTCTGGCAGACTGGATGTCACGGCGTGAACCGTGACATTGGGAGAGTAAGACACGCAAATGGGTTGAGAGGATGTAGGAGACATACAAAGAGGGGAGGATAAGAGACACAAAAGGGGCTTGTAAGAGATACACTAAAGGGGAGTGTAAGACACGGCTCACCTCTCAGCCCCTATCCTACCCCACAAACCTTTTTTTTCACACTACACACATACACAATGCATCCATTACACATACACAGAAATACACATGCACAGAATGCATCCCTACTCACACACAGACACACTGAAACATACAATGCATCCTACTCACACAGAAACACACCATGCTTCCCTTACACAAACAGAAACACACAATGCATCCATTACACACACACAATGCATCCATTACACACACACAATGCATACCTCACAAAGACACACAATGCAGCCCTTGCACACATACACATAAGCACACAATGCATCATATACACACACACACACACTGCTTCTCTTAATGCATCTCTTACACACACTCAATGCACCCCTTACAGGCACACACACACTGCATTACATAGACAAAAACACACCTTGCATCCCTTACACATACAAACACAGAATCATACAATGCATCCCTGTCAAATACACACCCAGAAACACACAATGGATTACTTACACACAAACACACACATCCATTCTATTCCACACATAACATACATTCCATTCCATAAGAACACACACACATTACATCCTCTACAATAACACATAACACATCCCCTACACACATACACTCCACTCCATGTGAGCGAACTCATGGGTGGGCCTTGTAGGCATCAGGCTTATGGGCAGGTCTTGTAGGCAAACTCATGGTCAGGCCCTGGGGGCCCAGACCATGATCTGTGTAAGGGGCCCCAAAAATGGAGCTGCTTCCTGTTTGTTGTTTATGTGAGCACTGCCTCCAGAGAGCCAATGGAGCCAGACTGCAGCCTGAGTCCATCATCATCCTCGTGTCTTTATTTGGTGAAAAGTAGGCAATCCAGTATATTATTAGTGACTCTAATCCCTAATTTACCTCTGATTAAAGGGACACTCTATTCACCAGAACCCTCTACAGCTTAATGTAGCGATTCTGATGTCTATAACCTGTCCCTGCAGGCTTTTTAATGTAAACACTTTGCCTTTTCAGATAAAAGACACTGTGTGAAGCACTGGCGTTGGCTCATATGGCAGATCATATGGGTGGGGCATTGTGATGGGGGGGGGAGGGGGGCGCAAATCTTGGTTTGGTTTGCCTAGGGTGGCAAAACTCCTTGCACTGGCCCTGCTTATGTTGCACGGTTCCATTATTAAACCAGTGACATCAGATAAAGAAGAAGTAAATTCCCAAAACAATCTACTGGCAGAGATCCTTAGTCATCCATTATCCTGAATTTGAACTTTTATATTTTGTCTTCATCCAAAATACCATAATTTGAATAAATGATCTATATTTGCATTCTATGTTTACAATTATTATCACTAATTATAAAGAGCAAGTAAATTCCTCAGTGCTGTACAACAAAATGACTAATGGACAAGTATTTGTAATAAGGGGAGTTGGATGCACAGGAATAGATTGTGTTGAAGGCCCTACTCAACCAAGCTTACATTCTAGAGGGAGCGAAGGAAGGGTTAGGGTGTGGATGACAGAATTGCAGGAGAGGAAGCAAGGTGGGTTACCAAGATGTGGGAGGGAAAGATATTAATAGATATATTGATATGCTTTCCTAAAGAAGTGAGTATTTAATGTTCTTTGGAAGGAACGGAGAATGGGTGGGAGTCTAATGAAGCAGAGAGGGGGGAGCTCCATAGGAGCGGCATGGCCTAGAGAAGTCTTGAGGTGTGAGTATGAATAGAGGATATAAATGGTACTATTTTTAAGTGTGGTTAGGGGAAAAGTACAATTTTTATGTATAAAATAATTCTATATTTTTCAGTCCACTCTTCCACACAAAATGTTGAGCTCTTATCTCCAACTGAGAAAATTATTTTCAAAAGTTTAATTCCACCAATGTTAGGAAGTTTTCTAGATTTTTTTTTGCATAATTGTACAGTACGGATGGCTAAGGACAATTTTGTTTTGGACATATTGTGAGTTTACAGACAGCTTGTAGGTCTAACCTCTAGGCATCATTATATATTCATGATAAAGAATTATCTGTAGTGCCAAAAAAAAAAAAAAATCAATATATCATTATACATCGCATTGTTAAAAGAATTTCCTTTGACAATTGGGGTTTGTTACTGGGCAATGAAAGATGAACAGCAAGTGTAAGTAAACTTCACAAATATGATTATTAACTAAAGAGGGAATTGTTGAGATTAAAAAAAGGAATAGCAAATCTTATAATAAACTAGATGAATTGGAAAAATACTTTTGGCTAAAAAAAAGAAAAAGAAAAATTGGTTGGCAGGAGATTTTTTGTAATTTGGCTATTTTGGAAAAAGATTACAATTCCCTGTTAAATTTTGGACAAATTTCAGTTTATTCAAAAACTTCATAAGTATAAACTACAACTGTTTATCTGATCATGACCTCAACTTAATAATTTTGAATATGTTTTATAAAATTATTTCATATTTCTGGGTAAATATTTAAAATATTTTTTTTCAAAACTTTAAACAACCAAACATATATAATAGAAAAAATACAGAAAAGAATATCAAAATATTAAAATATTTTTAAAAATATTATATGATTTGAATTGTTTATCCAAAAAGATTAAATTAAGACCCATATAAGAGTTGAAGATTTAAAATATAGTCACTTGTTTCAAATAGATACTTTTGTTAGACAGTAGTACTAGATGATTAGTGTCTTTAAAAATGATGGTACAAAATACTTATAGCAGATTCTCTTTATAGTTCTTTAAAATCACCAATTTGGCAATGTTCGGTGTTGTGAATGCTTCATTTACTAGATTTTAAAGCTATTTTTTTTTAAATGAACTTGCTGCTATCAGCATCTGCTGTCATTGTAGTGTACAGATTTTATCTTGATGTAAGGACAAATATTTCTATTAAAATGCATCCAAAATGCAAATGTGGTCTTTTCATGTCAATTCCGAATGCTAATAGGATAAAATGTCTACATTTAGCATATAAAGCACTTTATTCCTTATCATCTACCATTAGAATGCATTAAATGTCTCTAATAATAATGCACAATTGACCTGCCTTGCTTCTGAAATTCTAATCATCTTAGATTCCTGTCTAAACATGATGCAAGATGTAATTTTTAAAACGCTACACTTTTTGGTGTTTAGAGAATGAGACCAAAATGACAGACCGTTTTTATTTATACCCACATTTGTTGGAGGGAGACTGGTTGCAACAAATACATTATCTTCCCTCTATTATAGGAAATGTAACAATCAAATTATCTTACCAAGCAGAGAATTTCAAATAAACAAAATTGAATGTGCAGTCAGGGCCGGCCTTAGGTGTTCAGGCGCCCTGTGCGAAACAATCTTGTGGCGCCCCCCCCCCTCCTCACCTGTCTCTGTTTGGACCCCTTCAAACTATTTTAGGAGCATTCACAATCTGTTGCCTCCACCCCCTTCTACAAAACCACTGCACCTCTTAACCAAAATCCCTGGCCAGATCTTCACCAAGCCCCTGGCCACCACTTCATCAAACTCCTGGCCACCCCTTCCCCTTCATCAATGCCCTGGCCATCCCTTCGTCAAACTCCTAGCCACCCCTTACCCTTCATCAATCCCCTCCCACCCCTTTATCAATTCCTGCCACCCCTTCATCAGTCCCCTGCCCCTCTCATCAATTCCCTCCCACCCTTTACTCAGCCCTCTGCCCCTATTCATCAGCCGCCTGACCCCCTAATCAATCCCCTCCCACCCCTTTAACAGCCCTCTGCCCCATTCATCAGTCCCCTGACCCCCTCACCAATCCCCTCCCCCTTTTATCAGCCCCCTGACCCCCTCATCAGTACCCTCCCACCCCTATCACCCACCTGCCCCCCTTTAATCAGTCCCATGCCCCCCTTTTCAACCCCCTGCTCCCCTTCATCAGCCCCCTTAATACATCCCATGCCAAATAATCCAACCCCTGGCCACCCCTTCATCAGTCCCCTGCCCCCTCATCAATTCCCTCCCACCTATTTATCAGCCATCTGCCCCCATTTCATCAGCCCCCTGATCTCCTCATCAATCCCCTCCCACTCCTTTATCAACCACCTGCCCCCTTTAATCAGCCCCATGCCCCCCTTTTCAGTTTCCTGCCACCCTTTATCAGCCCCCTTAATAAATCCCCTGCCAATTAATGCAATCCATGCCACCCCTTCATCAATCCCCTGCCCCCCTTAATTAAATTCCTGCACCTCTTCAACAAAACCTATTTAATAAAAAAGAAAAAAAAAGTCACTCACAGTAAAGGCTGCTGCTCCCTGGACTGAGCTGTCTCCGCCGATTGAAGAGCACCGGGTGCCGCCTTCACTCACTGAATTGGATCCTTCCGCGGCTCCCTCTGATGACAGAGCACGTCGACGTTACGCAAGTACGCGGCATAACGCCCCCACGCTCCTCCTCCACCCTCCATACAGAAGTGGATTCCCGGCGGCGGCTCTCTGCTCATAATTTGCAAGTCAAGTGCAAAGCAGTATTATGCACTTGACTTGCACTTTAAATACAGAACTCGGCCGGCCTGCGAGCTGTGTTGGCCGCCCGGCGCCCCTGTTGCCATGGCGCCCTGTGCGGCCGCACAGCTCGCACACCCCTAAGGCCGGCCCTGTGTGCAGTTTCTAAGTACAATATTTTCTGACAATCACAATACAAAAATAATTTATTTTTAAATAAGGAAATCCAATTTCTGGTAGCATGTTTTTCCCAAATAATTTACACATGAAGATGTATGTTTCTAATGTTACAAGTATGTCTCAATTTATTAGACAGTATTAAAAGGACACTTAAACCACTACAGCACAGTTTATCTATGAGTGCCATGTGTTTTTTGGTAAAACTGGAAGCGGTTTGCACATCCAGGACATTACATGGCACCTGGAAGCCAACCCTTCCTCAGATGACTTGAAATGACACTTACTCATTTTAACACAATTTCTGTCCATCCTGGATAACTTTAGCAGGCTGAGAATTCTAAGAGTAGTTTACCCAACACTCAAAAGTGAAAATGATCAACTAACCCAGAACATTTCATCACTGAAGAAGACGACACTCGTTGAGTGGACACTCTCTGCTTACTTAATATGAAGCGAACAAGGTACTTGACAGTTACATTTTAAAGGAACACTGTAGGGTTAGGAATACAAACATGCCATTTAGGCCCCCGGCCCTCCTTATTTCTAGTTAAAAAGATGTCCTGCTCACCTTTTTTCTTGGCTGAGATTATCAATATTAATCATCTCAACCATCGGGAGGCAATTGTGCATGCGCGTCAAATGCTGTGCTATGTCAAGCAACATCTCCTCATAGAGATGTATTGAATCAATGCATCTCTATGGGGAACGTTCAGTACCTCCATTCAGCAGGAATTGTGCAGCAATGATCCAGGAAATACCTCTAGTGGCGTCTGAGTGACTGCCAGTAGAGGGTTAACTAGGCACCAATGCAAACACTGCCTGTTCTCTAAAAAGGCAGTGTTTACATTGATAAGCCTGCAGGAACAGGCAGTAAACATCAGAACAGCTACAATTAGCCATAGTTTTTCTGGTGACTATAGTGTCCCTCTAGGTATATTTTGTCTGGGTAAGTTTACAGTTTTTTTCATTTTCTACCAAATTATTATCATTGAATTGCTATGTCCATCTGTAAAATAATGATATTCTCTATTCTTGTTCTGTCCTGCCTTCATTCTGACATTGGATTTCTCATAGTAATAAAGGGATTATAATTTGTCAGCAGTGGACATTTTCATTGCACACATGAAAGTCCACTTGTCTGTCACAACATTCAGTTGAAACAATTTCTTAAGATTGCTGTTTGCTGGTATATTGCTCAGTTGAGATTAAGGCTCTGTGTTTCTGTTCCAGTTTTAAAATGACAATAATTGTACCACAAGAAACAAATGCTTCCATTTCCCTTTGACAACTTCATAAACCTAAAAAAAAAAGAAAAATCACATCTGTTTGCGAGGTTCCAAAAAAGAATTTCAGAAACCTTCTGTCAAGAATAAATCTATTTGCATTCGCTGCTCACAGACATCAGACATTTTCCCAGTGAAAAGTGAAAAGCGCAACTTCAAAAAAAATGTGACAATTACCATCATTTCAATGAAAACAATGATATTTTTAAAATGTATTAAAGATAAATTATGACTGCATTAATGGCAGATTATGAAAACTAAATTAAAAACTAGGTATTCATTGTAAATGTTTATTATATATATATATATACGGTTGCAAGAAAAAGTATGTGAACCCTTTGGAATGATATGGATTTCTGCACCAATTGGTCATAAAATGTGATCTAATCATCATCTAAGTCACAACAATAGACAATCACAGTCTGCTTAAACTAATAACACACAAAGAATGAAATGTTGCAATGCTTTTATTGAACACACCATGTAAACATTCACAGTGCAGGAGGAAAAAGTATGTGAACTCCTAGACTAATGATATCTCAAAGAGCTAATTGGAGTGAGAAGTCAGCCAACTGGTGTCCAATCAATGAGATGAGATTGGAGTTGTTGGTTACAGCTGCCCTGCCCTATAAAAGACACACACCAGTTCTGGGTTTGCTTTTCACAAGAAGCATTGCCTGATGTGAATGATGCCTCTCACAAAAGAGCGCTCAGAAGACCTACGATTAAGAATTGTTGACTTGCATAAAGCTGGAAAGGGTTATAAAAGTATCTCCAAAAGCCTTACTGTTCATCAGTCCACGGTAAGACAAATTATCTATAAATGGAGAAAGTTCAGCACTGCTGCTACTCTCCCTAGGAGTGGCCGTCCTGTAAAGATGACTGCAAGAGCACAGCGCAGACTGCTCAGTGAGGTGAAGAAGAATCCTAGAGTTTCAGCTAAAGACTTACAAAAGTCACTGGCAAATGCTAACATCCCTGTTAGCGAATCTACAATACGTAAAACACTAAACAAGAATGGATTTCATGGGAGGATACCACAGAGGAAGCCACTGCTGTCCAAACAAAACATTGCTGCACGTTTACAGTTTGCACAAGAGCTCCTGGATGTTCCACAGCTGTACTGGCCAAATATTCTGGGGACAGATGAAACCAAAGTTGAGTTGTTTGGAAGAAACACACAACACTATGTGTGGTGAAAAAAAGGCACAGCACACCAACATCAAAACCTCATCCCAACTGTGAAGTATGGTGGTGGGGGCATCATGGTTTGGGGCTGCTTTGCTGCATCAGGGCCTGGACGGATTGCTATCATCGAAAGAAAAATGAATTCCCAAGTTTATCAAGACATTTTGCAGGAGAACTTAAGGCCATCTGGGTGTTGCAACAGGACAATGACCCTAAGCATAGAAGTAAATCAACAACAGAATGTCTTAAACAGAAGAAAATATGCCTTCTGTAGTGGCCAAGTCAGAGTCCTGACCTCAACCCGATTTAGATGCTGTGGCATTACCTCAAGAAAGCGATTCACACCAGACATCCCAAGAATATTGCTGAACTGAAACAGTTCTGTAAAGAGGAATAGTCAAGTTATTGCTGCCAAAGGAGGTTCAACCAGTTATTAAATCCAAGGGTTCGCATACTTTTTCCACCTGCACTGTGAATGTTTACATGGTGTGTTCAATAAAAACATGGCAACATTTCATTCTTTGTGTGTTATTAATTTAAGCAGACTGTGATTGTCTATTATTGTGACTTAGATGATGATCAGATCACATTTTATGACCAATTTGTGCAGAAATCCATATCATTCCAAAGGGTTCACATACTTTTTCTTGCAACTGTATATATATCATGGAAAATATAGCTGGCATATAAATCAAAAGAGATAAAAATGTTCGAATTCTTTGCTTATACGTATTTGTAAAAATCACGAGGGAATTTCTGGGAATGTGGATTCTAAGATATCATATGCAGTAAGTACAGCTATGCCAAGCATTTGCACTATACAATGCATTTCATCCTACTAATAATTCTGTTGTTGTCCTCAGTATTCTTAGAGAACTACATCCTTCTTCTCTAGCTGCTTAAATGCGGCTTTGATGAATTATCTGGGGACCCAGGTAAGTGTCACACCATTCCAAAAAAAAAATGGATTATTTGCTGTGACACAATGGCAGGGGGTCCTGGCAATATAAACCCTATAGCAGATATGTTGCAAAAATATTATGGAAGTGTCTATTAATTATGAGATAATGTAACTACAATAGCTTCTAATAAGAAAACTATTACAGGAAACATATCAGTGACAAATCTTAGATTGCAAGAATTCTTGTTCTTCACCTCTTCTTTCATGTCAATTTTAATGTACTTACTATTTTATATCTTTATTATAAAATGGCTAATGAATAAAATCTTTTATTTGATTTGAAAATGTAATAATTTTCCAGGTAACAAACAATAGGAGGAATCTGCACTCTTATCTGGTCCTGGTGCATCCAGACCTAGGGCTGGCTAACATTACTCCAATGGTAAAACACTAAATGTAGTCCAGCACTCAGGATCACTTGTGCAACGGTTTTATTGGAAAAACAGGAAAAACGTTCAACGTTTCAATCTCAGCTAAGATCTTTTTCAAGTAGTCATGAAGTGTTTATGACATGAAAAATGTCATTGTATCTCTTTACAGAGTATAAAAAAATTATAATTTTTTTTTTCCTGTGATGGAAGTATAATATGACATCAGTTTATACACGATGCTATTTTATTTGTACATCATGATAGCCAAATTGCTAGCAAACATAAAGATCAAATATTTATACTGATCAATCACAACTTTAAAACCACTGACCTGTAAGACATTGATTATATTGTTACAATGCCACCTGTCAATGGGTGGGATATATTAGGCAGCAAGTGAATAGTCCATTCTTTAATTGTGTTGGAATGTGTTGGAAACAGGAAAAATGGGCAAACAAAAAGATCTGAGTGACTTTGACAAGGGCCAAATAGTGATGGTCTATGGGAAGAAGGCAAGCCAGCAGAGGCAGAGCTATGCTCTGAGCAATGTTCTCTTAGGAAACCTTGGGTCCTGGCATTCATGTAGATGTGACTTTGACATGCACCACCTACCTAGAGATTGTTGCAAACCACGTACACTCTTTCATGGCAATGGTGTTCCCTGATGGCAGTGGCCACTTTCAGCAGTATAATACACCCTGCCACACTGCAAAAATTGCTTAGGAATGGTTTGAGAAACATGACAAAGCTCTTAATACAATTGACCTTTCGTGGGATGTGCTGGAACAACAAATCTGGTTCATGGAGGCCCCACCTCACAACTTGCAGGACTTAAATGATCTGCTGCTAATGTCTTGGCGACAGATGCCACAGGACACATTCAGAGGTATTGTTGAGTCCATGACTCGACGCATCAGAGCTGTTTTGACAGCACAAGGTAAACCTACACAATATTAGGCAGGTGGTTTTAATCTTGTGGCTGATAAGGGTATATTACGTTTTTTTTTTTTTTTAGTTTTGACATAGAGTTAAAAAACACAAAAAGAACTGATATAGAGGATGCAAATGCATACTTATTCACCCATTGTGTGCTAGCTTCTGTTTTTCCAAATTGGTTCAGTTGTAAACTGTTGTTACTATTAGCTGGAAGATATTTGTAATTAGAAAATATCCCCATTTCCCCAGGGTTCACTCTTGCCTTTAGAGTCTACACTGCTTACTACCTACCATATAGCATTTACCATTTTGCAAAATAAGCAAAAATATACATTTTTGTATAAATTGTCATTGGAACTCTATAACTTTATGTCATATACATGGGCATAAATGGTAATTTTACAATATATCATCTCAGCAGTTCTATCCGCACACTAGGTCTAATTCACCCTATCAGAGCCACAGTGGATAGTAGTGAAGCAAGACATCAGAGCACTGTGGTAGATTGACTTGCAAGCCTATAAAAAGCACTTTAATGTCTTGAATACTCAGTCTCCACAGAGAAATCCAGCCTGTTGGTGAAGATAGGCTATTATTTATTTTTTGGCATCACATAATTTTTAATTGGTGCTATTTTTTCTTCTTTTTTTGCAAATTGTGAAATTTATTTTTTTTTAACTAGTGATGGTTTATGATGTCTGAAGTGAACCTTTTCATCTACATATTTGTTTCTTTTTTCATCTATACCAGACTTAGTAAATTGCTCTGCTACTTATAAATGCGGCTGATCACATTCAATGCAACAGACTTCACAGAATGATTGATTTCAATAATGATGAATTTGCTTCACTAATGACTATAATAGCGAATACAAGCAGATCCAGTCATTTTCTTTGATGAAGTAAATCAGCTGTCCAGATTGTAATGATTTAACACATGGAAAAAAAGGGGGAACCCACATAAATAGTCTTAAAGTGGAATTGTACTATTTGTTTTTTATGCCATCGAGATTCACCATGCATTCTCATCCCATCACCCTTACTGCCTTCTCTGCATCCTTGCAACACATTTACCACCAGTGAGCAATTTCTTCTTTTTTTATTATGTGATATTATAGCTCTACATGTGGGGGCATCAGTGAGTGTTGGGCACGTATAGGCACAGTAAAAGCTTCTGAGCTATATAGACCATTATAGACACAGAATTAGCAATTAAAATCCTTCCTCCCATATAACCGTATTAAAAAAAATAAAAAAAATAAGTAAATAAATAAAACAATTGAGCATATTAATCACTCTACTGGAGAGTATCTGTGAGAGTATGGCACTCCAGGACTATCAAACAACCATGGAAGGCCTTCACCTCACTATGCAGAATGGAAATGTAGAAATGTTTTTTTTTGTAAATTATGGAACAATGACAATTAGTTGTTGGTGAGACCACCCCAGTGCCTTGTGATTCGATTAGGGAAAATGTATTAAGTTTATTAATTATCAATTAATGTATTAATTTATTAATTTATTTAAACCAACAGAGTAGGATGACCAATCCCATTAGGAATGCCAATTACCTTGCTTCATAGATAACCTGTTATATAGCTGTTATAAGTGCCAACTTTTTCCCTTCAAGTATGATTACATAGACCCTCTCCTGTCATTACTCCCCTCCCCCAGTAAAAGTTTCTACAACCATCAATCATCTTAATATATGAGTCTGAGTATGTAGAAATCCCCAATCCAGCTTTAGTATCGACATCAGCTGCACTTCACATTTCCCAGATAAAAATAAAAATTATTCACAAGACTATTGAAATAAGTTGCCTTTAATTTAGCCACCATGCAAGGTGACCTATTTTCATATGAGCATATACACTTCCTTGATGTGTACAATTAAAAATGTATTTTAAATTACTCAGTTTATTGCTGTTTAGTGCTGTTCATGTGTCATTTACTGCTCAGTGAAATAAAAATCTGTACATACGAAATAATAGTGGTGCAATATATCTTAACACTATCCCAACATACGATGCCATCCTACAATGTTAGGGTGGTATAGCATTCCCTAATGATCTGGCCTTCCCTCCGGCCCTCCTCCTTACCCAGCAGGTGAATTGTGGTGTGGAGGTCTGCCTGAAAACCGAGGCAGTCCCCATGCAGCTAATGTACGTCAGTCCGACTCAAGTGATTGCCGTGACACAATGATAACAACCTTGCTAAAGCTTGCTAAAGCAGCTCCAAACACACCTCGAGATAATCCCTATTAATCGGGCTACACAGCGAAAATGGGACACCCAAAAAGGTCTCTGGCATGTTTTTCTGGGAAAATGCAGATCAATACGGAGCCGCAGGCCCCAATATGGTGGCGGAATCCTCCGTCGACAAATCAGCCCTGTCCAGCCCTGAGGTCTCAGGCCACTCTGCGATAAGTGCTGACTTCGACATCAAGGAGACACTGCGTAACTTACCTTCCAAAAACAACATTGCCAACATGCTCGGCAAGCTGGAGGTATCCTTCCAGTCTAAAATGGAGGCCCTGTGCACCGGCGTCCGACAAATTGACAGGAGAGTCACCACGCTAGAAAACGACTGCGATGTGCTGCATACACAAGTTCAACAATTGCAAGCAACTATGAAAGCCCAAAATACTTACCTCTTAGCGTTGCACATGTCCTTGGATGATATTGACAACCGCGGACGCCGCATCAATCTGTGCATTAAGGGTCTACCGAAGCGAGAACGGGAAGACCTAGTGAGTACTCTTACTGAATTATTCAACTTAATCCTGAACAGACCACAGGGGGAACAAGTGGCGTTTGACAGGGCGCACCGGGCACTCAAACCGAGGGGGGTCCCCACTGATACACCCACTGATACACCTAGAGATGTAGTGTACAGCTCAGTGTAGTAGTTATGGTGCCATTAGTGCCAGGATCCCACCCCAGAGTAAGTAGTCATACCGTTTAAGAACAGTTTGACAACTTACCTGGGGTCTGCTGGGATATAGGGCATAGGAGCAGTGGTGTGTGTTAGGGGTGAAGTGTGTGTGAAAGGTGCAGTGTGTGTGTGAGCGGTGGAGTGTGTGTGTGAGTGTGTGAGGGCGGCAGTGTATTTTGTAAGAAAATACAAGTTTAAAGTCCAAATGGCACAAGCACCTCATCCTGGCTGCCCCTCTTTTTCCAGGGGTTATGGAGAGGGATCACTATAAGCAAATTAAGCAATTCCTCCATTTTAACTATAACACGGTGTCTCCCCCTAGACACAACCTATTTGACAGTCTCTACAAAATGTGGTCCCTTATTTAACTACTCTCTGGCAAATGTTCCCAAAATAATATTACAGACCAAAAAACAAAACAAAATCACTTTGTCAAATTTCTCATTTGAAAATGTACATCCAATAAATTTGGCCCTGTGACTTCCTCAAAAAAACTGGAAAACTGGTGCATTGGGGTGTTGTTATAGTCATGAGACAATGTTAAACAACAATTACTTAAGCTTTATTGTGCTAACTCATATCAGGATTATGAAATGTCCTGTGAAAATGGAATTTGAGTGTGTGACAAAATATGAATAAAATTATAACCACTAAATGGGGCCTGCATTTGTGATAACAAGGCTAGACCAATCGTCTCAAAATACACCATTTGGAATACTCTCGGTTGCCCACTTTTCAAGATGGTAAGCCATAATAGTGGAGTTTTATTACCTAGTCTGCATACTCTCTCAAGTGCTACAGAAAATCATTTTATCAATTTTCATTGTATGAAGACTGAAACTTTTTTTGACCCTGTAACTTTCCAAACCCCATAAAACCTCGACATGGGGGTACTATTGTACTCGTGAAACCACCACTTAACACAAATTTGAGTATTTTAGATCAACAAAACATAAAATGATGATGATATCATCAGTGAAATTGAAGTCTTTGTGTGAAAAAAAAAAAAAAAAGCAAATATGAACACTAACTTTGGCATGGTTTTGTGACTAAATGGCTTCTGAAAAAGTGAACATTTTAAATACCCTGGGTTATTTACTTTTGTAAATTATATGCCATGATGGGGGTAATTTTCCTTCTCGGGCTGCCATATGGTATCAAAGGCAGCATAGTCCCAGCAAACCAATGTGGCAAATTTTGATTTGTGAAAACTGAAATTGTGCTCGTGGGACATCATATAAATATGTGTATTTTCTTCGTGTAAAACAGTATTATAAACATTCACAGTAAAAGTGCCATGCGGAACTAAGAAAGCAAAAACATTTCTAATTTCTCATACTTCTTTTAAATTGTATTCATATCAAATTATGTTTCATATAATGACGGAAAAAAGTATTTGATTCCCTTCTGATTTTGAATGTTTGTCCACTGACAAAGAAATGATCAGTCTATAATTTTAGTGGTAGGTGTATTTTATCAGTGAGAGACAGAATAACAAAAAAACCCCCAGAAAAACGCATGTAAAAAAAGTTATAAATTGTTTTGCATGTCAATGAGTGAGATAGGTATTTGATCCTATCAATCAGCAAGATTTCTGGCTCCCAGGTGTCTTTTATACAGGTAACGAGCTGAGATTAGGAGTACTCTCTTAAAGGTAGTGCTCCTAATCTCAGCTTGTTTCCTGTGTAAAAGACACCTGTCCACAGAAGTAATCAATCACATTCTAAACGCTCAACCATGGCCAAGACCAAAGAGCTGTCCAAGGATGGCAGGGACAAGATTGTAGACCTACACAAGGCCCAAATGGGCTACAAGACCATAGCCAAGCTGCTTGGTGAGAAGGTGACAACAGTGGTGCGATTATTCGCAAATGGAAGAAACACAAAATAACTGTCAGTCTCCCTTGGTCTGCTGCCCCATGCTAGATCTCACCTCGTGGAGTTTCAATGATCATGAGGTGAGGAATCAGACCAGAACTACACAAGAGGATCTTGTTAATGATCTCAAGGCAGCTGGGACCAAAGACACCAAGAAAACAATTGGTAACACACTATGATGTGAAGGACTGAAGTCCTGCAGCGCCCGCAAGGTCTCCCAGCTCATGTGCAGGCTTGTCTGAAGTTTGCCAACGAACATCTGAATGATTCAGAGGAGAACTTGGTGAAAGTGTTGTGATCAGATGAGCCCAAAAATTGAGCTCTAGCATCAACTCAACGCGACATGTTTGGAGGAGTAGGAATGTTGCCTATGACCCAAAGAACACCATCCCCACAGTCAAACATAGAGGTGGAAACATTATGTTTTGGGGGGTTTTCTGCTAAGGGGACAAGACAACTGCACCACACCGAAGGGACGATGGACGAACCATGTACCGTCAAATCTTGGGTGAGAACCTCATTCCCTCAGTCAGGGCATTGAAAATGGGTCGTAGATGGGTATTCCAACATGGCAATGACCCAAAACAAGAAGCACATTAAAGTCCTGGAGTTGCCTAACCAGTCTCCAGACCTAATTTCCATAGAAAATCTGTGGTGGGAGCTGAAGTTTTGAGTTGCCAAACGTGACTTGGAGAGGATCCGCAAAGAGGTGTGGGACAAAATCTCTCCTGAGATGTGTGCAAACCTGGTAGCCAACTACAAGAAATGTCTGACATCTGATTGCCAACAACGGTTTTGCCACCAAGTACTAAGCAATAGAAGTCAAATACTTATTTCACTCATTGACATGCAAATCAATTTATAACTTTTTTGACATGCATTTTTCTGGATTTTGGTTATTCTGTTTCTCACTGATAAAATACACCTACCAGTAAAATTATAGACTGATCATTTGTTTGTCAGTGGGCAAACGTTTAAAGTCAGCAGGGGATCAAATACCATTCCCCCTCGCTGCATTTACATATTTAATGTGAAATGAAAGCCCTATTACTCCTGCACAAAAGGGTATATAGTAAGTGTGGATGCAATTAACATGAACGAGGTAAATTGTGGTTGAACAGACATATGGCTGAAATTCCAGGTTTTGGTCTGGTTCTGAACAATCCATTACCTCCATCCTTAAGGGGTTGATTATTAATATATTTATACATGGTTTGGGGTAAAAACACATTTACCATGGCCTCTATGTTGGATATAGGATTAAAGTGTTAAGTGCTGTTAGGGTGGCTCTTGACCTCTTTGTGTCTCTCCAACATATGATATCACATCGGCTTAATAAAGCATTACTGATTAAGCCATGAAGGTTGCTTCCCCCTGTTCCTGAATAAAGTTTGTCTGGACATGAATTTGTGTGCCCATACATTTTCTACTATATTCCTCCAACATATGATGTCCACATTAAAAGAAGGAAAACATGTAACATAACAGTGCAATATTGTAGAATTTTACAGAATGTTATCAGGTTTTATTCACTAAACAGTGCATTATGGGAAAAGGAAACCCAAGGTGCAAAACCCAAACTCAAATTATAGATGAAATGATCATCTTTGTGTACTTTGGCTATTCCCCCTCCTTATCAGTTTATTACCAAGAACCTAGCTACATATTCTTGATTCCCTATTTCTTTGTCTGATCATATTGGTTTTCACAGGAAATGTATTTTTCATTGCGGATATTAATATTCCCACCAGTGCTGATCATGGTATAGTAATGGAGATTGAACTTATATTGCACGTTACAGTGTAAACCAATTTTCACACTCTGCCATGCAAAGCTAATATGATAATCAATTCTCAGTAACTGGTTCTCGGCAGACAGAGGTTGTCATCTTTTATTTTCTATTCTACTATTCCTGAGAAATTACTTACGGTAAGGATTCATATTCAAATCTCAATATGGTATCTAATACTCTATATTAATTCTTCTTGACCTCTCTGCTGCCTTTGACATTGTTGATCATGTCTTTCTTCAAACGCTCCAGTCCCTCCATTTCTGTGATACTGTCCTCTCGACAGTGCTTTTATTTAACGCAAGTCTAACAAGGCTTTTGCCTTCGGAGACACTTTTCAGGGGGGTAGCAAAAGACGTCGCTGTATAACATCCCAGTCGATGCCATAGCCTAGTGTCAAGTGGGGACTAAGAGCTGGCTGTCAGGCCACCTTAGGGCCCCTCCGTGGGGAAGCTGTGCATATTGCAGGCGGATAGTAAGGGTGCTGATCTCTATAATATTCTTGCTCTGCTCCCTTGCGCCCTGCTGGGATGCTGGGACCTGAAATGTGATGTAACTGCAGTCCCAGCATCATTAAGCGGCACGTGAGGGAGCAAAGCAAGAATATTAAAGATCCCTCACTGCCTCCATTGAATGCTCAGCAGCCCAGCAAGCCACACTGGACCCTAGGAACAGAATCCACTCTAGCTGTCCCAAAGGTTGGGAGTCTGGATGGCAAAATAATATTAATTTGTAAAAGTGTAAGAAAATTTGTAAGTGTGTAAATCTCAGTGTGTCTGTCAGTGAATGTGTGCATGTCTGTCAATGAGTGTGTGTATGTGTGTGTGTGTGTATGTGTGAATGTCAGTGAATTTGTGTGTGTCTGTCAGTGAATTTGTGTGTCTGTAACTGAGTAAATGTGTGTGGCTGTCAGCGTGTGTCTCTGAGTAAGTGAGTATATGTCTGCATGGGCGTAGGAACAGGGGGGGATGGGGGGACGCATCCCCCCCAGCAAATCATGCGGAGGGGACAGGTTATGGGGAAATCCCCCCCAGCACCGCCGGCCCCCCTCATGCTGCAGCCGCCCGAGTGCTCTGCAGAGAGCCTCAGGCGGCTGCAGCTTTGCCCGAGCTGGTGCGTCCATGAGGGCGCACCGCCCGGGCACAGCATGAGGAGAGGGGATGACAGGAGGGAAGCACTCAGCTCCCTCCTGTCACTCCCTCACTGTAGCGTGGCCGAGCCCTGTATGGTCTGCGAGTACAGGGAGCATCTGTCTCCTGTACCCGGCCGGACTAACAGGAAGTGAATACTCAGTGTTCCAACAGGTGAGCAACTATCTGGGTGATCCAGAACTCCAGGACTGAATTGCTCACTTGCTGTGCTGCATGTAAACTGTGGAGTGGAGCACTGGTCCTCCTTTCATTCCAAATGCTCCACCCGAGGAACCCATAGTAAATTACAAAATTGCTCTGACTAAAACAGACATACCTTCTTCCTGGGGCTTTTAATTCACATATTCCAATACTTTTGGAGAAATATACATTCCATCCATAACAATGCTTTGCACTCTGTCACTATATATATATATATATATATATATATATATGAAACCAGGGGGCTGCACTCACCTAAACGTCCATAAATGGGGGTCTTGCTCAGGGCCAATTTATACAATACACAAGATCCAGTGCACTCACCTATCCACTAAACAGCAACTTCAATGTTGACAGATTTTATTAGTTTTTTAATGTGTGCTCTTATAAGATTAACCCACTTACTTGGGGAAGAAATTCCATTTTTATATGAAACCAGGGGGCTGCGCTCTACTATACACGCATAAATAAGAGCAGACATTAGGCTGTTAGAGTACGACGTGCCAAAGATGGGGTACATTGATGTTGTGGCAGGCTTATGCAATATATGATCATATAATATAACTAAACCCCCATTATTTTTTGCCTAGATTAGGTATTTAAAAAAAAAAAAAAGTAGCTGTTTAGTGGATAGGTGAGTGCGCTGGATCTTGTGTAAAAAAAGTAGCTGTTTAGTGGATAGGTGAGTGCGCTGGATCTTGTGTATTGTGTGTATGTATGTATATATAAATATATATATTTATTTTTTTTAAATATATTTTCCCATGTGTTGCACATTGACCAACTACTTTACATGATACCTAGTTATTCAGTAGATGTATTATTCAGTAGTTGTGGCCTAAAATACGTGTTTCATTGTCATTTCTTCTAAATTGACACTTTTTTGAACACACTTAACTGATGCACATGAATGAAAGGTCTTCAGTTCACATTTACCACTTTTTTTTTTACAGATTATCCACTTTTTATCTACCAAAAAAGTGGCTAGTTGAGTTACATTAATTATTAATATTACATATAAAATATAACGAGTGTAGAGCAAGTTTCCTGCTGCTCCTCCTTTCGTTGGATATTACAATAAATCACTAAACCTCTAAATTCAAAGATCTGCATTTTATTTACTATATTTGAAAGACTTCAAAGAACTTTAGAAGTCTTTATAGGGTGTTCATGTCAATTATTAAAGCTATCAGAGTAGCAGCAGTCTGGAGAACAATTATTAGATTACTGGTCACCAAATCACCAATGTGCCATCTCTGACCCACTTAAAATGAAGATTCGAAAGTTAGACTTTTAAAGTTTATAATCAAGGCAGGCAACTCTGGCATTCTAATAATATATTATTCAGCTGCAAGTCTGTAGAAATTCTATTTAATCTGTTATAATCAACATTTTAGAGCCAACACTTAGATGCATGAACAAGATTATCTTTCTAAACTACGGTTTGTAGTGTATGTGCATGGTAATGCGGATGCACCTTTGTGCACCTGAATTATGTTTTTGGCTCGCAATTCTCATTAAACCCTTTTAAAGTGTCTACAGTAGAAAATAGTCAAAAAATTTTCAATGAGGCTAAAGGGGGAAATCTGTGCACTTGAGCTTTTAGATGCTCCCATTGATTCCCAGGAAAGGAATTGACAAAAAATCTTTGTAGACATGGATTTCCATTAAATAAATATGGATCCCAGAGCATATTTTGGGACAGTTAAAATTCGGTAAAAAAAATAAAATCGGGAAACTAATTAGTCGAACCAAAATAGCACCAAAATGTGCCAGTGTACTGCAAAATATATATATAATAGAAATATTATGATTACATATTGCAGTACACTGATCGTAGAATTTTCCTGCCATATTGTTCACAGATCAAGTGAGAAGAACTAACCAAGAGAGGTAAAAAGAGATAGAGCAGCAAAAAAACAAACAAAAAAAAAACCTATCTATTATATTTATTAAATATAATATATCAAAACATGTTTTACTGCCTCTCCTTTTCCCCCATATCGATCTCTTTCACGTGATCTGTGAATTAAACCAACATTTATTGGATGTCCTCTAACAATCAATCCTCTTTTATACCATCAATTATCTCTCTTTTTTTGTGTGCCTAAGTGGAATTCCAAATCAAAACTAACATGCCATTGTGCAAGTTGTTTGATTTTTAATTAGTCAATATAGCAGTTCAGAAATTGGGGAATTTGTATAAGCCCCTGATCGGCCCAAATTCGGTTGAATTGCAGTTTGTAACAAATCGAATTTCCAAGTCTTTTTGTGGGAGCAGAAACATATTTTAACATATTTTAACCAGTTCCTGATGTTAACCAAACCTAGCACTGACTCCGAAGCTTCCTCAGGCTCTTAAGTGGTTCTGAGCTACACCATTCATCATTCTGACACGTACATCTTCTTGGGCTGCCAAAATCATCGTGAAAGCAGTATCTCTGCACTTAAGTGCCTACTACTTACTAGCATCAACTGGATTAAAGCTTCAAGATGCTTAGCACTATCTATATAAGATCTGTGTCTAGAATGGAAAGATTAATGGTTAGCAACTATTTAGATATCTGTCTTTTTTAATGTGCTAAAATATTGATAATACAATTCACTCAGCAGTTTAAATGGGCATTTTCTGTGAATTGGAAATAGGATTTACAGCGATATAGGTCCTTAAAATAAAGAAATAGCTCTTCTATTGCACTTAACGAAATGCATTTAGGCTGGATTGTTTTAGTGCTAGATGTTATCTGTTGAAATATGTGTTACCACTAAGTGCCGATAATGTGGGCTATTGTGATGGTACGATACATTTTACTGTCAATGTGTAAAGTCAAACTATATACAGTTAATATGTTGATGTATATTTCATATCTGACTGGAATTCCATTAAAAATCCTGTTTGAAATTTACACCACAAAAAATAAAA
Organism: Pelobates cultripes; assembly: GCA_933207985.1. Classification (NCBI taxonomy): domain Eukaryota; kingdom Metazoa; phylum Chordata; class Amphibia; order Anura; family Pelobatidae; genus Pelobates; species Pelobates cultripes. Next base: position 266,106,907 of record OW240915.1, on the reverse strand, counting down.
ATAAAAAATGTTTAAAATAAAATCTATATTTATTTTATTAATTTAATTGTATATAAACCTCTGGTGATATTTGTAAATTGTCCAACTTTTCTTGAAAATGAGACTACTGGAAATGTCCTCAAAGAAGGTACAGGTAACATTAAGTATCTATGGTCCAGTTACACCCTGTAAATTTTAAATTTACATATGAAATTTCCTCCAGAAGAGGAAAAATTGGCAAACAGCTTTCAGATTACATAAGAATTTATAAAATGTGTCCAGAAAATTGCCTGCTGTCTTGATAAGATGTTTCTCTCAGAACATATAACCCTTTTATAGGGCAGCCAGAGGCCTAACGGATGGTCCTGAAAGCTAATCAATACATTCCTTGAAAAGTCAATTTCCACAGTTGCTATGTAAACATAGCTACACAATACAGATGCACATGTAGATGCAACCTATATGGTTTAGATAATTGAAAACTCTGAAAGATCTAAATTGTTGATGACTAAAAGGTGTTTGACTCAGATCAATGTTTTTTATTGTGGTAAAAAGCAATTGTAAAATAAATAAAATATAACCAATCATTCTACACCATTCCATTACAAAGGCGCACCATTATAACCGATTTAATTCAGTCAATAGTGGATTGCTACATTAAGTAAAATTTTCAACCTAGACATCGTGAAGATTACAAAAGTGGGATCTCTATCAAGGTTCTTTTTCACTGGCCTGATTTCAGTAATTGTCCTAATTTACTGCGGAGTTGAGATTGTATTTAAAACATAACACCCATGGAAAATTAATCAAATCATGATTTAGTTTATGGATTTAGATTTTTATTTGACTGACCTTTATCATGAAGTGGATCGTGAAGTAAAAGTGAAACGTAGCAAATGCTTTGACAAAGTGTTTTGGATTCTCAAATCTAATTCCTTCAGGACATTTAGAAATTAATCCAATTCCATTAGGACTTTTAGAAATCAGACTTTCAGACCGTTGGCCAGGCCCAGAAATTGACTCATTAATAATGAGTCATAAAAATATAATTTATTTCTAACAGCCCAACACGATCAATGCACATTGGGGAGTACTGTCAAAAACATGCTAGCTTTTAAAAAGAAAAAAAATATTGATAATATGTCAAAAGCTGATAGATAGAACACAAAAATTACTGTGTGTGAACTCAATTAGCCCTGTCTTTGAAATTTCACATTGAAAAATTGTTGGATTATTCAACAACATCCAATGCCTCTGGACTGGATTAGAAAAAAATAATTCAGTACCATTTAAAAGCATTAAGACAGGATAATACAGCCTCTGTTCTTAAGATTTATCAATGTCCCGATTTGCAATACAGCCTTTACAATTAGCTTGAAAGTAGACAGGATTTCAGCCTGTCCGTATACAAATTAAATCTGAAATCAAGTTTATCACCAGAACACCATAATAATTTTGTTTTAATACATACAAAGGCAGTGCACAAAAATGACAAATGGCACAAGCATATACAGCAAATAAAATGGGAAACAAAAAAACTCTTGTGGTCACTGAATTGTTTGAATAAAATAGTCCTGTAGGCTAAGATGATCCTGAGCAAGGTGACGCACAATCCTGAGTTCAATCTCAAGTGTCCTTATTTGTTACAGAGTGTAGTCCCACAACATGAACTCTCTGAACTGTGCTGTACCTGCACCTTTAATCTATTTACCTCTAGTCGAGATCACACAAAAATATTTCCACACAATCTGGGATTGTACAGCATGGACCCAGGGCCGGACTGGGAATTAAAAGCAGTCCTGGAAAAAAAATATTTACCAGCCCCATAATGCATCGCGCCAGCATAGTGTGCAGATACAGAGTTAGAACAGATAACTTAAAATTAAAAAGTACTTCAACGTAAAAAGCGCACTCATAGGCTTCAAAATAAACAAAAGTGCAGATTTATTTTAAGCAGACGTGCCTTTGCATGTAATCAATGTTTCAGTCCAACTACCTTGACATATTAAGGAAAGCTTGTTAATGGGACTGAAATGGTGAATGTATGTAGGGCACAACTGAATTTTTTTTATTTTGAAGTCCTGTGGGTGTGCTCTTCACTTTAAATATGTTATTGTGCTGGAGTATGCACCTAGCAACAAGACTGGGCCAATATCTGCTCATTACATATGGTACATATTAATGAAATTTCTCTGTGTATTATGCATTTATAAATGTACATTAATATGTGTAAATATAATATATATATATATATATATATATATATATATATAACTAATACACACATTAATATACATGTCATATACTAGTGGCGGATCCAGAGCCTGAGCCTGAGAGGGGCACTTGTAGATTGTTTAAAGAAATATTCCATGCACAATAACCACTACTCCTCTGTGTAGTGGTTATGGTGCCAGGAGCGTCGGTACCCCCTCCGAGAGTAAGTCGTCAAACCTTTTAAGAACAGTTTGACAACTTACCTGGAGTCTGCTGGGATATGGGGCTGTAGTAGGGTATAGGAGCAGTGGTGCAATGTGTGTGAAAGGTTCAGTGTGTGGGTGGGCAGTGTGTAAATGTGTATGGTGTGTGTGTGGGGGCAGTGTGTGAATGTGTATGGTGTGTGTGTGTGTGTGTGCAGTGGCGTACACATGACCCATGGGCCCCCCCGCGCTTACTCTGCGCGGGTCGGGGCCGCAACATATGGCGGCGGGCACCTGGTCGCAGGGGTTTCAGGGCTGCGACCCCACGACCGCGGTATGCACACACACTTAAAGGACCACTACAGACACCCAGATCACATCAGCTCAATGAAGTGGTCTGGTTGCCAGGTCCCTCTAGTTTTAACCCTGCAGCTGAAAACATGTCTCACTGAGGGTTAATCCAGCCTCTGGTGGCTGTCTCATTGACAGCTGCTAGAGGAGCTTCAGCGAACGTCCATAGGAAAGCATTGAGTAATGCTTTCCTATGGGCGGTTTAAATGCGCACGCGCCTCTTGCCGCGCATGTGCATTCGGAGCTGAGAGGCGGACACTGGGGAGTCCGACGCTGGAGAAAGGTAAATGCTGAAGACACACACACACTCTCACGAACAGACGCATACACACTAGCTAACAGACACACACATTTACTGACAGAGACACACTCAGCGACAGACATACATACACACTCACTTACAAAACATACACTGACAAACACACACTCACTAACAGACATCAAACACACTCAGTAACAGACACACACAGTAACACACTCACTAGCAGACACACACACACTAACACACACACACACACAGACACTAACACAGACACACACACACACACAGACACACACACTAACACACACACACACTAACACACACACTAACACACACACACACTCACTTTTTTTTTTTTTAAATGTAATCCCCCCAGCCTCCTTACCTTTTGGAGTGCTGGGGGGATTCCCTGGGGTCCAGTGGTGCTGCTTGGCTCCTGGGCGGCCGGTCACTGGGCGGGCGGGCCGCTGGCGCGCGAGGGAGCACTCTCCCCGGAGTGCTTCCTCTTCAGCTCCCTCGCGCGCCGCATAGGGATGCCGGAGCCGGAAGATGACGTCATCTTCCGGCTCCGGCATCAGTGCGGTGCGCGATGGAGCACTCCGGGGAGAGTGCTCCCTCACGCGCCGGCCGCCCGCCCAGACTGCTCCTGTCACTGCTGTGGCTGCCGGACCGGGGAAGCTGCCACCCGGCCCGGCGGCTCCAGCCAGGAATGCGGCCGGCCCCCAGGTGCCGCGGCCCACCGGGAAATTTCCCGGTATCCCGGTGGGCCAGTCCGGCCCTGCATGGACCTCATGCTATCCAATGGATGTCCAGCACCACTGGAAGAATATACTATTGCCTATTACATTCGGTCCATGGAGTCTTCTATTGTGAGTCACTGTCCCTTTAATATATTCCAGCAATTCCATAATAATTTTAAGAGTGGGATAACTGTCAACACTAACATTCTGTTGAAGAGAACGGTCATAAACTGCCTAAGGCATGTGCTTGAAGGGACTTACTGCACATCTACAGAAAGCTAATGTGACCTTTTAAATATTTCATCATACTAACTGCCACACATTGTAAATTAGCATTTTTAACATATATACAATAAAAATGTTTGTATTAATGGCAGTCATACAGTAGTTACCAAAAAGTAAAAAAAAAAAACAATAGTTAGATGATTGATAGAATACATGAAATGGAAACAATTTTGCATAAAGTTTTAAAACATTGTAACCCAGTGATTTTAGGGGATGCTAAGAGCACTGACCAGCTTGTTCTTTGTATTCCAGCTGAAATAAAATGACCTCTGTAGACTACCTACCTAAAAACACATGCGATAATATAATACTAAATTATTGCATTTTAATGGCAGATTTCAAATTATATTATGTGACTTATTTGACTATACAATTTAAAAAAAAATTCAACCCTTTATCTAAATACACGTTATTGGCATTGGTATAAGCATCTTTTTATATTTACTTTTTAAATTTTGTAACTCTTTTCATAACAGATAAAAACACTGAAATTAAAGAGGGGGCTAAATGTGAGCATTAAGTTAGTTTACATAATTTTTAATAAGCATTTGCTTAAAGTCCTAAAATGTTGTGGAGACAAACTCAGGCACTGAGGGTAGTGGTGCTGTAGAGACAGGCTCAGGCACTGAGGGTAGTGGTGTTGAGGAGACAGGCTCAGGCACTGAGGGTAGTGGTGTTGAGGAGACAAGCTCACGCACTGAGGGTAGTGGTGTTGAGGAGACAAGCTCAGGCACTTAGGGTAGTGGTGCTGTGGAGACAGGCTCAGGCACTGAGGGTAGTGGTGTTGTAGAGGCAGGCTTGGAGACTGTGGTGAGGCCTAATAGAAAGCAATTGTTGTTGGGGGATTCCATCATAAGAGGTGTGGAGATGGACAATGGTGGTCTTGTGAGAGGTCTTCCCAGAGCTACTGCTCACAGAGACAGGAGACGTATTTGTAATATTGTTAAGCGAGCAAAGCAGGAAGGGGAATTGGATGTACTTGTCCATCTAGGGACAAATGACGTGGCTTACAAAGAGGTTTCAGAGGTTAAGGAAGTTTCTAGTGCTTTTGAGAATGATAAATGGCAGGTTGCTTCCACACTGTCATTCTCTGAAGTTCTGCCTGTGCATAAGACTCAGAACGACAGGCGAATGCGTATTAGGGACTTTAACTTGTGGCTTGGTGAATGGTGTCGGGAGCAAGGATTTGGCTTTATTTCTCATGGTAGCACTGTTTGGAATGGAAATAAACTGTACAAAAAAGATGGTTTGCATCTTTCTCAAAAGGGAACAAATGTTCTCAGTGAGTAGTTCAGAGGTTTTGCTAGGATGTATTTAAACTAGGAGGGGAGGGCAAAAGGGGTGATAAAACGTCAATCCAGTTGCCCCCCCAAAACAAGGACAGAAGGTGTGTTAAAAAAGGATAAGCTTAGAGTCATGTCTACAAATGCTTTCAGTTTAGGGAATAAGATCCATGAACTTGTGGCAATAATGGCAACTGATAATGTAGATTTAGTCGCTGTTACTGAGACATGGTATAATGAGAAAAATGACTGGGACATAGCAATACCAGGGTACTCTTTATATAGAAAAGACAGGGAAGGCAAGAAAGGGGGAGGGGTGGCCCTGTATGTGAAGGATAGCATAAAATCTAGCCTAATAAAAGTTAGTGAGGCGAACATAGAGTCCGTTTGGGTTACGTTAGAATTTGGTAATCACACAGTAACTTGTGTAGGTGTGTTTTATAGGCACCAAGGACATATAGAAGAGTTAGATAATCAACTAGTTGAGGAAATAGCTAAAATGACAATGAAGGGGGAAGTTATAATCATGGGTGACTTTAATCTTCCTGATGTGAATTGGAAAACCAGGAGCACACATATTCTAAACTCCCTAATGGGATTGTCTCTAAAACACGTCGTTGAGTAGCCAACTCGTACAGAGGCCATACTAGATTTAGTGTTAACAAATGGAGATTTGGTATCAGATATTACTGTAGGTGAAAGTTTAGGATCCAGTGATCATCAGTCAGTGTGGTTTAATATAAGAACAGTGACTGAGTCACACCACACAAAAACAAAAGTTTTAGACTTTAAAAAAACAGACTTTTCTAAAATTAGAATATGTGTAAAGGAGTCATTATCAAACTGGAACAATTTAAATGGAGTCCAAGAGAAATGGGATTATTTAAAAGTTGCACTGCTGAAGGCAACAGAAAATTGCATTAGGCTTGTCAGTAAAAGCAAAAAATTCAAGAAACCACTATGGTACTCCGCAGATGTGGTCAAAATAGTAAAAAACTAAAAGTTAGCATTAAGTAATTATTAAAAAAAAAACAGAGTGAGGAAGACAGAATAATCTATAAGATTAGGCAGAAAGAGGCTAAGCAAGTTATAAGAGCTTACAATTCACACACAGAAGATAAAATGACAGTCAGTAAAAAAAGGGGACAAAACATTTTTTAGATACATAAATGAGAAAAGGAAAGTAAAACAAGGATTAGTTAGATTAAAAACAAAAGAAGGAAGGTATGTAGAAGAGGCTAAAGGTCTAGGTGACTGCCTCAATTAATATTTTTGTTCAGTATTTACAAATGAAAATTAAGGAAAGGAACCTCAGTTAGGAAAAAGGACAAATAAGCCATTTATTACATGTGAGTTTACAGAGGAAGAGGTTTTATTTCAACTGTCAAAAGTAAAGACAAATAGGTCTATGGGACCGGATGGAATACACCCAAAGTTATTAAAAGAGCTTAGTGGTGTCCTAGCAAAACCATTAACAGATTTATTTAACCAATCATTGTTAACAGGGGTAGTCCCAAAAGTTTGGAAGTTAATGAATGTTGTGCCCATCCACAAGAAAGGTAGTAGGGAGGAGTCTGGCAATTATAGGACAGTAAGCCTTACTTCAGTAGTGGGGAAAGTAATGGAAACCATGTTAAAGGATAGGATTGTTGAACATCTAAAAACACATGGATTTCAAGATCAGAGACAACATGGGTTTACTTCAGGGAGATCATGCAAAACTAATCTTATTGATTTTTTTGATTGGGTAACTAAAATAATAGATCAGGGTGGTGCAGTAGACATTGCTTACCTAGATTTCAGTAAGGCTTTTGACACTGTTGCACATAAAAGGCTTTTAAATAAAGTGCAATCTTTAAGTTTGGAATCCAATATTGTTGAATGGGTAAGACAGTGGCTGAGTGACAGGCAACAGAGGGTTGTAGTCAATTGAGTATATTCGAAGCTTGGGCTTGTCACCAATGGAGTACCTCAGGGATCAGTACTTGGACCCATTCTCTTTAATATTTTTATTAGTGATGTTGCAGAAGGACTTGATGGTAAGGTATGTCTTTTTGCTGATGATACTAAGATATGTAACAGGCTGATGTTCCAGGAGGGATGAGCCAAATGGCAAATGATTTAGGTAAACTAGAAAAATGGTCAGAGTTGTGGCAACTGACATTTAATGTGGATAAGTGCAAGACAATGCATCTTGGATGTAAAAACCCAAGGGCAGAGTACAGAATATTTGATAGAGTCCTAACCTCAACATCTGAGGAAAGGGATTTAGGGGTGATTATTTCTGATGACTTAAAGGTAGGCAGACAATGTAATAGAGCAGCAGGAAATGCTAGCAGAATGCTTAGTTGTGTAGGGAGATGTATTAGCAGTAGAAAGAGGAAAGTGCTCATGCCATTGTACAGAACACTGGTGAGACCTCACATGGAGTATTGTACGCAGTACTGGAGACCGTATCTTCAGAAGGATATTGATACTTTAGAGAAAGTTCAGAGAAGGGCTACTAAACTGGTTCATGGATTGCAGGATAAAACGTACCAGGAAAGGTTAAAGGATCTTAACATGTATAGCTTGGAGGAAAGACGAGACGGGGGGATATGATAGAAACATTTAAATACATAAAGGGAATCAACACAATAAAGGAGGAGACCATATTTAAAAGAAGAAAATCTACCACAACAAGAGGACATAGTCTTAAATTAGAGGGGCAAAGGTTTAAAAATAATATCAGGAAGTATTACTTTACTGAGAGAGTAGTGGATGCATGGAATAGCCTTCCAGCTGAAGTGGTAGAGGTTAACACAGTAAAGGAGTTTAAGCATGCGTGGGATAGGTATTAGGCTATCCTAACTATAAGATAAGGCCAAGGACTAATGAAAGTATTTAGAAAATTGGGCAGACTAGATGGGCCAAATGGTTCTTATCTGCCGTCACATTCTATGTTTCTATGTTAAACTGTGTGAGATTAGATTCAGTAACCTTTATATAACTAAGATTTAAAAGTAGTGTTCTACACATTAGTTTTCATATCCTTAATTTTTTTCAGTATTCTGTTCTAAAAAAAATAAAAAAATTGTGAAAATGTAAAGGGAAGAAGCCACCAATGGAATAAGCTTGTAGGTACCACTGGTTTCAATGGTGATTGTCTCACTTTTTGTACTTTCGACAGCTTTTTAAATCAGAATTTCTTGATAAATTATCCCATTGTCTTTTTAAATTGTATTTTTGTGATTTTCTAGGACAGTGATTACTGAGCTTTTTTTTGGAAAAAGGCACAGTTGAATGGGAGAAGAAAATAAAAATCAGAGCACGCCTACATTTTCCTTACCATTATCAGTGGATTTCAATCGTCTGGAAAGCACTGGTCTTTGAAAACAGATATTATAGTTAAATGTTGCCTGCGTGCCTGATATGTTTGTCTGACGAATTACGGTTTGTTTGTTTTTAGACTGGCCATAACCTTAGACCGAGGAGCTGGCAGTCAATGAAGTATTACAAGTAACATTTCACAGTAGGTTGAACTGATAGAAAGATTTATTGAGTACAGAAACAACTGGAAATGGCAATTAAACTGGAAATTTAAACCATATAAAATGATCCCAAGGTTACTGCAATCAGACCCATAGAATCGTATCCAAACATATAGCAAGTTAAATTTAATAAGTATAATAAAGCAATACCAACAAAATCCTGTTTTGTTATATTTTATACGTTGAGGTGGAAGGAATATTTGGATCACAAATGAATCTTTAATAAAAATAATCTAGAGTCTAATTATTTATTGTTGTTACCAAACACAAAGACTTAAAAGCTAATTACAACGAATTCTTTAGACATACGTGTGATCTTCCCCTCTTATAAATAAGCATTCACGTAATGGTGTGGATGCATATATTTCTATAGGAGCTATTTATGAGTTGTTCTTATCAAATAAATGACTGGGTTCCAGAATTTGAAAAAATGTGTTTACAAAAACATATATAGGCAGGAAATGAAATATGCAAGATCAGTATCACTATAATTTGTAATTTAGAGGTGCATGTCCTCACGGCATAATGCTATAGTCAGCCTGAATATATTTTCTAAAAGGTTATCGAGACAATCCTATTAACACTAGGACAAATACTATTGCCCACCGACCTTGTACTCCTTATGTATATTTGTTCGCAATAATTATATTTTTCATTTAATTAACAAAAAGGTGTAGTACTAACTTTTGGAAGTTATGACACTTCACAATGAAAATGTTTTACACACCACAGTGTAAAGCCTGTCCAAGTAGTTAATTGGTAAGACAGAAGTGGCCACATGCCAATATTGTTTTATAGGGTATTAATAGTTTACCTACTAGATGCATAAACTTCTAAATTACTTGATAATAATAGAACAACTTTTAAACTGTAAACTTTTCTCCATTGCCCAAATAACAGCTTCTCCTCAGTAGTTGCATCAAAAACTGAAACTGTAAGCTTTATTATAAATGCATTAAAATCAGTAGGCAGAGAACATAAAAATGCTTAATATCAAATTGAGTTTCTCCCTCAAGGCCAAATTTCAGGTGTTTTAAGGCTCTTGCATTGTAATTTGATTTGGTGATGTAGCAAAACGGTGAAAAATTAGAAGAAAATGTATTTCTTTCTAGATAGATAATGTAGAACTGTGTTTGTCCACCACATTCATGAAGCAATCACTAAAGGAACGTTATCACAAAATTATGGAAATAAACGATAAGTGGATTAACTTAGTGAAACAAATAAATATTTCTCAATAAATGTTTTGTGCAGATTGCATAAAACAATTAACTTAGTGACATGCACATTGTAGCAATATTACTGTGTACTAGTATTGCTAATATACTAAGCACACACAAGAATATATAAATACATGTTTATTAGCATAGTTGTAATGCAGTATATTGAATATAGTATATTTGGTATATTTATCATAATGCTAACTAAAAGAAGAACTACCACAACAAGAGGACATAGTCTTAAATTAGAGGGGCAAAGATTTAAAAATAATATCAAGAAGTATTACTTTACTGAGAGGGTAGTGAATGCATGGAATAGCCTTCCAGCTGAAGTGGTAGAGGTTAACACAGTAAAGGAGTTTAAGCATGTGTGGGATAGGCATTAGGCTATACTAACTATAAGCTAAGGCCAGGGACTAATGAAAGTATTTAGAAAATTGGGCAGACTAGATGGGCCAAATGGTTCTTATCTGCCGTCACATTGCAGGTTTCTATGAAAGAAAAAATAGATAGTATAATATGATTTAGTATTAAATGGTCATATGGTTTGAGGAGAGTATGTATAAACTGATAACTCTCAGATGGGTTTACAGTCTTCATTAATTCAAAGAGAGCACTTAATGCTGATTAAGAAGAAGCTAAATGCTACTTTTATTTATCTAAGTATGCACCATGCTTAGTTCTCTAGGAATTAAATGCTATTTCCTATGATAGGCATGTGTGAAAATAATGTTCCTTGCCTCTGCTGCAAAAAGGAACTACAATGACATCTCTGTATTCTCCCATTAAAATCCTTCTGGGTGGTTCTTGTGAGTTTGAATTTCCAAAACACATGTTCTTTCAAACATGGTGCTATTGTTTTCTATACCTTTAAACATTTAAAACTAATGATCACTTAGTAGCTATCGTAGTTGTGACCAGATGACACAGACGAACAGGGCTACTCACTAAAGTGATAATTCAATTTCAAAATTACGGCTAAATCAGCGGAATTGGAGAACAAAAAAACAAAAACAAAAAAATCAAAGTCAGCTATGTTACCACTCTGCTATTTTGGTTTTAATAGGCAACATAAACAATTAAAGCTAATTAAAGTTAATTAAGGTACAACACTTAAATCTTAAAGATCCACTACAGAAAATTCCTCCCGTTGAAAGCTGTATAATTTTTTTTAAAGATTCTTAATAATTTTTCCCCAGGATCAGTTTAAGAAAGTATTACTAAATGCAATATTTACAGTATATAGAGCTAAGCTATCCATGAAATGTCACTGTACACATCTTAATATAACACATATATATAACATAGTTTTCTATCTAAAGATCCCGTCAGGCTTATTACACCGCTATTACACATATCAATCAAATGTAGAACATTTCTAGGATGGAAAACCTGAGGAGAGACTATGTAAAATAATATATGAATTCGGATATATTTATTAGACATCATTCTGCATTTTAAAAATGCAAACAATATAAATGCAAACAGTATAAGGCTATATCTGCAAAATGGTATTTGAAAGTTTACATAATTACATGTAAGTTCTTTTAAGTGTAAAAGTCAGACACTCCCTTACACAGAATATTTGCATTCTACCAACTAAAGATGCATATTGTAAATCATATTTACACAGTTTTTTCTCTCAGCAAACATAAATATATTTAGATAAGCTTTTCAAATGATGTAATATTTTTGGATACAATTTTTAAAATATTACAATTTAAAATATAAATAAAAAATATATATAAATATACGAATAAAATATCAAGATATTTAATCATTTTAAAAGTTTCTCCATAAATATTACATTCAGGCAATAGTCCTCCACATACATACACCTTGATAACATAGGAACATCTATCAGAGGTATAAAAATACCTGTGTATCATGAATAATATTCATGCACTGGTTCCAATAATACACTTGCTTTTGCCATTTATCTTGGAAACTCTCTATCGTGAGGCCTGCACTGACTGGTGGACAGATTCTCTACTCGTAAAGAACGTAAAATAAATAAATAAATAAATAATAAAAAATACTTGAGATACCGCTTATATGAATGAAAATTCTAACATAAGTGCTCTTCTTCATTAATAAATAGTTCAAAAATATTTGTGTCCCTGACAGGAGCATATTCTAAGTTATAAAGAACACAGCAAAAAAAATCTCAGAAACCATTTGAAACATACTTGAGGGAATTCATATAAGATGGAATCTCATTAATTGAATATCATGCAAATAGCTCGTTTCATTTTGGTTGTACAGACAGTATCATATTACTATGCAATTCCTTTTTTATAAAAAGCTTTGGGAGTGTAAGAGCAATTGACTGATAATGACATTTCAATGGTTATCAGTGCTGAGAATGTAGATAGACAAGCAGATGAATACTGAAGAGGAACGCTGGCGGGGTAATTGTCCCCTCGTTCCACTATCATTGAGGGGATATTGGGTTGCAGCTTCACAGCACCATTCTTCTGTTCATTATATGTGTTGACAGGCCAACAGTGTACAGATTAATGCAACTGCCTTGTGTTTGGGATGTTGGTCCACAATTCAATGCTTCCTAGGGCTGGCTTGAGTCATTGAAAAACACATGGTGTGTAACAGACTATAATTGATATACATGGTATCCCCAGGAGGTGATTGCAAGCATCTGCGGGGTGAGATCCCATACATTGGTCATCATGGGAAATAGACTGCTTCTCTCAGGCAATGTCAAGGATCATTCCTTAAGGCCAAGAACTTTTCTAGGATGCACCTTAGCTGTTGCAGCTCTGGAAGGAATTGAACCCAGGTATTATTTCCTAATAAATCAGTTGCCAAGTGCATAGAAACATAAAGGGACTTATTGCCCTTTGTGAACGTCTGCACTGGAGAGTGTGAGGCACCAGGAGATTGAGAAGGTTTCGAAAGGCCCCAAGCTATTTTGAATATTCTAGAGTCAGTTCCAGATACAGAAGTGTATTTAAAACAAGATCTCAGCTATCTAGGTGCCATTTCATACATTCTCACAGTGTATATATTGTCCTGATAAGCCGTTTGTGAATTCCTGTACTCTGAGTTGGTTCTTGCCCCTTTTTATTATCTGGACTCTGTCACACCCCTGCCCCCTCATAGCCAACAATGCCTGCTATACCTTCAAGTATTGCATGATATTTGTGTTCAAGCTGCAAGAACCCATGGGAATGATTAAGCTAGGAAGGTGAAACTGACCAGGATTTCTCGTTATCTAGCAATTCCTACTCCTGTAGCACCTTCCAGTGAATTGTTTTATTTAATGTTTGAACTCTATTGCAGTATTGTTGAATGTTCTTTCTTGCTTATAAAGAGTCTGTTATCCCATGCTATGGATTCTTCCTTCCCATATAAATATATGCATTCATGCGCATAATCTAAGTGCAAAGGGGGGGGGGTTCATTTGTGCACACCCAGGTGCTACTACAGTTTGAGGACACAATTCAAACAGGCGTTTCGGGCACAAACCCTTTTTCAATGCTTTAGCGGTCTACACCGTTAGGACTGCGGTGGGAGCCTCTGCAGCTCAGGTTTAATCCTTTTGTTTTCTATACCAAGACTGTGCAGGCATATTTTGTGCCTCTACCTCATCCTATGCATATTTATAAGTGTAGGTATTACTGTACACTTGGTGCTAGCAGCGGAGAGCTGGCAAGATTGGGTAAACTGAATATTTGATGGAGGGCCCACTAAATTCCTTTACTAAACATTCTATTTCTTGTCAAATATTGAGCTATGCCCACAAGACCCACAAACCGATTACTGATTTGTGGACATGTGCATATGGTTTAAAACAAATTGTGATTAGTGCGAATTTTGGGTGATCAATGATTTGTCCAAAAGCACAAACTCTGAACTGCCATATATCCAAATCAAGAAACAAAATGGGCAATGGACAAACGGTATTCTGACATGGCGCCCAAAAATGTTTCTCCTTTTCCCCCACTCTTTCTCACTTGATCTGTGAACCAAATGGCACAAACATGCCTATCAGTGTACTGCAAAATAGATACATAATATTTATATGTAAACTCAAATTGTTGTTCCATTTTTGTTTATCCGAACCATGTTTCCTGACAATTGTCTGAAACAATCTCACAAATGTTGTATCATGAATATTGATTTCAGCATGTGAGACCAGGATGTGTCATGTCTCTTGGTCCCAAGGAGCAATATGTAGCATATTAGGATAGAGTAGTCAACTAAGACTACAGGTAAGTTGGATATATTCTCCAAATCTGCATTTTTTGTACCTAAATCTTGAAATTTGTTTTAGTTCTCTACAATTCAGTGAATAAATAAACACCATTATCATGCCATACAATGTTATTCAATAGGAATTGTACATTTTAGAACAAGCGCAAGCTTCCAGAACAGCTGCTTTCAAATAAAATTAGTAATTCCCTTGTCAGGCCATTTCATAGCACAACTTAGTGAATAAAAACATATTGGTTGGCTTTTTTCCTGCCATAATGTATGTTTTTCTTACCCTGAAACCAATAAAAATAACAATATTAAAATAAATATTTAAAACTATTCAAGCATTATTGAATATTGTTTTGGATTAAAAAAAAAATATATTTTTTTTTCTTTAAAAAGGCAGCAGCTAATTTTCTTCTGCATCACAAGCTAATTCACACTCATTTACATTACTTCTAACAACAAAAATTAGATTTTTGACCTCTGGACTATAACAATATGCAATTTAAGCAATTTTGAGTTGCAATTAAAAATCTCTGTGCCTGCTGTGCAATAATCTGCTATGGCTATTTAGTAACAGACTCTGGCATTTCTGCTGCTATGTTAAATATACATGAAGTTCTGAAAAACAGCCAAGAAACGAGATCCACAGCCATTGCCCATATTTCAGTCATCTTGTGTAAAATAACATTGTAACGTTAGCACATTATTATGAAATGATCTTCTCATCCAAGCTACTGTGCAATGTGCTGATGCACAGACAATTCGGCACTTTTACCCATTTCATTTTAATTGTGTTATAATTAGTCACAAAGGCCCTTGTCAGATAAAGGAAGCATAATATGATATCAGAATATGATATGAGACCACTTAGCAATCGCATAGCTATTCACTATAATGGATTATTTTCTAAGAACGTCTTGATATTTTTACTTATATTTTTACAGTCAATTTATAATGTATTCATAACTACTGATGGTTTGGAGGGGGCAGGGGGGAAAGTAATGAATAAAATTGTGAATAAATAGCCCAATACGAAATTATAAACTAGCTGAGGCATAATGATGTAGAACAATACATTTTGCAAGCATTTTCTTGAATTAAAGGGACACTAAGCACCAAAACAACTTTAGCTCTATAAAAGGGGTTTTTGTGTATATATATATATGCTATTTAGGCGCTAAATTACTTTGTTTATGCAGCCCTAGCTACAACCCCAATTCCTGTGACTTATGTAGCCTCCCTACATACTTCCTGAAAGAATGTAGCTTAATTTTTTGCCCAGTGTGTTTAATTTAGAATCTCTCCTGCTCTGCTAATAGACTGATAGAGCCTGCAATAGCCTTGTGTGTGAATAAAGTTCAGTTAACAGAGCAAGAGGTAGCTTCTAAATTAAAGACCCTGTACTATAAGATCTGATTGAAAATTAATCCTACTATTTTGTGCATCAAGGAAGGTTTGGCTAGGGCAGCATAAACAAACAGAAACAGTTTAACTCCTAAATGGGAGGGTAACATGATTAATCCATGAGCACTGTTTAACATAAAGTTGCTTTGGTGCACTGCTCAGTGTCTGTTTAAAGGGATTCTCCAGTGCCAGGAAAACATTTGTTTTCCTGGTACTGCAGGTTCCCGCAGTGCCCCTCTCCCTCCAACCCCCCATCCCAAGTTGATGGGGGGTTATGTGCGAGTGACTTACCGGAGTCCATCTCTGATGTCCTTCAGTGCTGGGTCAGGCTCCGCCTAATCTCCTCCACTGCCGTCAGCCGGCGGGGGAGACCAAATGCGCAGCAATTGTCGCACACGCTCATTATTATTATTATACTACAATGCTTTCCTATGGGGATTTCGGCGATGCTGGAGGTCCTCACATCACAGCGTGAGGACGTCCAGCGTCGCTTAAAGCACTTTTCATGTTCTATGAACACGGAAGTCCCTCTAGTGCCTGTCTAGTAGACAGCCACTAGAGGAGGAGTTAACCCTGCAAGGTAAATATTGCAGTTTATGAAAGTTGGAACCCAGACCACTCCAATGGGCAGAACTGGTCTGGGTGCCTGGAGTATCCCCTTTAAGACTGGAAATGCAAATAGTATGTCATGTTTGCATAAGTTAATAGGTTTAGGAGCACACAACTAAAATGCAGATAAGCACAATCAGAATGTTACAATATAGGAGTAACCATCCCCCAGTGTTCAACAATCTACTTTTTAATACAATGATCTTTAGCTATGAAATTGGATATTTACCTATGTAAATTCTTATTGGTGTGCAGTGGGAAATTTCTCTTTGCATAAATGACTATATGTAAGCTAGGAGAGAAGTGTAATGAGAAAAAAAAAAGTAAAAATCAACTGTTCATTTTTATTGCTCTTTAAAACCGGTTTAACTAAGTACTATTTTAGAAAATATATTTATAATAAACTGTGCCAATACTTGGCTCCTGACCACAACTTGGTTCTTGTCAAATGGTACATCGATAGCCCCAACCTCACCACAAAAGAATTACTCATAAACAGCTGAAAAGGCAACATCTCCTAAGCCTCCTGGGTAATGTTCCTTAAATAGCTGCATGGGATCCAAGTCCATAATTTGGACTCAAATTATGGCAGTCACAGATTGAGTTGAAGACATTTACAAGCACTGATTTCACGCTAATCTAATTGAAGGCCAAATAAGCAATGTAACTAAGATAAAACACAGCAACATCTACACCATAACAAATAAATTCACATATGCACAATCCTCCAAAGTCCTGAAACACTAAAGCAACAAAGAAAAACACTGTAATGTCAGAAAGGGTAATTACACACTTACCACCTACTGGTAATATACTATTAGCAATACAGTTGGCTGTCTTTAAATTTCAACCTTTGATGAAAATGAAAACTTTGTGAAGGCGCCATTTTTTTCCTTGTTAATCTTTCAATATACAGCTATTGAGCTCAACACATTGATAGATTAATAAGTAAATCATGAGTTAGTCTACGTTTTAGGATGATAATATTCCCTACTTTGGCAACATCAACAGTAAAATGGATTGCCATCCATTAGAAAACTGTCACAGCTCAGTCATAAATTTCATAAACATATGCTGTACGAATTAGTTCTAAATTCTATTTAACATATACAGTACCTATTCTTTACACTATAAAAAATATTTAAAACAGACATAATAATTCATAGTTTTATCAAATTAGTTTTAGGCAAACCATGAATATTTTAATACAAGGGATGTTATTGGCCAAATCTGGTGTTTAAATAACGAAAATTGTTATAATTGACGTCATTCTTTTCCTGGCCATTTTCTTTCTATTAACAGTCTTGAATAGTGTATCATAGCTCTATTTATTTTGTAATTTTCATAATAACTTTTCTTTTAATAAAACTTCAGAATTGTATTCATGGCAGCATCCCTTATAGGTAGCGCCATCATCTACCACGACAGGACACAAAACAATTAAACAATCAACGAGAATTTAGATATAAAAAAAAAGTCCTCCTTCCATATCACACTATTTAAATCTGAAGAACAATGATAAGGAAGGGTACTTGATGATGCCATGATTAACAACTAGGATAATAATATTACGTTAAGTATGGTTAAAAAAAAATACTAGCTAATCATGACAGTATCACTTATAGGTAATACCCAAGCAAAAACAATGGGTGGGGACAACAAAAAAATAATATATACGCCAACACTCAAATTTATAATTGAGAACTAACAGAAGACAAACCACCTCTGCCAAATGAAGGGATAGAAAAGGCCAGATCCAGCCTGTAATGCATGCTTAATAAATGTCCTAGGAGAAGACCAAGTGGCTACCCAGCAGATGTCATCTGATGAAACCTGCCTTTTAGGAAGGTTCTGGGTAAATTAGGGTAGAACAACTCACTGAAAAAGGTGGAAATTAGACACCACTTTAGGTAAGAAGGATTTAGCATGAAATATTTGTTTATGGCAATCCTCACAAGAGACTTTTTAAAGTTGTATCATCCACTAGGAATAGAGTTTTATATGTCAATAAAACTTGGTAAAGCGCTTTCAATGAAGCAAAGGGAGGTTCTGATAAGGCTTCTAGAACTAAAGGTAAATCCCAAGAGGGAGTTGAGTTTCTCATAGGAGGTGTAATGTGCATAGCAGCTTTAAAGAATCTCAAGATAACAGGTCAATGAGGTATTACAGAGCTGATGATTGAACTTTTAAAATACTAAGCCTCAAGCCCTTCTTCAGACTAGATTGAAGAAACTTAAATACTTAACGATGTTGGAAATAAAAAATAAATAAATACACTTATCAATGGCCCAAGTTCTGAAGACTTCACAAATGCGGTGATAGCAAGCAGATGTGATTTATTCCTAGATTGTAGCAGAGTATCTACTACTGCTTCTCATAATCCCTGGTTTAGGACACTTTCCTTTTCAAAAGTCATGCCACTAAGCTCCACTAGTTGGGATTGGGGTGTACGGCTGGTCCTAGTAGCCGTAAATCCTCTCTCAGTGGTAACACCCAAGGAGGTTCTAGACTCTATCTGCTCAGCAGTGGAAACAAGTGTCTTCTTGGCCATACTGGAATGATTGCTATAATTTTCTATCCTTCCTTCCGTATTTTCTTCAAAACATGGAAAATCATAGGCAGTGAAGGTAACATACCCTGATCAAAAGTCCATGTTTGAGACAAGGCCTTACTGGCCTTAAGGAAAAGAGACTTCTGGGTTCAATATATAGTTTCTGAGTATTCAATTTTTCTTCTGGAGTTTCACAAATTAAAATGTATCCAATAATCTAGATTTGAGAGTTCTGGAACTATAGACTCTATAGGTCTACCTCTTCTTCCTCTGACATACCTTGTAGAAATTAAAATGGTCTTCAGAACCATTTACCACAAATAGGGTAAGGTTTCATTTACCACAAACTTTGGTAAATTTAAAGACAAAACCGAATATAACCTGCTCCTCCC
Source organism: Pelobates cultripes (assembly GCA_933207985.1). Lineage (NCBI taxonomy): Eukaryota > Metazoa > Chordata > Amphibia > Anura > Pelobatidae > Pelobates > Pelobates cultripes. The sequence goes on along the minus strand of OW240915.1, from coordinate 266,087,663 downwards.
CGATATACCCACTGAATAGCAGCTCCAGTAAACCCAGGTATATGTAGAAGATTTCTCCAAATACTCTGCTTAAAACATGCATAGCACCCATAGGTTAACCGGACAGGAATTTGTTAGTCAAAAGTCCAACTTTTAGAATAAATGGGAGGCATGGAACCAAATCCTTTCTTTTATAGCTCCCTATTACTGGTGAGATTCAAGAAGAATTTAGTTAATCCCACGGTGCAGTTCAGTGTATAAAGTGAACCTAACTCAGTTAGTCCTGCTGCTACAGATTGTTTACGGAGTTCTTTAGACAAAGACAGGCTGAACTTCATCTGGTAAATCCAAGGCACACATGGGAAGCTGGCCAAAAAACAACAACTTTCTAGCAAATTCCTGTCTGTCCAACTAAAGAATGAAATAAAGACTATGGTATCGAAAGAGGACCAATCTTTTATGCCTACAGTCTCGTTAGTTACTTAATTGTTTCAAGTCCTGTTTCAGTTGGGGATTGAGATACCCATAAGTGGTGCTTGTCAGGATTACAAGTTGATCCAGCACACAATACTGTGTCACACCTAGGACTAAGGATAACGTATAACAGGACCTTAGAATGGCCGGACTTAACGTCTCCAAGAATAGTCAAAATACTAGCCGAGGTCAGGGACACAGAGTCAGACACAACAATGAGGGAAAGCCAAACGTCAAGGATACCAGATATCAGGGCAGTCAAAACAAAGCCAAAGTTAAATATCAGAATATAAAGGTCAGGAACGCACTCTCGGATAACCATAGGCGTGAAACCATGACAGGGCAATGAGAGAATAGAGAAATAGTTTTAAATAACCCTCTTGTGGATCTGATTGACTGTAACCGGCCTTTGACTCCAGAATGGGCGTGTACCAGACATTTGGGTGAATGATTGTCGAGCGGCACAACTTTTTCTGTCAGGTCAGGTAAATACCATCAATAACATTTTTATGAGCGGATGAATACGTGACAGTGCTATCATGATTAGCCAGGAAACAAATTTTTTAATTAACTGTTTATTGTTTACTTTTATAGATTATGTTCAATGACTTCAAGCGATTTTTCTCACTCTTTTATCACAAACTATGTAGGTTTTGTATTGTTTGCTGTGAATTTTTTAAATTATATTTAGATGTTTTTATTTTTAAATCACATTTATCTTATATTTGTTGCAATAGAATTTAGTGACCTATAACATTTTAGAAAGCTCATTCTTTCCCCTCTTCTTTTTGTACTGGGTCCAAAAACTAGTGTAAAATAAATTCTAAAACTATGTATACATTTTAAAATGAAATAAATACGATTAGGATAGTCCTGTTACATGAGGTTAAATTGTATCTCATGACCAAAGTAAGCTAGTACATCCAAATAGAGGCTTCAGGCATTGACTGGGCTCAATGTTAAGTAGATTTATTAGAACATCATATATCATGTAGGTCAGGGCTGATCAACAGGTAGATCCACAGATGTTGTAGAACTACAACTCCCATGAGGCTTTGTCATTCTAGAGGCATGCCAGTTGGGAGTTGTAATTCTACAACACCTGGGAATCTACTTTTTGTAGGTTGAACATCATCCATTTTGACCTTCACAGAAGTATTTGTCACACTAATACCACATAGTACAAAATACCTTTATATACTGTGTGCAATAAAAGATCACTTACATAATAATCCCAATTGTGCCATATCGCATAAAAGAATGGAAAACCTGAGCAAACATCACAACTGCAAGTGGAAAGCAAAGACAAACAGCGCCCACCTCAAGTGGAACACCGTGACCACCATATAACATAGAAACATAGACTATGACGGCAGATAAAAACCATTTGGCTCATCTAGTCTACTTTCATTAGTTCCTGGCTTTATCTTATAGTTAGGATAGCCTTATGCTTATCCCACGCATGCTTAAACTCTTTCACTGTGTTAACCTCTACCACTTCAGCTGTAAGCCTATTCCATGCATCCACTACCCTCTCAGTAAAGTAATACTTCCTGATATTTTTAAACCGTTGCCCTCTAATTTAAGACTATTTCCTCTTGTTGTGGTAGTTTTTCTTCTTTTAAATATAGTCTCCTCCTTTACTGTGTTGATTCCCTTTATGTATTTAAATGTTTCTATCATATCCCCCCTGTCTCGTCTTTCCACCAAGCTATACATGATAACACACAAGCGTGAGACCACATGACAATGTGATGCAACATAGGCACACAGGGACAGAAGCATGAGTCACAACAAAATGACGTTGAGCAGAAAAAAAAAAGCATACATATCTCAGTGATTGCATGCGCCACAGCTTAGTAACATCAGGAAGATGAAAAAAGAAAAAGAATTTCTAAGGAAACCAGAGAGCAAAAATATAAGTAAAATGGCATCCAGAAGATGCGTCACAAGGGAAACTAAACTATATTGCCTGAATTCCTCTCTCCAAATATAATTGAAATAAAAGAGATGAGCAAATACTTTAAAATTATCCAATTATCAAAAAATATATATATCAAAATAAAGCACATGTCACAAGGCATCAGCTAAAATAAAAGGAATACAGAAGAGAAAATGTATTTTATAGTGTCAGAAGTGTAGTCCAGGCAGGTTAGATCAAATAAGGAATTATAGAAAACAAAGTCCAGTTTGAATTAAAGCAGGATGTTTGGAAGAATCAGGATGGATCAAAGGAAATCAGAGTTGATCGGGATATCAGGAATCAGTTTGAGCCAGGAACAGATGTCGTGTCTGTATCAGACCATAAACAAGTATCAGAAAGAGCTTCTCTAATTATAAAGGCAACCTGTTTTAGTTGGGTATGGCCTTGTATAGCAGACTTGGAAGATCATATGAGGCCGGTGAGAGCGACTGAGAATTGACTAGTGGCTAGAGAGGCCACTAGAGGTGAGAAACAGGTATTGCAGTAATAAAATAAAACAATATCTTGGTTGTCAGGATAGGATCCTGACAGAGCACTGCGTGCCTTTGCGTTCCACTAGTAGCTGTGACTTTAGATTTTTTTGGTGCCATTCTGTATTGCCTGCTCCTATGTAATCTGGTGCATTCGTAAATATTGGGTAAGTGATTATTGGTACTAATTGTTTTATTACACACAGTATGGTGGTGCTAGCTTGACAAAGACCTCTGTGTAGGTTGAAACGTTGCTGTGTACATGATGTTCCAATAAATTTGCTTAACATTGAGCCCAGTGAGTGCCTGAAGTCTCTCTTTTTTTTGCTGTTGCTGTTGTGTAGTTACAGACAGTTAAGGCATTGTTTGCTTAAGCAAAGAGTACACACATAAATGTGTGAATAACAGCTAACACATGCTATAAGATATTTGTTATTATTAACATCACATGCATTAAATATATCAAGGTGTAAAGCCTTACATGAAGCGTCTTTTTCAATGCATTACGAGATGTGCTGGCCCAGGCTCAGCGAATCACCCTGTGGCTCCTATGGAGTGCTGTCCGTTTCTTTTTTCCAAGGTAAGCTAGTAAAGGTCAGGACTCCGCCCCACAGCCACCTTACCACGCGTGTCTCTGTGTCTGCATGGAGGCGCCGTATCAGAGCGCGTCCCCCCTGCTCCACGTGGTCAGCCAGCTCACCACCATTGACTGGCCATATTCCTCCAAGGAGAAGTGGTGTCACATTCCAAGAACTGCATCGCGGATCAGGAGTCAGCTCTCCACTCCAGAGAGGTAGAGCAAGAGAGCCCTATGGCGTACGCATGCTGAAGCAATGCCTTCTTCAAAGGGGCAGAAGGCAGAACTGTCAAAGAAGCGTATTCAGGTAACGAAGGTGGAGTAAGATGATATACCCCTTTTCCCTATTTAACTCCACTACTCAGACTCATTGCTCAGTTTTACTGTGCTCCTATGCTGTCCTGTTGTATCCCTGGTTTTTGACCCTTGCCTGACTCCTGACTATGATCCTGTGCCACCTGTTCTGACCTTTTGTCAGTCCTGACTATTCTTCATCTGTCCCTTTTGTACTGCAAACCTGATGTCGTGTTTACAGCCTTTTCTACATTGTGGTTCCATCTACTAAACAGCATCCTAACAGTAAACTGCTTAGCAATAACTATTTATAGTAATGTAGTGTTCCTTTAACATGATCTCCTCTCCTTGGTGGTGCATTATACATTAGTGTTATAGCATATATTAACCCATTAGGTGCCAGTGAATGTCTATTGCAGGGGAAGCTAACCTTCTGCACTCCAGATGTTGTACACTTACATCTCCCCAATGCTTTGCCAGCATATGGTTGTAAGAGCCTTCTGGGATTTGTAGTCCACAGTATCTGTAGTGCTGATGGTTGCCTACCTCAGTCATTACACCCCAGTCTTTGAGGATACTATTCTAAATGCAATGTTTCACTGCTTTAATGAAATAGGACTGTACAGGTCTGCCAGTAATAAATTAGCAGCTCTAACACTCCGGCATGATGGATTTATGGAATACTTTTTTTTTATGAAGATCACAAATGGTATTGATCCTTAAGGGGTTAACTCATTTAATCACTTCATGCTCACTACAACTTTATGTTTATATATGTATTGTCTGTGCATTCGGGAGAGGCATCTGCTCTAAATGAAAACAACAAAACTGAATCCGTAAAGGCTCTAGTGAAATTAGCAGAACAGAAGTGAAATGTTCACGACAACATAATGGGGATTCTTTGGCATGCCTGCTCTTATCACACACAAACCTGTAATGCTGGGGAGACCTTAGGACATGTTTTATAAAAGAATAAAATGCACTAGTTCTATTTTATGTTTCAGAACCTCTTTGTTTTATGTAACATTTTGAACAAAGCTTATTTTCAGTATCTCTAAATGTCCACTTTAATTCTTGTTCAATGAGCTTGTCTATACCATTTTCTCGATTACATTGTCAAGACATCTATTGCCATTTTTCCTCTCCATTTTGTTACATTATCCTGATCTAGATTGCCAACCTGGACTGCTATCTTACGCCACTCTCATTTTCTAATTATTTCTGCCACCAACATGCCACCACATCTTGTTCGTTTCCATCAATCTTACATTTTCACCTGCCACCTAAGTTGTATTTTTGTTCCTCTATACATTACATTATATATGTCACCTATTCTTGACTCCCCTTCTATTCTGTTCATTATTGAGGTATAAATATATGTGTGTGTATATATAGGTGATACTCGAAAAATTAGAATATCGTGCAAAAGTTAATTTATTGCAGTAATGCAACGTAAAAGGGGAAACTAACATATGAGATAGACGCATTACATGCAAAGCAAGATAGTTCAAGCCGTGATTTGTCATAAGTGCGATGATTATGGCTTACAGCTCATGAAAACCCCAAATCCACAGTCTCAGTAAATTAGAATATTGGGAAAAGGTGCAATATTCTAGGCTCACAGTGTCACACTCTAACCAGCTAAGTAAGCCATAACACCTGCAAAGGGTTAAATGGTCTCTCAGTCTGGTTCAGTAGGAATCACAATCATGGGGAAGGATGCTGACCTGACAGTTGTGAAGAAAACCATAATTGACACCCTCGATGAGGTGGAAAAGCCTCAAAAGGTAATTGCGAAGGAAGTTGGATGTTCCCAAAGTGCTATATCAAAGCACATTAATAGAAAGTTATGTGGAAGGGAAAAGTGTGGAAGAAAAAGGTGCACAAGCAGCAGGGATGACCGCAGCCTGGAGAGGATTGTCAGGAAAAGGCCATTCAAAAGTGTTGGGGGCTTTCACAAGGAGTGGACTGAGACTGGAGTCAGTGCAGCAAGAGCCACCACACACAGACGGATCCTGGACATGGGCTTCAGATGTCGTATTCCTCTTGTCAAGCCGCTCCTGAACAACAAACAACGTCAGAAGCGTCTTACCTGGGCTAAAGATAAACAGACCTGGTCTGTTGCTCAGTGGTCCAAAGTCGTCTTTTCTGATGAGAGCAACTTTTGCATCTCATTTGGAAACCAAGGACCCAGAGTCTGGAGGAAGAATGGAGAGGCACACACTGCAAGATGCTTGAAGTCCAATGTGAAGTTTCCACAGAATTTTAAATTGTGCTCAAAATACAGAATTCTTATTCTAAAAGAGAATGAACCCAGATGACAGAAATGAGATGAAAAAATCCAAATATAATATAACTGGGATTTATTTAAATACCAAAATAAAATATACAGAAAAAGTATAGAAAATAATAATAATATATGTAAAAAAAATTGTTAAAAGTATAAAATACAAAGGGAGGGGGGTAGTATATTTAAAATAAATTAAAACAAAGAGGTTATGGATACTAGGTTATAAAAAACATACCATATCAAAATCGACATTTAGACCCGGAGGACCTTCTCCAAACCCGTGTACCTCCTCTGTCATTAAGGGTTACCTTCTCCAAACCTGTGTTTATTACAGTGGTTTAGTGCAAGATTATATTGTGGACTAAAACCTTTCAATCTCAAGTTGGACCATGGGAAAGTCAACGCTGGACACAGTAAATCAAATAAATATTTTTTCCACAATTGTCCCAGAGTTCCCAACTCCACGTGCACATAAATATAGACAGGCATCATGTTTCAGGCTCTCTAAACATATTTCACCACAAATCTCATAATGGCAATACAACCTGAATTTTACTTTTGGAATTTATAGAAGGCCAAAGTAAAATGTACAGACTGATGATGATGTAGCCCTGTGTGGCAGATGAATATGTGGCTAATACACTCAAACACATTGACATCATAACTATTTCATATACTCTTTCTAGCAAGTCATAACTACAAAATTCTGAAGTTTTCTATCTCGTTTGCCAGCAGAAAAGCATGAAAGTGACCTTCCATGCTTACACACTGACATTGTATCTACATTGGCAGCTATTGATGATACAGCATCTCTAGCAGTCATTTCAAAAGCTATTAAGCATGAGAAGACATTCAAACCTCAGTATCATTAGTACGTATACTGCTGAGGGAAATGGTGCAAAGACACTAAAATAAAGTATTATCCTTTTGCAGAGGCTTTAGTACAACAAATGTAATGCAAATGTAATGCAAAAATACAAATAAACTAGCTTCAGAAATGCTATAGACTTTAACTGTGTACGAATTAGGGAGATTTAAAATGAAGGAATATGTTAGCTATTGGCAGATATTACAAGTTTTATATATCAGTATGCACGTCTTTTATATATCAGTGTGCACACATCTTAGTATGCACACATATAGCGTATATCAATAATTCTCAGTCGTCTTTGACAGAGATCCAAATGATGCCCATGACACTAGCTTGGTAATCCATTCTTCATTTGTGAAGCTATCTCGTTGACCAGTAGACCTGGAGATTTGTTTCAGGCCAAACTGCAAGTGGTTTGATTCAGGGCAATTGGGTGATAAGCCTAAATTCACATTTCCAATCCAGAATCTTGGGGGAACCAATTCACTCAAGTCTTAACATGCTGAGTTCAGTTCTTGATTGACAGTGCTGCTCCTGGCACCAGAAAGAAGGGGGATGGAATGGAAAAGAAGCTGTGTTTTTTTTGGTGTTGGCAAATAAACAGCTTAGTTTACCACGATGGACAAGAGGTATGCCCAATCATGTGGACTTGGTCTCCTCCTCAATCAATAGGGAGCAAAAAAAAAAAAAAATGATGATTGCTTAGGGGACAGCCATTAAATGTTGATTTTATTCACAGATGAAATGAAACAGACCAATAGAGGGGTAAAAATGAGGAGCAGTAAAACAATCTATTATTACAAGTAGAATTCTTCTGGAAACTTTGCAACTGCCGAAGGAGACAGACCAGCATTGATACAGTGTGTTTTACCTTCAATGTGCCTGTGCCGGAGTTGGAGATAGCACAGGTCAATGATTCTAGTGTGCGACTGGGCTTAGCTTGCAGCTGTATCTAGCTATTAGCTACTGCCAGGGGCATCTAAAACAACTAGAGTGGGAGACAGGAGATTGACATTTTTTCAGTGTTCCTGTTGTGAGACAAGGTTCCCAATATATAATTCTTGAAAGTTTTTTTTTTTTTTAGTTAAGTGCTTGTATTCTATCTATTTTAAAAAATTTTCTCAGTGTGCGCAATTGTGCGAGATCTGTGCAGTGTTTCTTAATGTCAAAGGCAATAATGTTACAGTAGTAAATCTGTGCCTCTGCTCGTGCTATGGAAATTGCAAGGTTTGTACCCTCAATAATATACACAGTGTGTGCCTTGCTAAAAAAAAAAAAGTGAGTGGGCATGGGCATTTGATGACCCATTCACCCTGAAAAGGACAAAGCTTTCCCACACATCCTGTATGTAGCATGACTGACTGTCTTTCAGTCTGGTAAAAAACAGTGTCCTATCATCAGCTGAGAAAAGGGGGAGCAGCAGCCGTGGTAATTTAATTGGAAAAATGGGTATTAAAAAATAAATTAATTGGGCGGAGTCTGACCACCGAGTCGTGCAGACGTATCTGACATGAGGTCCGGCCCGACGGGTGGAAACCAGACCAAAAGTAGCGGCTATCAAGCCCGAAATCACTCGAGGGTGCGCCACCCACATCGGGGGTGTCCCGCTGAGAACAACGAAACCACTCCAGTGCATGCCGAAGCCGGGATCACGGAGATCCAAATGCGGCCTGCTGGGGCCAAAGCGGGGGGGGAGACGGCCGCTCCCCTCAGCGCACGAGCCCACAAGCGATCTCATAACTGCCTACCTCCCCCCCCCCTGACTGGTAGGGGATATCCCGGTCCCCTCTGGCCACACAAACCACAAAGGAAAGCGAGCAACACAGCCACAAGACATGGCGGGGCAGCAGATCCACAAGGTACAACCAAAATGGCCGCCCAGTCTAGATCTACAAAGCGGAGCACCTGCTCTAAAGCACACATGTCCCCTATGGCAGTGTTTGACCAGCTATGCGAAGGCCTCAGGAAAGCCCTGCTAAGCCATGGGGCAACCCACCGACAAGCTGACCTAACGATGGCCTTGTGGCGAGATGCAAATATTATAAGCAGGTACCCCGAGCATCAAAGATGGCTGTCAGGCAAAGCAGATACCAGAGGGCCCTGAGAAATACATGCTCCCACCCGCACACAAGCAACAAAGGGACCTTAATGCAAGCGACGCACACTACTAAAGCATCTGACCTCGAATCCAGCTACCAACGCACCACCAAGCACCTCTCCCCGACCAACGTTGCAACAAGAGCGGCTGCGAGGCTACACCTCATGAAGAGGCTTTCCGGAGCTGACTCCTGCCACAGAAACACCAAGCCCTGTGGCCCTAATTGCATTGCAGCCAATCTTGTCTAATAATTGATTGCTTGTAACCACAACTCTTGCGGTTGCAACTAGCATGTAGTTATATCTTGACCTAATCAGCATGCATACATTTTGTTTTATTTAATTTTTATACCCCACCAGTAGGCATGTCCATGGGGAAAATATTTGGCTCGGTTCGGCATTCCGAAATTCGGGACTTCGGCAATTCGGCACTTCGACACTTCGGAACTTTGGCAACTTTAGCAACTTCGGCACTTGAACACTTCAGCACTTCGGCACTTCGGGACTTTTCTTGCAGCCGCTTGGTAGATAACTCCCTAATTCCCACGGTATTAGGGAGTTATCTACCAAAAGGGTGAAAGACCTAAATTGGTCTTTCAGCCAAATTTACTAATACTAAGTAAAAATTACTTAGTATTAGTAAATTGTGCCCCTACTCGCTATACCGCGAGAAGTGGCATGTCTATTAAATAGTGAGCAGCGTGTGGCTGCTCACAGTAAAAAAAAAAAAAAAGGGTCCCCCCTTCATGAGTGGCGGGTGGGGGCCCTAAAGTAAAAAAAGGGGGGAGGACCTATTGTCCTCCCAACCGGCCCCACCCCTGAGCGGCACGTGGGGGCCCTAAATAAAAATTGGGGAGACCTAATGTCCTCCCCCCTGGCCCCCACCCACCTGAGCGGTGGGTGGGGGTCCTTAACAAGAATAAGGGGGGACCTAATGTCCTCCCCCCTGACCCCCAACCTGAACGGCTGGTGGGGGCCCTAAATACAAATTGGGGGGGCCCCTATTGTCCCCCCCTGGTCCCCACCCCCGTGCAGTGGGTGGGGGCCCTAAACAAGAATAAGGGGGGGACCTAATGTCCTCCACCCTGGCCCCCACCCCTGAGCAGCGGGTGGGGGCCCTAAATACAAATTGGGGGGAGGACCTATTGTCCTCCCCACTGGCCCCCACCCCTGGGTAGGAGCCCTAAACAAGAATAAGGGGGGGACTTAATGTCCTCCCCCCTGGTCCCCACCCCTTGGCGGTGGGTGGGGGCCCTAAACAAGAATAAGGGGGGCCTAATGTCCTCCCCCCTGGCCCCCACCCCTGGGCAGTGAGTGGGGCCCTAAACAAGAATAAGGGGGGACCTAATGTCCTCCCCCTGGCCCCCACCCCTGAGCGGTGGGTGGGGGCCCTAAAAAAAAATTGGGGGGACCTAATGTCCTCCCCCCTGGCCCCCACCCCATAACGGTGGGTGGGGGCCCTAAACAAGAATAAGGGGGAGGACCTAATGCCCTCCCCCTGGCCCCCATCCCTGAGTGGTGGATGGGGGCCCTAAACAAGAATAAGAGCGGTGGGTGGGGGGACTAAATGCAAATTTAAACCCCCTCCCCCAGGTGACATGGGGTCCCCAAACCCCTAGTCACCCCCTCCCCATAAAAATAAACCCCTACCTACCCCCCTCACCCTAAAAATAATGATGGGGGGACCTTTAACTAAGTACCTGTAAAAATAAAAATAAACTTACCATTTGATGTTTTCTTTCTTCTAAAATCTTCTTTTTTCAGCCCCCAAAAAAGGCCAAATAAAAATTCATAATAACCGTCGCAATTGAAAGAAAAAAAAAAAACGAGCACAAAACAAATCTTCACCCATGAAGGGCTCCGTGCAGATTGAGCTCTGCAGGGCAGGGGAAGGCTTATAAAGCCTTGCGCCGCCATGCAATTAGGCTAAGAACACTCTGATTGGTGGGTTTAAGCTATCCAATCAGAGTGCTCTGACAGGTAAATGAAGAGACTGACAGGTAAGTCTCTACATTTACCTGTCACAGCACTCTGATTGGTTGGTTTGAAATCCACCAATCAGAGTGCTCTGTGTCATTTTACACAGCGTGGGAAAGTTCCCACGCTGTGTAGTTTGACTCATAACTCTCTGATTGTTGGATTAAGTAACTTTAGTTTAAAAGCCCCCACTCGCACGTCACGAGTGGGGGCTCAGGAGGGGGGACTTTTTTTTTTATAGTGAGCAGCCACAGGCTGCTCACTGTTTAATAGACATGCCCCTACTCGCAGTATAGTGAGTAGAGGCATAATTTACTAATACTAAGTAATCTTTACTTAGCATTAGTAAATTTGGCTGAAAGTCCAATTTAGGTCTTTCAGCCTTTTAGTAGATAGCTCCCTAATATCGTGGGAATTAGGGAGTAATCTACTTATTCATTCCTGTCATTACATGACTGGCTAAGTAACTTACATTTTATATGAATGTATGTTACTTGATTGTTGTAAGTGTTGCAAATGCTTACAGCTGAATCCTGGCTATGTTTGTATACTTTTTATTTGAAATTGTATACAGTGTAACATTCTTCGTCTTTCACTGAGTAAGTATATTAGTACTTAGGCAATACTGTGCTTCGGAACTTCGGAACTTCGGCACTTTGACACCTCGGAACTTCAGCAACTTCAGAACTTCGGCACTTCAGCAATTCGGCACTTCGGCACTTCAGCAATTTGGCACTTCGGCACTACCACATTTCTGAAATTCGGTAATTTCGGCAATTCGGCACTTTGGCACTTTGGCAATTCAGCTGTTCGGACATTCGGAAGCACCCGAATTACCTGAAATTTGGCCGAATTTTAATTCGGACCGAAAAAAATTGCACATGTCTACCCACCAGTTACTTAGCCTGACCAAATCTTAGGATTCATACTCCTGGTGGACACCATATCTTTACTCGTTTATAATGTTCTCACTACACTCAACATAATTGTAATAAGTTCATCTGAATATTCGTTTCACACATGCCGATCCAACATGTCATGTATAAATATAAAAACAGTGCACTCTTTCCTGTTATTGTATGTCACACCACTGATTTATCTTGATGTATCCTTCACAATGTTTACTTAAAATTGTGTACATAATCCTGCACTGCAAAAATAAAGAATTAAAAAAATTAATTAATGAATTAATTAATTAAAAAATAAAGGCAAAAGTGAGTGTGCATCCACACACCTGTGTCATGATCTTGAGCAGGTCAAGTAAGAGACTTTGGGCAGTGTTAACATCAGAGGTTTTAATGGTCAACAGGATATCTTATAAATGAAATAATAAGGAGAAGGAAAATAAGAGAAAGAAAGGTTTAGGCAATATGCCCTATATAGATTTAAAAAAAAAAAAAAGAATGTATGTGGATAATAAGATAACATATAGATGAAAGTATAGGTTGAATATAGAGGGACAAGTATAAAATAATAGAACAGAACGGAACAACAAGGTTTCGGGAAAATAGGAAAAGAAGACTTGAGTGAATCAGCCCCCTCTTGGAAGGAGTACTGATAAAGTATGGAAAGAACAACTTGCAATATTAGAGGCAAAGTCCAGATTGGTATTATGCAGGTTTGTGTAAATCTGACTGGCAGGATAAAGCAGAGTAGAATTGTAGGTTAAGCTGGTTTGGTGCAGGTCGGTATAAAGGTAGTTGGCAGGATAAATCAGGATTGAAACATAGAATGTGACGGCAGATAAGAACCATTTGGCCCATCTAGTCTGCCCAATTTTTTAAAATACTTTCATTAGTCTCTTATATCTACGATAGCCTTATGTCTATCCCACACATGCTTAAACTCCTTCACTGTATTAACCTCTACCATTTCAGCTGGAAGGCTATTCCATGCACCCACTACCCTTTCAGTAAAGTAATACTTCCTGATATTATTTTTAAACCTTTGCCCCTCTAATTTAAGACTATGATAGAAACATAAATCAGGATAGAAGTGTAGGTTATGGAACAAAATATCCTCATTCAAAACAAAACATTGTTTTGAATGAGGATATTTTGTTCCATTTCATTTCAAGTAGGGATTAAGCCCCAGACACTGACCATGGAGTGTCTTCCTGGTGATTATATTCAGGGTGAGAGGTTCTGCAGGAGCAAACAATTCCCAAATGAAAATTTCTATATTTAGAAATGTAGGTTAGGCTGGTTTGGAACAGGTTGATATAAAGTTGGTTAGCAGGATAGAAGAGTAGGTTAGGCTAGTTTGGTGCAGGCCGGTATAAAGCTGGTTAGCAGGATAGAAGAGTAGGTTAGGCTTGTTTGGTGCAGGCCGGTATAAAGCTGGTTAGCAGGATAGAAGAGTAGGTTAGGCTAGTTTGGTGCAGGTCGGTATAAAGTTGGTTAGCAGGATAGAAGAGTAGGTTAGGCTCGTTTGGTGCAGGCCGGTATAAAGCTGGTTAGCAGGATAGAAGAGTAGGTTAGGCTAGTTTGGTGCAGGCCGGTATAAAGCTGGTTAGCAGGATAGAAGAGTAGGTTAGGCTAGTTTGGTGCAGGCCGGTATAAAGCTGGTTAGCAGGATAGAAGAGTAGGTTAGGCTAGTTTGGTGCAGGTCGGTATAAAGTTGGTTAGCAGGATAGAAGAGTAGGTTAGGCTCGTTTGGTGCAGGCCGGTATAAAGCTGGTTAGCAGGATAGAAGAGTAGGTTAGGCTAGTTTGGTGCAGGCCAGTATAAAGCTGGTTAGCAATATAGACATAGGCGTGCACAGCCTATTGTATAAGGGTGTGCATCCTAAAGCAGAAACACACACGCCGCGTATATATATATATATATATATATATATACACACACACACACACACATTTTCATATACATATATATATACATAAACATACATACACACACACACTGCTGTGTGTGTGAGGGTGCTGTGTGTAGGTGCTGTGTGTGAAGGCGCTGTTTGTGTGCAGGCGCTGTGTGTGAAGGCGCTCTGTGTGTGTGCGGGCACTGTGTGTGTGAAGGCGCTGTGTATGTCAAGGCGCTGTGTGTGTGAAGGTGCTGTGTGTGTAAGGGTGCTGTGTGTGTAAGGGTGCTGTTAGTGCATGCTGTGTGTATGTGTAAGGGTGCTGTTAGTGTGTGTGTGTGTGAGGGTGCTGTGTGTGTAAGGGTGCTGTTAGTGTGTGCTTTGTGTGTGTGTGTGTGGGTGAGGGTGCTGTGTGTGTGAGGGTGCTGTTAGTGTGTGTATGTGTAAGGGTGCTGTGTGTATGTAAGCGTGCTGTGTATGTGTAAGGGTGCTGTTAGTGTGTGTGTGTGAGGGTGCTGTGTGTGTAAGGGTGCTGTTAGTGTGTGCTTTGTGTGTGTGGGTGAGGGTGCTGTGTGTGTGAGGGTGCTGTTAGTGTGTGTGTGTGTGTGTGTGTGTGTAAGGGTGTTGTAAGTGTGTGCTGTGTGTGTGAGGGTGCTGTGTGTAAGGGTGCTGTTAGTGTGTGCATGTGTGAGGGTGCTGTGTGTGTAAGGGTGTTGTTAGTGTGAGGGTGCTGTTAGTGTGTGTGCTGTGTGTGTAAGGGTGATGTATGTGTGTGTGCTGTATGTTTGTGTGTAATGTGTGAGGGCCATGCTCCTGCCTTCCCTGGTGGTCCAGTGGAGAGTGAACTCTAGCCGCGGCAACGCTCCGACTGCGTGAGAGGAACCCTGCGGAGCTGCTGACAAGAGCTCCCCGGATCCTCTCCTGCTCTTGCCGCGCATGCACATTCAGATGCTGATGGAAGAAGAGGGAGGAGAGTCCCAGCGCCAAGGGAGCCCAGCACTGGAATAAAGGTAAGGGATTAACCCCTTCCTTCCCCGTCAGCGCCACGGGAGTGGGACCCTGTGGGTGGGGGCACCCTCAGGGCACTATAGTGCCAGGAAAACGAGTATGTTTTCCTGGCACTATAAGGGTCCTTTAATGTCTAAACTGTTGGCAAAAAAGTGAGTACACAACAAAGTGCAAATGTCAAAATTGGGCCCAATTAGCCATTTTTTCTTCCCGGTGTCATGTGACTCGTTAGTGTTACAAGGTCTCAGGTGTGAATGGGGAGCAGGTGTGTTAAATTTGGTGTTATCGCTTTCACACTCTCTCATACTGGCCACTGGAAGTTCAACATGGCACCTCATGGAAAACAACTCTCTGAGGATCTGCTCTACATAAAGATGGCCTAGGCTATAAGAAGATTGCCAAGACCCTGAAACTGATGGATGGGGGCAGGGGGATCGCCTGAGTTTTGTTTTGCCTAGGGCAGCACAAAACCAGGATACACCACTGGCCACAGGGCAGTATTCCAACATAACAACGACCCCAAACACACCTCCAAGATGACCACTGCCCTGCTAAAGAAGCTGAAGGTAAAGGTGATGGACTGGCCAAGCATGTCTCAAGACCTAAACCTTATAGAGCATCTGTGGGGCATCCTCAAACGGAAGGTGGGGGAGCGCAAGGTCTCTTACATCCACCAGTTCATGATGTCGTCATGGAGGAGTGGAAGAGGACTTCAGTGGCAATCTGTGAAGCTCTGGTGAACTCCATGCCCATGAGGGTTAAGGCAGTGCTGGAAAATAATGGTGGCCACCCAAAATATTGACACTTTGTGCCCAATTTGGACATTTCCACTTAGGGGTGTAATCACTTTTGTTGCCAACGGTTTAGACATTAATGGCTGTGTGTTGAGTTATTTTGAGGGTACAGCAAATTTACACTGTTAAACAGGCTGTACACTTACTACTTTACATTGTAGCAGAGTGTCATTTCTTCAGTTTTGTCACATGAAAAGATATAATAAAATGTTTACAAAAATGTAAAGGGGTGTACTCACTTTTGTGAGATACTGTATGTATACTGTATACATACCATTTGCAAAAGTAGACAATCCAAGGTATTGCAAATGGGGTATGTCCAGTTTTTTTTAGTAGCCACTTGGTCACAAACACTGGCCAAAGTTAGTGTTAATATTTGAAAATGCAAAAAACTAATTTGAACGCCAATTTTGGCCAGTGTTTGTGACTAAGTGGATACTAAAAAATACTGAACATACCCCATTTTCAATACTCTGGGTTGTCTACTATTGCAAATGGTAAGCCATCATGGGGGTAATTTTCATTCCTGGTCTACCGTACGGTCTCAAAGGCAACATAACCAACCTGGCGAAGTTTAATGTGAAAAAACTGAAACGCAAGCCTTATATTTGACTCTGAAACTTTTGAAAATACCATAAAACCTGTACATGAGGGGTACTGTTATACTCGGGAGACTTCGCTGAACACAAATATTAGTGTTTCAAAACAGTAAAACGTATCACAACAATTATATCGTCAGTGTAAGTGCCATTTGTGTGTGAAAAATGCAAAAATGTCACTGTCACTGACGATATCGTCGTTGTAATACATTTTACTGTTTTGAAACACTAATAAATGTGTTCAGCAAAGTAAAACAGTACCCCTCCATGTACAGGATTTATGATGTCTTGGAAAGTTACAGGGTTAAATACAGTGCTAGCAAATTAAATTCCCTAAACTTTCGGCCTGGGTTGTCAGGCAGGTCCTGCAAATTGTAATCAATAAAATGACCCAATTATGTAAAATTATTACATAAATATATACGTAGAATTGTTTATATATATATATATATGCATATAATTTTTTTAAATTATTTTTATTTATATATAGGTATATATATAGTGATATATAGCGCTTCACCATCACCTGGGTTCTAGTTCTACAATACAAGATAAGATTATGGTGTTATAGCAGCTCATTATATACAGTTTTGTTTTTTGTTTTTAATTTTTATATTTTACACTGTTTTAAATTAGCGCTGGTACTTCACCCTTTTTATACTCTATATATACATATATACGTATGTATATAGATATATATATTATTTCGTTCTACATGTATTTTGTTATTAATATATATATATTAATTTAAAAATACAGTTAGAACGAAATTACACATGTATATATATTTATTTAATTTTAATTTATTTTATTTTATTTTTTAACGTATTTACATATTTATTTATTTTTTATTATATATAAATATATATATATAATGAAAATTATATATATATTTAATCAATATCATTGTACGTGTATTTTGATAATATATATATAATTATGTATATATTAATATTAAAGTACACTTAGACAGTGTATGTGTGTATATGTGTGTATATATACTTAGATCATATATATAATATACTTAGATCATATATATAATAAATATATATGATCTAAGTATTTATTATTTATTTTTACACTGTTTTAACTTATTTTATCTTATTTTTAGACAGCAGGGGGAGTACCTGTCATTACATGCCGATCACATGGTCCAGAGGGGCCGAGGAGGCCATACCGCGATCGCCGGCGACCAGGTAAGTACGTAAGATCGCAGGGCATTCTATGCTGCCCTACGGCGTTTAGAGCAATCAAAATAGGGACTGCATAAATGCCCTGCGGTCTTAAGGGGTTAAACTATTCACAATATCAAAGAGATCTCTGTTACATCGAGGAAGACACAGAATTAAATGTTGTCAATTAATTTGAGTTTATGAATATGATGTGACCATTCCAACTGCTGCATACCAACCTAAACAGCACAGGGACGAAAATGGACAGACTGATTAATAGGCGCACACTATAGTACAGTTGATTATTTGGGAAGGGCTGCAGTACACAATACAAGGATTCCCAAAACCTTGTTAGATAAATAAAGAAGTATATGGCGTCGAGTATAACGCGTCAAGTGGGGCATCTATACCAAATTTTAGATTATCTTAATGTTTTTATTTCTTTGTTAAATAAATAGTTACTTTTTTATATAACTATTTGTTTTTTATATATATATAATTCTTTATTTTTGTTGTTCAGTGGAACAAGCACAGATATGCATTGACATATAGAGTAATCATGAGCATTGGTCAGACAATATGAAGTTACATGTCAAGATTAGCTGCACTTTTTTTTTTTTTCGTTAAGATTTTGAAAATAAACATAAACAATGCATGTGAAAACAATAGTACAACTGGAGGTGCGGGATATACCTGCTAGATATGCATTAGTAGAGATATTTAACTATGGTATGCTAAAGCGTATTATGAGGTACAACTAACGATAGACAAATTATGCATAGGACATGAGGGTTAGTCACTGTGTGTAGGATTAAACAGGAGAGAACTATGCCTAATGCATCTGTTGAGATCATGAGAGAAGAAACGTTAGTCTAGGTTAGTCTAGTTAGATAAAGGTACCACTGGGAGCATGCCTTCTTAAAGTGATACAAAGGAGACAAATAATAAAAAACAAAAAATAAGATAAGATAAAAAAAAGCAAACCATAACTGTAAACTTTAACTGCTGCAGGTTTAACTTGGTTCAATTATGGATGCTAAGTGATGTCACCAGTCCCCCTCATTCCACACCACAAGTTGGCAAGAGCATTAAGTCCATCTCTACACCAATGACTGGTGGGGTCTGCTTCCAGGCAACCCAGAGAGTCTGCATGCTGGATCTCAGCATAGGTGACAGTGTGTGGGTATAAACGTGCCCTAGAGCAGTCCCCTGTACCATAGGGAGGTTGCAACGCTTCTTGACACTGTTCCTGTAGACGTGCTCAGTGGAAAAAACAAATTGTGGTTTTGTTTTAAACCTCCAAGCTCTGAAAAAGCTCGTCCTGGTAGCCGGTGTCTAGTGATCCTATTTCTCTTGGAAAGGTTGCATGCTCGTGGAGTCTTCTTGCGTCGAAGTGCTCCTTGGACATGTGGCCAACTGTGTGAGCGTAGCTCCACATGGGCTCTCAGCCCAGGTGAGGAACCGTGAGCTGGAACGGCTGCAGGAACTAGTAGGTGGGTGCTGAGCCTGTACCAAAATTTATGGCATATAGCGTCAAATCGGGCATTGAATGACTCAATCCATTCCCGTCCGTCATAGGCTGGTCGGCTGTGCTGCAGAGGAGGCACGGCGGCCATCTTGGTTGCTCCCAGTGGAGGTCGTGGTGGCTGGCGTGGATATCTCTGCCTCAGGTGCTGCATGTCCCAGTGGAGACCGGGATATCCCCCCCAGTCTGGGGGAGGAGGGTGATGGGGCTGTGAGAGGTGGCCTCGAGGTGCTCGCTCAGCTTTGGGAGATCGGCCGCCTCTCCATTTCACTGGCATGCAGACCCAACAGGCTTTGTGGTCGGGCTGGTTTACCTCTTGTGTGTTTGTTCTGGTCCGGACAGAAAAGATTGTACCAGCCGACAGTATCAGTCCTCAGGTAGTCTAAGACCAGTGGTAGCCAGAATAGTGAGTTAACAGGCTTAATCAAATGTGAGTGGTTTTTACATAGCTGCTATTTGTATAATCTGCACTTTACCATATTGTACTGAACCATTATTGTCTTTTCTATTATTCTTAGGTTCAAAGTATTGTACCCCCTGAAGATCTATGTACGTATAAATCTTGGGCGCAGTATAAGCCATGTACTTCTTTATCTTGATATGTGTGTATGTGTGTGAATAGATGAACGGAAGGATGGAGAGATGAAAAGAGTATCAATGCCCCTTTTCTGACATACTTTTCACAAGTCACATGGCATATCTGTATCTAACAATTGTCATATAGTCGGATCTGCATAAATCACATCTTTTTTGTAAACTGTAATCTTCAAAAGATGCAGGAGGAGTCAAAATGCTAATCTTATTTTGTTATTGATGTAAATGAATACGTAGTGAATGAATGTAGAGTTCATTTAATCTTAGGTCTACATTTGATGTACATAACCCAGCCTGCATGATATTAGAAAGAGTTATTTAAGTTCCTCTCCTGACTGCAATATTACAGCAGTGGAACTGGGGAGACAGAATCACACTATTTCCATCCCTATATCATTAGCAGAAGAGCACAGAAATGAAATGTAACAGTTGCTAATAGCACCTACTAGTCTTAAGTCTTGTGTGGCCCAGTTCAGTCCCAAGATTAGGGTGCCATACTACATTGTGTCTGTTAAACCTGGCATTTAGGAGAATAATTCATGGGTGATGCCACTCACAATGGCGTAAGGGGCTAACTTGATTTGCTATTAATTAATTAAATGAAATAATTGTCAAATCATATAGTGTGCTGCACATTCTATTTGCACTTGCTTGAATTGTCTCTTTGAAGGAAATAACATTTTAGAGATAGTATTAGCAAAATTTATAGCAAATACAAGCCTAAAAATGATTCTAAAATGTAATGAGTTGCATATCTTCAGCCTTCATCCCTGTGTCACTGGTGTTTACAAATCTTGCACCCATGGAATTTTGCTCTTGCAGCAGCCCCAAAGACAAAAGTCACAGAAGCATGCCACAAGTTCAAGCAAGTGTTGTCTATTTCAAACACCATCTTAGATGATTTGAGAAAATGATCTTTTAGGTTACGTAAACATTTATTGGTGTCAATATAATGTAAGAATTAAAAGTATACATTTCTCAAGATGTCATCTACATGTATGACATATTACATGTTCCTTTTAGGAATGTCAGTATGTTTATAAGTTATTTATAACTTTTCTCTGTTATCTCTGGTTTTAACAGATGTTTACCAAACTGACTGTTCAAGTATTGTGGCATTATTGAGATAGTTAATAGTTAATAATGCATATGCACTCTGCTGTATCCATCTAGTTAATCCTGAGACTGTCCAATTCCTGTTTATGTCCTAAACCAACAGGGTTATTCACTAAAGTGAGAATTGTCTGGAGTTTTAAGTTAGTTTTAAATTTAAGGCTAAAGTAACTAAAAATGAAAATATTTCCAGGGTAGTTATGCTTCCAGTTCAGCTACTTTGGCCCTCTTTTGAAATTCACCTTGAATCCACTTTGGTGACAGTAGTATTCTAGGTTGGAAAAAAATGCTCAAGTCCATAAAAGGTCAGTGCATGACTATTTTTTGCCCTAGACAAGCATAGTCCCAACACAAAAATTGCTAACTTTGTGTATCTCTTTCTTCACCCAGCCCCTTTGTTTGTCTCTTTATGGACCAACTGCTGTGTGTCTCTCTTTGTCCCCATCTGTGACTCTTCCCAGCTCCTCCAGCACCTTAGTGGGTCTCTTTGTCCCTCAGCTCCTCTGTGTGTCTCTTCCTCCCAGCCGCTTTGTGTGTCTCGATCTCTTCTCAGCGCCCTTTTTGCTTCTCTCTTCTCCCCACAGCCCCGCCATGTGTCTCTTTGTGTGTCTTTGTCCTCACCAGCCCCTCTATGTGTTTCTTTGCACTCAACCCCTTCCCCAGCTTTTCTGTGTGCCTTTTCCCCCAGCCTCTTTGTGTGTCACTTTTCTACCCTAAGCCACCCTGTATGTCTATATATATAAATTAAAATATTATATTAAATAGATCTTTTATCCATTGCTTTATTGTACACAATTTACTGAATGGAGACACTTGTAGTGTATTTATTATTTCATATTAAATATAAGTGAAACAAAACTAGTTCTGCCTAGGCTAGCGACAAGAACTCAATTACGGTTCAGAGTGTTTTATCATCACCTGGAAATAATCTAATGTCAGTGACACTTAATGTTCAAGTTGCACTTGATATTCAAATCAAACCTTAGTGACAAGTGTATGATAAAGCTGCTTTCTGAAACCCACTTGAACATTGAGTGAAAGCAAAAGATCCAACACAAGGGTCTTGACAAAGCACTTTCTTCCCATGGTTGCATATTTCCAGCCTAAGGAGTATATGAGCTCAAATTAATGTAGTCTAAGAACAGTGCAACAAATAAAATACAATTTTGAAATAATAATATTTTACTTAAAGCCTTTAGGGATTACAAGGCAAAAATTCTATTTTGAGATCCTTTTGTTTATTTCTTCTATGTTAACTGGAAGTAGCAAGCTCATGAAGAATTTCCTCGACATCAGGGGAAATATTTGAGGTGGCAAGTCTCATACAGAAGGAAAAAAGTTAACAAAATGGTCCCCATATTTATTAATCATTATATTAATATAAAATATATAAAATCTATGGCATTCCAAATGCTATGGACTGCTTCGCCCATGCTCTTACAGCAATAATTCTGGAAAAGCATCATGGGAGACGTGGTCTACAACATCTAGAGTGTTGAAGGCTGCCTATAATTGCCCTATGGTTTAGCTCTTGCATCTATCCAGGAGGGCATCTGCATTAACTCACTGAATCACAGAACGCACATATTAGGCATATTTTTAGTCATTGCTGAGTTTACTATTCAGATAAAACTTTAAAAACATACTGTATACATTTCTAACTCACCATCTTTGATACACTCACTAAAGCATGGTGAAGACAACCACTCTTAGGTCTGTGAACATTGAGAAGTTCATTTTTTTACCCTGTTCATCTAAACACTGTACCTATTAACTTGCATGGGAACTCAACTCTTAAACGGAACAAGGTGGCCAAATTGGGGTGACATTGTCGTCCACTATGAGCATTACTAAAACAAATCACTTCGATGTCATCCAAGTCATGAATATAGTGTACAAGTACAATACTTTTTCATATTTACTTTACTAAGCTAGTTAGATAAGTGTACAAACTAAACCAGAGCGCTGTTATAGTTTCTTTATAGGACATCATGTTGGAGTCACATTTGTAGAATGGTGGTTATTTGGAATTGTATGCATGGATGTTTACAGAGCCTGACAAGAGATTTACAAGACCATGTAATGTGAAATTGAGGACAAAGTACTTGTGGTATATATCTGTTATGGGCAGAGAATCATGGGATAAGATCCCACTTACCCACTAGAATTACAGGCTACTGATTGATGAAAGTTTTAACAGTGATGAAGAGACATGAGGCATGGTGGCTAGGGACCACTAAGCTAATGATACATTTGATGTGTGAAGTGGCTTCTATGGCAAACAAAGTAGTCACGAGCATAGTTCTTTCGTCATGGTAATCAACCTTTGGCCCTGCAGATGTTGTGGACTACATCTCCCCTGAAGCTTTGCCAGCATTATGTTTGTAAGAGCCTTATGGGAGATGAAGTCCACAACTGTGGCCAAAGGTTGCTTACTGTTTCTCTATAGTATAGGTAAGAGTAAGAATGGGCATTGGCCAGATTATGTGGACCATAGCCAAGTGCTCTTTCTCACTACCCCTACTCAATGCAGTTTTGCTCTCGACTGTCTCAGAGAATCCATTCTGCCCAACAAGTGCCATTTCTACAAATGATTAGTTACAATTGGGCAACATCTAGCAGTTCTAAATATCTACACAATACATGGCTTCTACATTTGTAGTAATGTTAACAAGCATTGTCACAGATCTGCACCTGAATCTGCAAATTTCTGTCAGTGTCTGACTTTTTTTAGAATGCTAGAATAGCCTGACTTGAAATAATTGTGTGTGTTTCACCTGCGTCTAAAAATACATTTTAAATAAATGTTATGTACAGTCTGCTTTAACTAAGCCACTGATCAAGTTACAGAATCAAGTTGTTAGCATATTTTCCAGTTTCACTGCATTCTATTAAGACTCATTTATAAAGATGCATGTATCTAGTGTGTATCTATGTGTCAGCATTCTAAAATGTGGCGTGTGCACATCTACAGAGAAAAAAACGTAAATGCTGGTGTCAACAAACAATCTAATTTAGATATACAGCCAGTCAATGATCATGCCTTGCTCCTTGGAATGACACATTCATGCGGCACAGTATTTGGGGCTCTGAGTCTTAAACAACATAATCAATGTAAATTAAAAGTATCTTTGTCATCAGCATGTCTGGTATAAAGCGGATTTGGCATTCTGTCTACACATGTCTTAAACTGTTGTGACTGTGTATTAATGTCACATAATAGAAAATTAATTTTGATCACACTAGTACACAAATACTAGTCAAAATAAAATGTCATCACTAGTTAAATGAAAAAAAAATCACTTTATTTGATTAACTTCTTAGATTTTTCTATATCATAGGCATCAGCACAGATGCAATGATTATAAATGTGGAGCCAGGTGCAACTATACATGGAGCTTTTCCATCTCCATGTGACTACATTCCACAACTACCATACCATGTAGATGCTAAGGATGTCATTGCAGAGATGCAAGGTATTACTACTGCCTGGTCTGTGGATAACTGAATGACTGAAAGCTATAAACACATAGTAAACTTTCCTATAGTTCAGTGATAGATAAAGGGCCATGGTTAGATCCCCCAACCCCCCAACATATTATGTATCAATGTTCCTTTAATGTGAATTTCCACATTCATTACAGTAAAATTCAGTAGATTCATTTGATTAGCCCATCTATGGCCACTGTCTAAGTCAGTGTCCGTGTCTGGATGGCTGGAGGTGCTTCCTTTGTGGACTTTGCGGGAACATCATTCTTCAACCTCATGCTCTGTCTCAAGATGCGGAATGCTCACCATAGAGATACATTTGTAAAATGCATCTCTATGAGGCTATGCTGATTGGCATAGCACTCCAACTGCCATGGATCTGCAGTAGCCCCCACCCCCAATGCTGTGGAGAAGTACTGGATTAGCTGAGATCACTAGTAAATATGATCTTGGCTAGGAGCAGAGCGGTGGCCTTAGAAAGAACAGCACATCAAGAGATAAAAGATAAGTTAATCTACTATATTTCCATTTTACTGGTAGTTTCTAACTAAATATGCAGAAGAAAGCTCTAACATTATGAATACATGTTTGTATTTCTCATGTTAGAGTTTCCCTTTAAGCGTAGCTCTTTAGAGACGTCAACATTTATTCTTCATAGTCCTTTGTGATCTCAAATTGCAAAAGATGAATAGACATTTTAAGTATTGCAATCTGGCAATGTGCCATAAAAACGGTCTGCTTTTGCAAACAAGTAATATTCAAGCATTATTCCTGCCAAATAGAAAAAGATTTCAGAAATTACAAGCAATGAAGTGTGTGTAAATATCATACAAAAGGCACAATAGACTGAACCCAATGAGGTAAGAATGAGAAAGTGTTGTGCCAAATATTATATTCTTAAGGGAACTTGTACCTTGCAGTTTCTTTAAAATAGAAGTAAAAGGAAACAAAAATATATTATGTTTTAAACAAAGGCAGGGTTAGTCGTTAAACCTCAAAGGCATACTGCAGTCACTTCTCATTGAATTTATTACAATGCCAGGAGTCCTCTGGCACTGACCCTCTGAACAGTGTTAAACCGTTCTTCAGCAGCTTAACACTGAACGAGGTTCCCTAGCCAACCACTGTTTGGCCCTACTTGAGGTATGGCTACGGCATTACACACCTTATTATAGCCATACCTATTCATACCATCTGACACTCTCAGAATATCACAGCCGACCACTGCTGTTCTGATTAATTCTTCCTCATTAAACCGAGCAGCACAGAGATCATTTAGCATTAACACATTAAAGGGTTACTCCAACCACCATGGCCACTTCAGTGGTTCAAAGTGGTCGTGCTGGTAGGAGTCTGGGTGTACAATGTTTTTGCTTGAAACACTGCACATACAGTTATTTTTAATTGTGTGCCAAGAGCTAGTTGCACTCCCAACACACGTGACTTAGGCAACCCAGAACGTAATTTCAATTCTGTGCATAAAAAACATCTGCTGTCATCGCGCACTGCATGCTGGCCACAGACGTAAAAATTTGCTCCCTTGTAGGCAGAGCACCTGCTAGGGGAAGAAAGCTTTCCCCTCCCACTGAGTGCTCTCTCCAACCTCCCTCCGCTAATTGAATTTTGTTTTGTTTATTATTTAAAGATCTCCCTTCCCTTCTCCATCCCTGCACCCCTCGCTCCATGTGGCTGCTCCATTCAGCCTGTCAAACCGCTAATTCAATGAGCCAATATCCTCTTCTCTAATATTAGACACTGCCCATTTGAATGGCACCTCTTTTGTAAATTAAAATGTCATGATGTCACGCCCGCCCTTAAACGACCTCGTCGTCCAGGTGATCTCATTACCAATCATTTTGGATTTGCAGAGATTATGTGGATCAATCAGAAACATTGTTAAATCTAATATGGGCCCATATTTCTTGCCCTATCGTCGTTTCTGCTCTGATACACGTTAGTGCTCATGGTAAGTCTCTCATGTTTTATTTTGATATTGACCTCGGCTTGTGTAGAATATTGCATATTATATGTTTCTATTGATTATATATGGATGTGTATATATATTTATATTATGTTCAAGTAGTTATGATGTAACATGGATATGGATATCAATATATAGCTGAAGCAGAGGGAGTTTGAAGTAAAGTAAGCAGTATGAGGGATAGAGACTCGACCTTCCAAGAACTCTCATATAATAGAAAGTTGTGACTACATCTTTTTCTATGCTCAATGACTGTGATACGAGTGATGTATGAATGGACAGGTTAGTGACATTGTGTTATGGTATTACAGACAAACCATAAACAGAGGGAATGTAGAATATTGCATATTCTATGTTTCTATTGATTATATATGTGTGGATTGACATAAGTAACAGATGGTCTAAGTCACAAGGCTTTCTTTGTATGAGAGCTCTGGAATGTAAGTTGGGGGTTTTGTCCTTATATGGCTAGCATTATAGTCTGATGTCATTATGGTCATATCTATATAGTAACTGAACACAAGGTCTCTCGCTCTCTTGGCTCTCTGGCTCTCTCTCTATGTAAAGATGTAAGGACGTAACTCTCCCGTCAGGAGTCCAGCAATTACCATCTGCTGTTGAATGTCCATTATCCTGTAACATCCTTTGTTGTTTTATTATGTATCTGTAACTAAGAATAAACCTGAAGAAACCATAAGACAGATTGCATATTAGTACTTTTCATTAATATAGACATATATTAATGTTGCGAGCATTTGGCCCAAGACTATATATACAAAAGACGTATATATCAATCAACCAGAAGAAATTAAGAAGATTTAACATTGACGATTCCAGCGAGATTTTACAGCTTGTATTTGACTTTGTGTAATTCTGGTATCCTAAACCGGCTTGTTTTTGACCTTGAGCATTTCTAGTATCCTGATCCAGCTTGTTATTCCGTTTATACGTATTTATATATTCCTGACCTTGGCTTTTCCTGACAATGTCTTTAGCTTTCACTTTAAGGCCCGGCAATACATCTATTTAATACCTCTGTTTGTGGGATTTGCCATTCCTGTAAGTTGGGTTATGACCCCAGTGGCGTGGGTTGGCTGAAGAAGGTAAGCAAAAGCCAATTAGCATGGTCAGGGTGTGGGTAAAGGGTAACCTGATTCCCTGTACATCCCAGATTTAATTTACAAATATGTTCACCTTTATTAAAAATAAAAGATTATATGTAATTCTACCTCTGTGTATCATTTTTTTTAATACACTTACCAATGTAAATATCTTTTGTTAATGATTATCCTTGGTTAGAGTTGGTGAAGTGTATTTTGCCAACCAGAAAGCTATTAAACTTTTATAAATCCTAATGTCATGTGAATGCTTCAGGCTTCTGAGAAATGTGCTCTGAGATGAATTCATTCTTTTTACTTTGTCTCATAGAGACAAATGAATGTATTGTGCTTCTGGCCAAATAGGAAAGGGATAAGCTGGGATTTTCACTAGAAAAGCTTTATTTACATATTTTACAAAATAATGCACAGTGGCAAAACTGCATATAATATTTTATTCTTAATAAAGGCAAATATCTTCATCACATATATTTTCCCATGCTACAAAAAGCCTCTCAGACACTTTGCATTCTAAGGAAAAGAATACTTATGGCCAATAAAACCAGAGAATTTTAACTCTGACAACGGACAAAAGCTTAGAGGAACTCAGTAGCTTGCCCTTTGCTAAATCCCTGGTCAGGTCTCAAAATGTTTTTTGCTCACTTGCGCCATTCCTTATATTCTCTTGTGTATTTCTCATTCTGTTTTTATTTTGACATATCCTATGTCCTACTCTAGCCTCACCCTCCCTGACATGATTTTGGCACTAAAATAACCCTGTTTTCTATTGTCCCTGACCCGGCTTCCACTTTTGTTTATTCCACTCTCTGGTGTCCTTGACCTCAGCTACCTACCTGTTAGCAGGCCGTTATATATTCATCTCCCTTCAGGTACTGTTTTAAGTCTGGCCATGACAAGGACTGATAATACACTTCTATCCTTAATTTCTGGTGCTAAGTTTTGACTTAACCCTCTGACATTACAATAGGGTCACAGACCCTGCACGCCTAGGTAAGCAACTAACTTCCTGTGAGGCTCATATAAGGGGGTTGGATCAGTTCACAATGGCTTTACAGACCTTTCTTTCCTGAACTGCATATTTGCAAACTGATCTGTAGTTTGTGTTGTTCTCTAATATAAAGACTTCTATTGCTAACGTCAAAGTTAATGCTCCACACTTATTGAAAACAACAAATATGGAGGTTATATGTCCTGTGGGGATGAAGCTTTCCTAACCAAGTAGGTATTAGTTTTACCTCTTTACCAAACCATTTCCCTCAATAGGGCAAACGTGGGTTATGCTACTACCCTATTAACGGAGAAGAGTCAATGGGTAGCTGTATGCATTTCTTAGCAGTGCATCTGTAGAACTTTGCATTTGAGTCTTTATTATTTCAGCATGTTTATTTAATTTGTTGGGATACTTTCAATGCACTAAATATTGAATTTCATTGTTTACTTTTAATCTTATCACTTGTAAAAGAACACAGGCCTAAATCTGAAAAATAGAAAATGACAAGAAAATTCAGATTTGAGATCTTATACGAATAGCCCATGTTAGATCTGTTCCTATTAATAATTATTTTATGTATGCGGTATTCTGTGACTAGTGATAGTTTCTATTGTGCCCTCAGTGTGAACTTCAAAAGCAAAAGTATATGTGAAATGAAGCTCCAAAGGCTTTCAGCCACAATCCCTAAAAACTGCCACACTGCATTGTGTGATTTAAGTGATACCTTACATTCTAAATGACATTGTCACCTTGCATTACAAAGGCAAAATATGAGCATGCAGAGAGCATCCTGTGATATTCTTCGGTAAGCACAGGATAATGTACACTAAAGAGCCCTTGACAAAAGGAACAGATCATGTAACATTGGAATGTCTCTTCTTTGATAAAACTCCTTTTCTTGGTTTGTCGTCTTATGTTAAAACCTTGTGATCTAAGCTCAGCATGTAATCCTGTTTAAAATCAATACACATCTACTGCTTGAACGAGCGGTAGCAGGTATTATCTATTTCAGAATACAGGGCATTTAAATACATTAAACAGTGAAAAAATACATCAAGAACACTATCTTCTTAATCTAATACGATTCTATACGGAGTTTGTCTTTAAACCTCAACTCTCATCATACTCTATCATAAAAAAGTATGTTTAGCTCCTTACAAGCTAGAGGTGTTGTGCTAAACAGAATATAGAAATTTATTGTTAGCTCTCTAACCTCTTTAAAACAATGTTTTATATTTACAGGACAGAAATATCTTACACTCAACTCAAACACTGTGTGTAGATGGGTTTGGTTCCTTTACACACTGTAAAAATTAGACTCTCTTACCTTTCCCATCAATTCCATGGATCTCAACAACCTAATTTTTAAGCCTACCCTCTAGCCTAACCTCATGCATTTCTTGTAGTTTTGTACAAAGAGAATGCATTTGATATCAGTCCATCACCACCAAAGTACTGCATAGCAAAGCCTATTATTACAAGGGGAGGGTCCTAGATATATTCCAGGGCATATTATCTACGTGAAATGGTCTTTAAATGCAGACAACTAGTTGTATCCCAGCAACTACAATTATACACGTGTTATTAGCTGTTCTACTGTCATATGCAACAGCCGGATTTAAAATTTACCCAGGATTTGCAAGCAACACAGTGCTCTATCAGCTGTTTTACTGCCATATGCAACAGTTAGCCTTCTGGAGGACAGTTTCTCACCCACCCCAAGCTCATGTCCTCATTTATAGATAGTCTCCCACACAAATTGCCAGGTGCAAACAATGATCAGCACATCCTTCCAGTCTTTAAACCCTTTAGAATACACCCCCTCTCTCCCTACAAATAGCTATATATCACACATCAATTCTCTACACTTTCATCTACACACCTCATATTATATATATATATATATATCTACAGTCGTGGGTGTGTATGTATACTTGTTTATTTATACATGTGTATTTTACTTTGTCTTGCCCTGCATGCTAAAGATAGTTGTTCCCAGCCCCACTCAACGTTGTTGGCTTGTTAACTTAAATGTTATTCACCTATCACTTATCTCTAAAGACTTTCTCTTTTATTTCTGCATCCCTCCCTTATTTTGATACCCACCTAAATCTCTTGCTTGACCAATCCTCACCTCCTCTGTGCATCTCCATTCCATGGCTTTATTGCAGCCCTTTTTGGCCCTATCATCTCTGTCTCCAACAGTTTGAGTTAAAAGTTCTCTGCTGGAAACCAGAACAGTTCTCAGTTACCCGCCCAACCCTCCCCTCACGACCCCAAGCTCTTCATTCTATTTATAGATAGAATTTCACATACAATTTTAGATAATTAGAAATGACAGCTACAAATAATACCTGCATTCAGAGCACTCATACACTCCCTTAACCCCTAACATTAGAAACATAGAAACATAGAATGTGACGGCAGATAAGAACCATTCGGTCCATCTAGTCTGCCCAATTTTCTAAAAACTTTCATTAGTCCCTAGCCTTATCTTATAGTTAGGATAGCCTTATGCCTATCCCATGCATGCTTAAACTCCTTTACTGTGTTAACCTCTACCACTTCAGCTGGAAGGCTATTCCATGCATCCACTACCCTCTCAGTAAAGTAATACTTCCTGATATTATTTTTAAACCTTTGTCCCTCTAATTTAAGACTATGTCCTCTTGTTGTGGTAGTTTTTCTTCTTTTAAATATAGTCTCCTCCTTTACTGTGTTGATTCCCTTTATGTATTTAAATGTTTCTATCATAT
The DNA here is from genome assembly GCA_933207985.1 of Pelobates cultripes. Lineage (NCBI taxonomy): Eukaryota > Metazoa > Chordata > Amphibia > Anura > Pelobatidae > Pelobates > Pelobates cultripes. The sequence continues at coordinate 266,056,711 of OW240915.1, read as the reverse complement.
CCCCCCTGTCTCGTCTTTCCTCCAAGCTATACATGTTAAGATCCTTTAACCTTTCCTGGTAAGTTTTATCCCGCAATCCATGAACCAGTTTAGTAGCCCTTCTCTGAACCCTCTCTAAGGTATCAATATCCTTCTGAAGATACGGTCTCCAGTACTGTGTACAATACTCCAAGTGAGGTCTCACCAGTGTTCTGTACAATGGCATGAGCACTTCCCTCTTTCTACTGCTAATACCTCTCCCTATACAACCAAGCATTCTGCTAGCATTTCCTGCTGCTCTATTACATTGTCTGCCTACCTTTAAGTCATCAGAAATAATCACCCCTAAATCCCTTTCCTCAGATGTTGAGGTTAGGACTCTATCAAATATTCTGTACTCTGCCCTTGGGTTTTTACGTCCAAGATGCATTATCTTGCACTTATCCACATTAAATGTCAGTTGCCACAATTCTGACCATTTTTCTAGTTTACCTAAATCATTTGTCATTTGGCTTATCCCTCCTGGAACATCAACCCTGTTACATATCTTAGTATCATCAGCAAAAAGACATACCTTACCATCAAGACCTTCTGCAATATCACTAATAAAAATATTAAAGAGAATGGGTCCAAGTACAGATCCCTGAGGTACCCCACTGGTGACAAGTCCAAGCTTCGAATATATTCCATTAACTACAACCCTCTGTTGCCTGTTACTCAGCCACTGCCTTACCCATTCAACAATATTTGAATCCAAACTTAAAGATTGCAGTTTATTGATAAGCCTTCTATGTGCAACAGTGTCAAAAGCCTTACTGAAATCTAGGTAAGCAATGTCTACTGCACCACCCTGATCTATAGTTTTAGTTACCCAATCAAAAAAATCAATAAGATTAGTTTGGCATGATCTCCCTGAAGTAAACCCATGTTGTCTCTGATCTTGAAATCCATGTGTTTTAGATGTTCATCAATCCTATCCTTTAACATGGTTTCCATCACTTTCCCCACTACTGAAGTAAGGCTTACTGGCCTATAGTTGCCCGACTCCTCCCTATTACCTTTCTTGTAAATGGGCACAACATTCGCTAACTTCCAATCTTCTGGGACTACTCCTGTTAACAATGATTGGTTAAATAAATCTGTTAATGGTTTTGCTAGTACACCACTAAGCTCTTTTAATAGCTTTGGGTGTATTCCATCAGGTCCCATTGACTTATTTGTCTTTACTTTTGACAGTTGAAATAGAACCTCTTCCTCTGTAAACTCACGTGTAATAAATGACTCATTTATCCTTTTTCTCAACTGAGGTCCCTTTCCTTCATTTTCTTCTGTAAATACAGAACAAAAATATTCATTGAGGCAGTCAGCCTGACCTTTATCCTCTTCTACATACCTTCCTTCTTTTGTTTTTAATCTAACTAATCCTTGTTTTACTTTTCTTTTCTCATTTATGTATCTAAAAAATGTTTTATCCCCCTTTTTTACTGACTGTGCTATTTTCTCTTCTGTGTGTGATTTGGAAGCTCTTATAACTTGCTTAGCCTCTTTCTGCCTAATCTTATAGATCATTTTGTCTCCCTCACTCTGGTTTTTTTTATAATTCCTAAATGCTAACTTTTTGTTTTTAACTATTTTGGCCACATCTGCGGAGTACCACAGTGGTTTCTTGAATTTTTTGCTTTTACTGACAAGCCTAATGCAATTTTCTGTTGCCTTCAATAGAGCAACTTTTAAATAATCCCATTTTTCTTGGACTCCATTTAAATTGCTCCAGTCTGATAATGACGCCTCTACCCATATTCTAATTTTAGAAAAGTCCTCATTCTCCTTACTTCTGCCCACTCTGCTTTCTCAAAGTACTTACTCATCTGAGCAATACTCTATCTTCTCCTCTTTTTCTTTTCTCTCCTCTCCCTCAGCATCAAAATATCTCCTTACACCTACTTCCCTCAACAACACAATCACATCCACATTAATCCATCTCTGCTACACTCCCCTCATGCCCTGGACTCATTTCTCTATTCTTTCTCTCATGCTCCCACCCAATCTCATCCTAGACCCCGCCCATATATAACCCATTCACACCTCCTGTCACTATTTCTCCAACTACTTCTAGCAGCTGGTGACTTCTCTCCCAACCCAATGTTGAATTCTCTGCCTAAATAAGTGGCTTTATCAGAGTCTGTACAGATGTTTAACCCCTTAAGGACCAAACTTCTGGAATAAAAAGGAATCATAACATGTCACACATGTTATGTGTCCTTAAGGGGTTAAATAACAACTGGATGCATACTATTCAGGGATATATTTTTTAAATAGTGCTACAATTATAAATCTGACTGCCATTTTGGGGTCAAGAAGTCATTTTTCATAATTTGTTGTAAAATTGGAAGAGCTTCAAACTGGATTTTGTTTGCCTTCTTTTGGATCAACAGCAAAAAGCAGATGTGAGAAAGGCTGAACTTGATGGACGTATGTCTCTTTTCAGCCTATGTAACTATGTATTTTTAAGATATAGAAAGTAAAGGAAATATGAAAACACAATAAATACATCATTATGTTTGTGACAAATTATAAATTATGTTTAAAGAATCAAAGTTAGTGGAGATAAACGAAATGTATACAACGCGAATGGGAATGATTTTCACACTGTAGCTTAATGTAAACTAGGAATTGTATAGAATCGACACCGTAATTTTACATTTTTGTACCAAATAATAAGTCACGTGAGAAAAGCAAATGAGTTAAAAAAAAAAAGTCAAATTTTAGCAAATAACCCCATTAGTGTTCATCCCAGAGCCAGAACATCACTTTATACTCAAAATAAATGTACAATGTGCTTATTTTATGAAGACTGATGAAGGATCATTTGTCTACCACTTAAAAATAAGTAAATAAAATTAAATATTTCATCTATATGGTTTTTCTAACTTGTGTTTTTTTATTAATTTTTTTATTTTTAGATATCTTTTTAATTATAGCACATTTAATTCCAAAACGTGTTTATTACAAAGACTGTCAGGTGCAAAATAATCCCAGCTAGCCAGTCTGCAGAGGAGTCTGCCATAAGCACAGCTAGTGACCTTTACATGAGGTTTAATACACATTTGCAAACATACAGTTATTTTAACCGTTGCCAACAAAGCTAATGAGGATACAATCACTTACATGATACAATTACTTTCTAACAATTCACACTAACGATGCGTTTTTCACTGACTTGAAAGCTTTGAAAGGTTTAAAAACATAGAAATATATTTTATAATCTTTCTCGCATAAGGCACCAGCAGTGTAGGTTATTTTACAGAACTTGCTCTGTGCTGATATTACAAATCTCCATACATATTTCTATGCAAAGGTTCTGTACAGTGTAGAATTTTATGACTGCATTACAGTGAAATAAAATATACAACAGGTCCAGAATACAGAGGCAGAGAAGCATTGTGAACACAGTCACAGAGACGTGACTTTATTCAAATATAGATTTCTGGTTAACAGCTTTTAGATAGGAGGCCAGGAGTTTGGATGTTTGTGTGTAGTAAAATATAATCAATCAGCAGGGCAGGTTGATGAAAGACTTGCCTTTTATATATTTTGAATATTTAGAGCATCATCTCATATCATTTGGAAAAGACTAATTCTCTGCACAGCAGGAAAAGTCAGATCACTGTAATGGCCAGAGAAAAGGGAAATCGGAAAAAGAAATCGTAGTTCATTGAATTGGATCAGTGCAGGAAAAAGGCACGAAGTTAAAGAGCTCTATTCACTAAACAGTGAGTTGCCATGTGTTGGTACATAACCTGCAAAATGCAGGCCAAAATAACAGAAATGGAACAAACAAAGTTGGGATTGGTTTTTTACAACTCTGTTATTTTAGCATGTATTTACATCGATTCCCAAAACAAATAATTGGCGGTTTTAAGAATAGACCAGACAGCAAAGTGAAAGGTTTATCAATGTCATGAAAAGCAGGTCCAGAATGGCCATCAGGCACACCAGGGAAAATATCCAGTGGGCCGCGATGGCCATGGGCTGAGGGCAGTGGTCCCTCTTGTGAGGTTGAAGCATTGCCATGGCAACTCCTGATCTTGCGAGAGTGAACTCTAGCCTCGCAGACTAGAGTTCACTCACCACCAGGACCACCAAGGATAGCAGTACGCTCCACCCCTCACCCCACCCTCTCCACCCCCCCACTCCCAGGCTAAAGGAAAGAAAGGAGGGAGATATAATGCCTGCTAATTAAAAAAAATACATAAAGAGTGGTATTAATCTGCCTCCCCCAACACACATCACCCTCACACACAGCACTCTCACACACACACACACAGCATCCTCACTCACACACACTGCACCCCTCTCACACACTGCACCCCTAAACAAATTACATCCCAGACACACACTAGATCCCTTATTCAACTCCGGATGATCTACACACACACACACTAGATCCCTATATACACTCTGAATCCTCTATATACACACACTCACTAGATCGCCTATACACATTATGGATTCTTCAAACACACACAAGACCCCTACACACACACACACTGCACCACTGACACACATACTACATTCCTGACATACACACTCTGGATTCCCAATGCACAAACTAGATTCCTTGTAAGGAAACACATACTACATTCCCTAAACACATACTCTCTACAACTCCTACACACACACTACATCACCTATACACACACACACACACACACACTACACCCCGTATGCACACACTTGCTACATCGCCTATACAGACTATGCCCCCTATACACACACTCTCTACAGCCCCTAGCCACTGAACATGCATGTTCACTTTGAGAGGGGGCGTGCTTGTCATTGGCGATGACAAAACACACCCTCTCTGGCCCCGGCCCCTTTTCAGTGGGCCACTGATTTAAAAATGCCCGGGCTGAATTTTTTTCCCAGTCCGTCCCTGATGAAAAGTATCTTGTTTGGGGGGTAATAGCCTGCTGTAGTGGTTATAGTTCCAGGTGTACCCTAACGTCATCCCAGTGTAATTTGCCAAACCGTTTTTGTATAGTTTTACAATGTCAGGGAACCCCAGGCACATACACCACCTCCGGTCTTTTCCCCCAGGAAAAGTCAGATGTCTAAATAGACAAAGCACAGCTGATACAGGGCCACATTCATAAACAGACAGCGGATGCTCTCAGTCAACGAGCATGGTCCTGCATGTTATGATTCCTTTTTATTCCAGAAGTTTGGTCCTTAAGGGGCTTAACATCTGTACAGACTCTGAATCAGGATATGCAGTCACGGATGCCTTTGTTCATGAATAGGGAGCTAGTGATTGACTTCATCAGCTGACCACTCTAGCCAATCTTCGACGTGTGTCCTAAATTAAGTTGCATAAGCCAGAGGCCACTGGGAGAACTGCAAACCCAGAATTGGAGGCTGCCTTTGGGGTTAAAATGTTTAGGAACGTTTTAAGCCCTTGATGTAAGAAAGCACCCCTGGATTTCCTGGCACCATTACTTAATTTTGATGAAGTTGTCATTATGACCAGAGTGTTCCTTTAACTGATTAATACAATAGAAGAATAGAAAATATGTGGTGAATGAAATAGGAAATCAGGCCTAGGTCTACCCAAGGAAATTCTCTGATGAATGCTGATAAACCTGAACTTTCATCCTGGGAAGATGTTACAAAATTACCTAAGAAGAAGTGGGCAAAACAAAAGATTCAGCTACAAAAGAGCTCTAGCACTTCATTAAGATATTATTTGGACACTTGCACTGCTGCCATCAGGGTGCAAAGGTATTGGTAGCAAATAGTCACCAAGGTAAGATAAAACTAGCAACTACAGAAAAGGCTGAGCATAATACAATGATGGCAATGCTGTTGAGGGGTATCCACAATAAACAGCATTTATTATGTATATAAATGGGTGTTTAATGGACAGGTCAGTAGGTGAGATGAAGCAAGTACTTCCTGATGTACATTGCTCATCCTAAAGCAAAAGCATTAAAACAAAACCGATTACATTGGCTCAGATATGTTTCTTCAGTTATACTCTCAATGCATCAATTCATATAAATTATGAGAAAATAAGGCAAAACTACACACAAAATAGATTATGATAACTGCATAATAAATAAATAAAAGCAAATGCATGTCCATGAATATTTTCTTTCACACCAGTAGCTTGCTTTATTTATTGTGCACCTTTAAAAAAAAATACTTTAAAAAAAAACATGTAATATAGCGGTAACATATCTAATTTATTGAGCATATATACAGAATGGGGAATGTGTACTAATTAATATTGAAAACAAAATGCATTTGTACAGAAACAATTACATGGTTGCACTTTATGCAAAATAACATTTTCCAATTTACAAAAATTATAATAATTATACAGGAACTATGTATTCAAGGTTTCAGTTAATATTTCCATGTTGTAGTGACCACCTCGTAGGAGAAATTTAGATTGAAATTTATTGTGTTTTTCAAATAAACTTTCCCTTCATATATTTTTTCTACAGGTCTGGACAAAAAAAAGTTGTAATGAGTCACTAATACAGGCTCAATAGAGACATATAAAGTATAAACCTAATTAGCAATCTGTGAAATCTATCCGACCTTGACCTCTCACTGCTTGGTCACTCTTAACACTGCCTTACTGTAGCACATAAAGTGCTCTAATATAAAAGGCTCTAGCTGTTGGACCTTATAGTAGTAAAAAAAGCTACTGGTATTATAATGACATGGCGCACTTATCAGGGTGAATGTGGACTGGTCAAGGCTGAACTTTCACTCTCTGATGACAAATGTCTGATAGAAAAATATGAACCCTATGTCTGTGTATATATATATATATATATATATATATATATATATATATATATATATAAATGTGTGACTAAGTATTTAACTTGCAAGAACACAACCAATAAAATAGAATTATCCCATTCTGCATCAGCGCCCATAATGTGAAGTGCATCAGGCTAGTAACAACATGATCTAATATAGTATAATTTAAATGTATACATAGTATTGCAAGTTAAGTCATTACATTTAATTGAATACGTTTCTATAATTTGATGTGTTTTAATCCCCTATAACAGCTTTCTGACACCCTTCCACATGACTGTAGATCCCTTAAAGATATACTTTAACATAACATTTTTCTGATTTCAGTGTTATATTTTTTTTCATAACCCTACAGCAGGAAATATTTTAACGGTCGGACACACCAAAGGCATGGCATGTTGCTATTTAAATGGTTTGTCTATATTGTTAATGGGCTCATATTCATTTTATTTGGCCGTACCAAATGCCAGATGCTCAACTCCTCATGAATGGATAAGCAATTCCGTTAGATCCATTAACGTGTATACCTTTTAAGAAACTCTGAAAAAATAATATCATGCTGGATGTGGATGAATAGTTTAGCTTCTGGTTAAGGCTTTTAAGCATTTCTGATTTACGCACACACAAGTATATATGTGTATAAAAATAGAACAGAGAAACAAACTCGACATGGACTCAAAGCAAACCTTCAAGCCGTTACTGAATATATATGGCTATCACTGTGTTATATATATATATACACTAGTAATCCTGGATTCATTATATACACATTTATTATTCATAATCCTGATTAAACCCTGCTTGAAAAGTTTTACAATATTTTGAATCGTTCCAAAGAACTGGTTAAGATTAAAATGCTAACCCTTCAGATGCCAGAGGTATGCCTAAAGCATTACATTGGGCATACCTCTAGCACTCCAAAGGATTAAAAGACATATCCATGCTTCAAATTTTTTAAAGTCCCCGGTGAGAAGATTTACAAGACTGTCTGCCATTTCCCACTAGCTGTAGATATATATGCCAAATATTGTGCTCTTTACAGAATGTATGCATGTCTACATATCAATCCAGGCAGATAGAAAGATAGATGATGGGCAGACAGATCATGGTTTGGGAAATATAAACATATATTAAGATTACTTCTGTGTACATTTTGAAATGTTGGTATCAGAGCACATTACAGGAAACAGATGGTCGCACATCTGTGGCTGTTGTTGGTAATAAGGAACCTGGTGCTTTTAATATGTCTCCATAAGCACCAGACCAGCTTTTTACTAAAGTCACAAGAATGTATGTGTTAAATACTGTGATTATGATGACATATATTCAGTAATTTCTTAATTCCCATAAAGTGTATATGTGGATGTTCCAGAGAAACAATGTGAATCAATAAATGCAATCTCTATAAAAGTCCAGTACCAAAACTACAAGATATAAAATTATATAGAAAATATTAGATCTATATTGTTCTGTAATATTCATTAACTGTGTATATGGGTCAGATACATTTGATCAGAATGCATTAAAATTCATCAAATAGAAACGGATATTTAATCTACATTTTGTTAATAATGGTTTTTAAAAATCATACTGATTATCACACCTGCATTATTTGATGTAATTTTTATCGTTTTTGGTTTCAACTACCCGTAACAGATCAGCTTCGAAGAAAATCCCTATTTCAGCACTTACAAATTGGTTTAACTGTGCTAGTGTGCAAACTACTTAGAATGGAGTATACTAAAACCTGTACATTAGATATATTTCAGTAAGAACGAGAAAATAGGATGTAAGATATATGCAATATGGTTCATATCATAACAGAAACACAATAGAGAAATATCTCATGTTAATCAGTGGGACATCACATTTTATTTCAGATATGCTGAAATGTATAGGGCCAAGATGGACAGAGAGAGAGAGACAGACAGACAGATGATTAGATAGATAGATAGATAGATAGATAGATAGAGTCATCTAATTCTCTTTCATGTTATACATTTAATCCACTATGCTTGTACATAGATTTGATTTTAGTACTAAATCTAAGTAATGACTTTCCATGCATGGAAGATAGAATAAATCTCACTTAATGACAGTAAAAAAAACAGCGGATGTGCACTGAGCACTTTATAGCCAGAACCTAAATGGCTTGAAGTCAAAGAAAATAAATCTACTATTTGCTTCTAAAATATCATGACCTTGGTTTGTAGTTCAACGCAGTTTATCAGAGTTATAGTGCTAAGTATTCATCATTTTGAGATGTGCAAAGGAACATTAAAATGGCTTTAAGATTCATAGAGCTGGATTTTTGAAAAAATAGTATTACATCTGAGCATTGGACTCTGTTTAATTAAGTCACAAGGGCAGTATTCTGTTCAGTGTGCCTGCTCGGTTTAAGACCAGTTCTGTCCTGATGGTGTCGTTAATTACCAAATTTAGATATCATGAGAAAGATGCAAAACAAGATGAATGCAGAGCAGAGCAAAAATGCAAAGGGGTTTCACTAAACTCCAAACTATAACAAACTGAAATCTGACTAAAAATATTGAAGCTGAAATAGTTGATTTCAAAAATTCTCAAAATTCTTCAACTTCTATCGAGTCACAGCTTTTTTAGCCTAAATGTTGCATTTTGGATTTAAGTTTAGTATAAGTATGCATATTACAGCTGTTCCATAAAGACCTATAACTGCTTAATTAATTTCCTAATCCTAAACTCATAAAAGGGGGTGATGACTGCAGGTGTATTTTGACAGCATAGAAGGCTGAAGGTATGGAACTTTGGAAACAGGAGAAGGCAACCTTCCAACTATGGCTTGGGAATATAACCGTGAACCAATGAGAACTGTGTTTTGGCTGGATTTCTTTCGGACACTTTCTATTTTATCAATAAACAGGTGGAGTCTGTCCACATTCTAATATAAGGTCTAGTATAAGGTCTAGTACAAGGTAGCGTAAAATGTGATTGTGTATGTCAAAGAATCGAACAACAAGATAGCAAAGACAAACAGATAACACACTCCCTTGCACTGGACACAAAGAGGCATCAAAAGGCTCAGAGTTGGTAGCCCATTCTGACTTTTTCTTTTTTTATAACTGCACCTTCTGTAGATCCGGTAGGTATATCACCACTGAAGTGTTTGACTGACCATCATTAATGTCATAATCTGTGACATGGGGGCAATCCAGAGGTTTCCAATTATATCAGAAACCTACATTATTTAATGAAAAGCTATAACATCCATGTGTATGTGGCATAATTCATGGAGTTCAAACTTGACTCTGCTGCAACTGTTGAAGTACAATTCCTGGATATTAGCTGGCAGAGAATTCAGGTAAATGTAGTCCAACAACAGCTTGGGGGAGGAAGTTTCGAACCCTCTGGTATAGAATCAATCTATTGACTAAAGAGGTGAAGTGGTAATTAATTGCGTTTTTATGGAATGCACACCAGACTGGCACAGCAAGGATTAACAGTGCACATTGCCAAAATGAAGTATCAGACTGGGCTGTGACCTTGCTATCACACAACTGTCGGGATTGGCCAATGAGTTTTTTACCCTTTCCAAATCACTAAAGATTGTCTTCAATGATCAGTCATCTGCTGGTGTCAGTGTGGTTGGTTATTAAGGTTTATTAACTTAACAGAAGCCACCTTCCGTATTAAACAGCATTCTTTTTTTAGATATTTAATGGATTTGGTTATGTGTTTAGAGAATCACAGTACCAATAATTCCACAGAGCAATTTCTTAGAATTGACAATACAGATGTAATAAGCAAGAGGAAGGAAATGGCATCCCTTTTGTTAGATTTAGGTAAACTAGCCCATTGACAGAGAAACTGGGATAAGGCTCACCCAAAAGTGATAGCTCTTTACTAGACAGCTAGCTTCTACAGAACCAGCAAACAAAGGAAGGTGTACATTTTGTGTGTGTTAAAACACAAGGAGCTGCATTCACAAATACAAAAAAAGGTTAACAGCAGAGCTTTTCTGTGATGACTGCAGGATATAAATGAGCAGGTACAAATATCTCATCTAATCTCATGATCCATGGAGGGGAGGGGTGTAGCAAGAAAAAGCTGCATTATATGACACATTTCACTTCCAGTACAGGGCAATGCTGCAGTTGCCAAAGCCCAATACACATGACACTGGTAGCTTTCACACTCTGGTCAATGGGTTTAACCTTTCACTGTCAAAGCAGCCTCCAGCACTGCCAAATATTGAGCGGTATGACTCTTGATATACTCAGCCAGCCTCTTCAGCAGTCATCATAAAATAGGTGCTTATAAGGGATGGCTGGGCACAAGAGGAGTCGCAGTCCACAGAAATCAGATTGCCACTGGCTGCCTATGTGTGTATGGGCGTGCACTGAAGTCTCTGTCTGACACCTCAGGTCACTTTTGAGACATGTTTTAAACGTGACAAATCTTTACATCCCCCAACCCTAATAATAATCATAGCAATTCCAACAGATAGCCCTGTGTCTCACTGCTCAGTGGAAACAAAATGAAAACAAGCAGTGAATAAAGAAACATTAATAAAACAGCACAGTCAATACAATCATTTTAAAAGCAGTGGGCTTAAGACTCAGATCCGTGTTAAATTATCATCAGTCAGAGCTACACAGTCAGGAAACCAAACGTTCCACTGTAACCCTCCTTCCCTGAACTCCAGGATAGCATGGGGTTCAGGTGTTCTCTCCAAGCATTAAAACAAGGTTTGATACAAGTATCTAGTTGGGTTCTACTCACCATCTGTAAAGTGCAGATGAAAATCAGCGTGCAGCGCCCAGTACAGCAGCCCATAGTGTTTTAATTTGGGACACCCACACTGCCCTGTACAGTGCAATGAGACAGTGAGGCTATAGAGGTGCTGAAATAGTGCTGGACAGCTCCTGGGCTCAGATTCACTTTCTTAGGGCGGCAGGATTCAGCACCTGCAGAAACAGCCCAGCACCAGCATAGATCCCAGTGTACCCTCCAGTGCTTGGCTCAAACAGCAACAGATCAGCCAGACCGCAATCCTATGAGTAAATCCCAAATAGTGTCCAGTGATCCCGAACAGCACCCAAAAGAATCCAAATACAGACTAAACAAAAACACAGATGTCCACTATTCAGACCTCTCCTTCCCTTTCTTCGTTTTTTTTTTTTTTTTACATTTGACTTTTGCCTGACTGCAAGCAAGCCGGATGAAGCTCTCTACTGCCATCTGCTGCTTAAAATCAGTGGTAGATCTTTAAAGGACATGCTGTAATATGGGGCTTTGTGTGAAGGAGCCTATTAGAAGATTCTCTCCTGTATAAAGAATTATCTGTTATTTCACACTCACATACTTTGGAATGTTGGTAAAATATCATAGATTTCAGTATCAAAAACAAACACTGCAATGTAAATCTGGGTGAAATGGCAACAAATAATATGTGGAGCTTGCTTATTTGTATAAAAAAAACCCTCACATTAAAACTTACCAACCATTAATAAAATGTTTCAAAATTCATAGAAACTCTTTAATGCCTGTAGTCCGAATGGAACAATTTGCACATTTATATATTATAAAACCTGGTTTAAACGCTTTATAAAATCTCTCTCTCTCTCTTTCTCTCCCTCTCTCTCTATATATAAATTCTGTTTTTCTGAGTTCCGATATCTAATGATCTGATAAATAAATAGTGGAAATAAAAACATAACATTTATTGTAAGGTGGATGTGAATAGTGTACCTCAAAATCCAGTTTTGTTAGACATCCACAATGCTGAATGGAGAGTTTTTCAAACCTAGTAGGTTCCAGGTTAGGTCTCAGCTTATCAGAACTCATCGATTATTTTTAGTAAGTACAAACTTTTGAGCTTTTCCCCAAGACAAATGAATTCCAGTGCCCCATTATCGATAACATGCATTATGTTGTGTACTGTTATCTAAGTGGCAATGCATAATTAGCAAGATTATAAGGCAAGGTATTTTTCCTTGCTTGTGCTGGTCAACTTTATTTTGTCTGTCAGTTATTTGCTGTTATGCATTTCCAATGTGTAATTGTACAATGTAACTGAATATGCTGGTGATCTATGAATAATAATAATAATAATCTTGTCACACTAGAACTGTATCTGTCCAATCGGTTTGATGCTAGTTCTTTGACAGTTGCAGTCATTTTGATGTCTCACTCAAGATGCCACTAGTTTCATTGTGTGCACCAGGACATCTTCTGGGTACATAGGTTACCACACCAACATCATTCTATATTATTGTACACAGTTATATATACCCTATCATGTCATCATTCATTCTGTGTGTCCTTTAATTTGCAACACTGTTAGAGATTACTTGCTGGTTAAGTGTGCATTCCTACATTGACTTTTCTGCCCATTCTGTTGTTTGCTGCCAATGCTAACTTTCGGCTGGTTTTATGATTATTTATCTTCTTGATTACATAACTAGTTCTGGCTTCTGTTTTTTTTCTGTTTCCATGGATCTTGTCTCCCTAGAGTCTTTAAAGAAATAAATTGGAATTATTTCCACCTGTATAATCTTGGGGCTGGGTCAACTACAGTCAAAGCCTAGTAACTAGACTTGTTCTGTCATTATACAGTAAAAGAATTAAACACTCTCTTTTTTCTAATAGGCCATTAAACTGCTATTTGCACTGTCTGGTGTGTCGCTGTATCTGATGTCAGATTAATAGAAAACATTATAAAGAACAAAAATAGCTTTTTCAATGCCAAGGGATCTAACACCACATCACTTAGCTTTTTAGTAGGGGACCTTTTAGCCTTATGTCCCTTAAATCTAAGGTGTCTTTAGAAAGGAGTAAATGAAACATTAGACATAGGTAACAAAGAGTTGACTAATAAAGTCAGAGATAAATGAATCCATATAGTATATCCATATTAGATTATTTTATGGTGACATGACAAGAGGCCACACCTGACAGTTTCCAGCTCATATTTTTTATTATTGACTTAATTTTTACAACACACTATTTAGTGAGTAAATCCCTGTGACTTATAATCTTGTAATTAAATGTAAATTCCATTTATCCTAAAAGATACAAAAATAACCAGTTGCAGGATGCAAACTTAGTCCACAGAAGTAAAAAAACAAACACTGGTAGAACAGTAATAACGCATGCATTGCACTGATTAGGTTGCCGAACAGCCTCATAAAAATGTCCTTGTAAATGGGCAGACAGTAATACACATATAGGCACGTCTGCCATCACTGAACCATTCTCAGTCCCATTCATCATTGAAAAGCAAGAAAAATGCCAACTGTAGCCCAGTAACCTTCACAGGTACTGTAACACATCAGGAAATTGGTATGTAGCAACAATAAATTTAAACAACAGGCTATAAAACAAATAAAATAAAATCAGGGTCGCTCATGCATTTCACGAGGGTATCACATGCTTCATAAGGATGAATGATTCAGCTTGTTCATATTGAGAAAGTACCGCGCGTGAAACATTTTTTAGCTTATTGTCAGTTGTTTGGTTTTATTGATGTCGCTTTCCCCTATCTTTATGACCACCAGTGTGGAGGCTACTTGAGGTTACCAGCTATTCTCTATGTACAAGAAATGGCCACTATATTTACTCCCTTTATTTTTAATGTTTAATCATGCTATCCCTGTCCCTTGTCTGTTTTACGCTACGTATATTTAATAGTGTAAATAGAGAAGGGATAAAGAACAGTTGGATTAGGACAGTTAATTCTTTATGATAGATATCAGTTTGCTCTACATTTATACCAACCAGTGAGTATGTAATAAAGATTTCTATCTGTTAACATAACAACATGCACAGATTAAAAAAAGGAACAGTGCTGGCTAATCCTTGCAAGCTCGGAGAGAATATATAAAATCATGTACTATGCTCACATTTGCTATGTAGAAACGTATAACTATTGCATAACTGCTTAGAAAAGGTGAGTCAGTCTACAGTATTAAAGTAATATCTAAATGTTCTTGTTCATTTTAAGGCAAAAAATGCATTTTTGAATCAAGACCTTAACACAAGCATTTTTACTAAGTGAGCATACTTACAAAATAATAAGTATACAGACAGGCAAATTATTAAATAAGCATATTTACAAAATAGTGCGTCTGCCAACAGGCACAGATACACACTCACAAGCTGTCTTAAAATGCTTCAGTTGAAATGTGCTTTTCCCTTAAAATGAATGGCTGTTTTTAATTTATTCAAGTATTTATTGCTTCATTATAGTCCCAAAACAACTGTAGCTTAATGAAGCCATTTTTGTGTATAGGGGATGCCTCTGAAATCTCACTACTCAATTATCTGCCATTTAAGAGTTAACTCACTTGTGTTTCTGATCATTTAGCCCTAACCACACCTCCCCTGGCTGTGACTCACACAGCCTCCATGGAAAAAAATGGTTTTATTTTCAGTCAGATAAACATTTTTTTATCTCCTGCTCTGTAAATTGAACTTTTATCACAGTGGCTCCTGCAGAGTTTAGAAGGTTACAGTGCAGAAGATAAGAATTTCAATATTAAGCACACTGTACAGTAAAGAAAATGTAAACATTAGATCTCACGTTACAGGAAGTGTCTAGAAATGTTGTGTAAGTCACATGCAGGTAGGTGTGACTAGAAGGGCTGTATAAATAAAGTAATGTAACTCCTAAATGGCAGAGAATGGATCAGTGTGATACTGTAGGGGCAAAATCTATACACTAAACTGATTCATTAAGTTTTTTGATTGTATTATTAACCCCTTAAGGACCGAGGACGGTTCAGGACCGTCATCGGCATTTTTGCGTTGCCGACCGATGACGGTCCTGAACCGTCCTAACGGTCTGAGCTACTTACCTGATCGCCGTCGTTCCCCCGGCGGCGATCAGCGTGGCTCCGGTTGTGGGGAGACTGCCTGCAGCCCAGACAGTCTCCCCACACTGAATTAGGACCCCTGTGGCCATGTGATCGCTCAACACAGCGATCACATGGTCACAATGGGTGTCCATGTGTCTGCCTGCAGGGGGACTGTCTGTGCTGACAGGCAGTCTCCCTGCATGTGTAAAATCATAAAATAAAATAAAGTTAGTGTTAATAAAAAAATAATAATAATAATTATATATGTGTATATATGATATATAGACATATATTATATCTATATAATATATGTCTATATATCATATATATATAATGTCATACTAAGTGTATTTTTATATTAATATGTACTTATATTAATATAAAAATACACTTATAATTAAATTACACACGTATATATATAATATATATAATAACTATATATATTGTATATATATATTATTATAAAATATAAATAATAAGTAATTTAAATAAAATAATTTTTTTTTTAAATAATAATAAAAAATTTTAAAAAAATTATATAGCTATATGAAATTTTATTCTAACTGTATTTTAAAATTAATATATATATATATTTATATCAAAATACACTTAGAATGAATTTGTATATATATCTATGTATATAAAAATAAATAAAAATAATAAGAAATATACATACGTCCATATACAAAATTACATAAATAATTATATAAATATACACGTAGACTTCAAATATATAAATATGCATATATATTTAAATTCTACGTGCGTATTTATGTAATATTTTTACATAATTCAGTAATTTTATTGATTGCAATTTGAGGGACCTGCCTGCCAACCCAGGCCGAAATTCCAGAGAATTTAATTTGCTAGCACTGTATTTTACCCTGTAACGTTCTACGACACCCTAAAACCTGTACATGGGGGGTACTGTTTTACTCGGGAGACTTCGCTGAACACAAATATTAGTGATTCAAAACAGTAAAACATATCACAGTGATGATATTGTCAGTGAAAGTTACTTTTTTTGCATTTTTCACACACAAACAGCACTTTTACTGATGATATAATTGTTGTGATACGTTTTCCAGTTTTTAAACACTAATATTTGTCTTCAGCGATGTCTCCTGAGTAAAACAGTACCCCCCATGTACAGGTTTTATAGCATTTTTTAAAGTTACAAGGTCAAATATATGGGTCAAATATTTTTACATTGAAAATGGCCAGGTTGGTTACGTTGCCTTTGAGAGCGTATGGTAGCCCAGGAATGAGAATTACCCCCATGATGGCATACCATTTGCAAAAGAAGACAACCCAAGGTATTGCAAATGGGGTATGTCCAGTCTTTTTTAGTAACCACTTGGTCACAAACACTGGCCAAAATTAGCGTTCAATTTAGTTTTTTTACTTTTTTCACACACAAACAAATATGAATGCTTACTTTGGCCAGTGTTTTCGACTAAGTGGCTACTAAAAAAGACTGGACATACCCCATATTGAATACCCTGGGTTGTCTACTTTAAAAAAAATATGTACATGTGGGGTGTTATTCAGAGATTTATGACAGATAATAGTGTTACAATGTCACTATTGATAAATTTTAAAAATGTATGTTTTGAAACCGCAATATCCTACTTGTACCTATAGCCCTATAACATGCAAAAAAAAGCAAAAAAGCACGTAAACACTAGGTATTTTTAAACTCAGGACAAAATTTTGAATCTATTTAGCAGTTTTTTTCATTCGCTTTTGTAGATGAGCAAAAGATTTTTCAAGTGAAAGTCAAAAAACATGTATTTTTTTAAATTTTTCATCAGATTTTTGTATTTTTTTTAAATAAAAATACATGAGATTATATAAATAATGGTATGTGAAGAAAGCTCCTTTTGTCCTGAAAAAAACAATATATAATTTGTATGGGAACAGTAAATGAGAAAGCGGAAAATTACAGCCAAACACAAACACCACAAAAGTGTAAAAATATGCCTGGTCGCAAATGTACAACATCGCAAAAACAGTCCAGTCCTTAAGGGGTTAAGCTTCAAACTGGATGGTTAAATCCAGCCATTCATAAAGATCTAAATAATATGTCCAATTGTGTAAGGGGTATGATGCAATAGACCCATTTTCAAAGAGAAATGTATTCCATCATTAAATATAAATATAGGTATCTTTCACCTGTGAGGGGGCAAATACCATCACCACCTAGGAAAGTTAGTGGAAGGGAATAAGGGAATTCATTTTTGTTCTGTCACCTTAAAATTGTTGTTTAATTATCTACATAATATGATATCTAAATTGTGTATCCTACCTATAAATAATAAATCCATAAAGGGAGACTGGGAACCTATGTTTAGGCAGTTGACTTGGTAGGAGTGTGAAGGACTGTTAGAAATGGGGTTTAACCCCTTAAGGACAGAGCTTCAAAAGCTTGTCTTTCACTTAATGACAACAGCATTTTTTTTCATTTTTTGCTGTTTGCGTTCAACTGCAATTTGCATTTTACTAATTTGTTGCACCAACACATATTATACATCGTTTTTTAAAGGACAGAAAGGGCTTTAATTTGATGTAACACACATATATATAAATGCTTATTTATTATAAAAAAATACAGAAAAATGTAAAAAAAATGAAAATTTTGTGGGTTTTTTTCTTCAGTTTTTGCAATAATAATGTGTGCATAATTAGTGCAGGTTAAGAAAAGTAATTAAAAATAAATTAAGTTAGTTGTTCTGATTTACAGAATATATAATGTGTCTGGGATTTTACGTTTTTTTTTGGTAGTTGCAGGTCACAGAGCACAAGGAGTAAAATAGACTTTTAATGTGGAGCGATCTTAGAATTTGGTATGTTTGTCTTGTAAGCTTAATAGCCATAAAAGAAAACAAAATTGCAACACAAAAGTATATATTTATATAAAGTAGACATCACAGGCTATTTACCTAAGGTTGTTTTGACACTTTCTAAGTAGCCATTTCACCGCCAATCTCTGCTAAATATTGGAGTAAAATTGTGTTTTTTTTTTGTTTTTGGCACACAAACTTATAACAAAGAAATTCTCATGTATATTTTGTAAAGTTGGTGTGTGCTATTCCTGTACAAAGTTTTATTTTGTGTTCAGTTACATCTGCTGAGTAAAATGACACCCCCATTGTATGACTTTGGCACTATTTTGTGAAGTTACAGTGCCATTACCTGTCCTTTTCAGTATTCACAGTAGAATTTTGAGAGATGGATTTAATGAGTCTTAGCTTCCATTTGGGGTATTATAACAGTTTGACTGTTCAAAAAAAACCCACAAAGGCCTACCATTTGTAAAAGTAGGCATTCCAGGGTATCTCATAAGGTGCATATTGTGCCTTATCATGCCCCCATTTTTTCACCAATATATGCCAAAGTATGTGGTAAAAAATAATTTTGTGCATTTTTTACATACGGATTGCATTTTTGCTGGGCGTTTTGTATATTTCATATGTGCCACTAAGTTCAAACCTCCCAAATTATGCTCAGCTAAGTCTTCTGAGTAAAAGGACACCACCATTGTATGTCTTTAGCACTATTTCATGAAGCTACAGTGCCATATAGGAGACCTGTCCTTTTCAGTATTCGCAGTAGAATTTTGAGAGATGGATTTAATGAGCCTTAGCTTCCATTTGGGGTATTATAACAGTGTGACTGTTCAAAAAAAACCCACAAAGGCCTACCATTTGTAAAAGTAGGCATTCCAGGGTATCTCATAAGGTGCATATTGTGCCTTAACATGCCCCCATTTTTTCACCAATATATGCCAAAGTATGTGATAAAAAATAATTTTGTGCATTTTTTACATACGGATTGCATTTTTGCTGGGCGTTTTGTATATTTCATATGTGCCACTAAGTTCAAACCTCCCAAATTATGCTCAGCTAAGTCTTCTGAGTAAAAGGACACCACCATTGTATATCTTTAGCACTATTTCATGAAGCTACAGTGCCATATAGGAGACCAAGCCATATCCATTTTTACCGAACTTTGAATTTTGACGCTGGGCCTATGTGCAATTTCCAAGCATCTTCGCAGGTTTTAAATTCAAACTACCCCACAAAGGCCTACCATTTCTTAAAGTAGACACCCCAGGGTGTTTCAAAAGGTATATTTTGAACCTTAGCATGGGATCATTTTTCCGCTAGCTTGTACCAGATGTAGTGGTAATAAGCGTTTTTTCTGCCTTTTTGACATACAAAGTGAGTTTGCACAGTATATTTTGCAAACCTTATGTGTGCTACGACTGTATAATACTTCATATGTTGCTCAGCTATGTCGGCTGAGTACAGCAATACCCCCGTATGTACCTTTGCCAGGTATGTGTGGACATCGGAGGGGCACATTTGGGACACAGCCATTCCATTTTTTTTTCAAACTTTGAATTTTTAAGCTGTGCCTATGTCCCATTTTAGAGTACTTTACCAGGCTATATAATCCAAATACCCCATAAAGCCATACCATTTCTTAAAGAAGACATCCCAGGGTATTTCAAAAGGCATATTTTGAACCTTAGCGTGGGATCATTTTTCCGCTAGCTTGTACCAAGTGTACAAGTGTAATACTTCATATGTTGCTCAGCTATGTCGGCTGAGTACAGCAATACCCCCATATGTACCTTTGCCAAGTTTTACGCTGTGTCCATGTTCCAATTTGGAGTAGTTTAGACGGTTGGTTATTGAAACTTCCCCACAAACACATACTATTTATTAAAGAATACACCCTGGGGTAATTCAAAAAGGCATATTTTGAACCTTGGCGTGGAATAATTTTTTCTCTAGTTTGTTCCAGGTGTAGTGGTAATGAGCATTTTTGAAATGTATTTTTTTACTTTTAAAAACTAGTTTTTAAACTTTTGTTTTGCTTATTAATTTTTTTAAACTTTCCTAAACTTTCTTAAAACTTCTTTACAGATTTAACATTTTTCGAAGCTTTTTTTTACCGTTAACCCTTAACCAGCAGTAAGCAGCACTAACAGTATATAAATATATAGTTATAAAATATTTAAATTAATTAAATTGAACCCCTGAGGGTTAAAAAATAAATAAAAGTTAATCCTCAGGGCTTAAAAAAAATTAGATCACAGTATAATACTGTGATCTGTATTTGATCGCTGTAGGCAGTGATTGACTGGCAGGGAAGCGGTTAATTTTTATTTGGACTAGGTAAAGGGGGGTGTTTTTTTTATTTTTCACTTAAACTTTATTACAACTTTTTTTAAGCTTAATTTTTTACTTTTTAAAGTTTATTTTAAAACTTTTTTTAACGTTAACCCCTAGTTAGCCTAACGCCAAATCCCCACTAACTTCCACTCACCCCAGCTAGCTAAATATATAATTTTAAAATATTTCAATTAATTAAATAAATGTAACCCCTGAGGGTTAAAAAAAAAAAAAGAATTAACCCTCAGGGGTTAAAAAAAAAATCAGATCATAGTAAAATGTAATCCCTGCCAATTGATCACTGTAGCCAGTGATCAATTGGCAGGGAAGGGGTTAATTTTTTATTACAATGGGTAAAGGGGGGTGGGACTTTAAATTAACTTTATTTTTTTACAGCAGGGGGCAGGATCAGCACTGTTCCGGCTCCCTGCACTTCACACAGAACAAGGAAGTGCAGGGAGCCGGAAGGTAAGTATACAGAGCACATGCGGTCAGAGCGAGCACATGTGCTGGGCAGCCTGACCAGGTGCTCCTGGTATGCCTCTAATGCAGAGGCATTAGGCATACCGAAGCACCATTAACCCCGCGATTGCCGTGATAGCGGCGACCCGGGGTTAATTTTACCGCGTGACGGACAAGGTCCTCGTCCGTCACCCGTCCTTAAGGGGTTAAAAAGAAAAAGAAAACGTTATGCATTGTATCACACAAGTGTGTACCAATCAGCTTCTGAGCATTGTTAACAATAATCAATTTTATGGTTTTCTTCTATAGCATTGACCACTGCATAACTACAGCTAATCTGCTTTATTCTCTTATGAAAACTGTCTGAAACAAAAACAAAAAACAAACAAAAAACAACAGTTAGAGCATGAGTTAAAAAGACGACATATCTCAGAAGTATGGCAATGAACTCACTAACTTCTAGTTTTTCAAAATATATACAAAGTTATGGTTTCAATTAATTTCTTAAGAAGAAGTTGAGTGTCTATTAGCAGAACATTTATAAAGTTATGCCACAAGGAAAAAATTGTGGGTGCAGGAATCTTTCTTGAAAAACAGAGATGTTCCTTTATCATTAATCTAGTGTAATTCCATATCATCAATCCTATATCAAAAACCAGAAGCCGTTCACCATCGTTCTGTTGAGCACAAGATCGGCATTAAATTCTTGTACATTTTTGGTATTTTCCCACAGAAACATATTAACTTTACATTAATGCATACACCATTATAGCATGATATGTATTCACCTCTCAATGAACCGAAAATGTTTAGATTTACTTGGTGTCCTTTATTTTGTTCATTTCAAACCTTTTATGATTTAAAATCTGCACTATCATGGTTTTTTTCCTTTCCATATGTCCCCTGTTTCTTAAAGATTATACTCCTCCTCTTGCCCCTTGCCTTAACTTAGATTTCTATCTTCTCTTCCTTGTGACAGATCTCAATTTCTGCCATTGTCCCTGCTCTTTATGTATGCTGTTTGCTCTCCTGTGGGATTAGATTTACTGAATGGTTGTGGGTAAATATAATTGGTTATTAAAACTGAATTTCGCTCAAGTTGTGCCAATTGCCAAGTTTTGTCAATGTGAATGTTATACATAAGGAAAAGTAGTCTCTATAATTCTTTATGTTTTCTAAAAAAACTAGATCACTCTGGAAAAAACTTAAAAAGAGACAGACACAGGGAGCTATATTGTAGCAGACTGGATAAAGTTTATTTTTGATGACATAGCAATTTTAAGTCAATTGTAGCAGAGCTGCAATATTAAATCCTAATATCTCCACTGGTACAGAAAGTAATCCAAGGAAAGTGCTGAAAATGAAGGCAATATCCCAAATCCCCCAGTAACCGGGTGAAACACAGTTCTGGGAGTCAACTGACGATTTTATTCACATGCTCCAGTATTTATGTAGTTCCCCATGCAAGGGGTTTCCTTAGTCCTTTTACAGGGGTTACACACTAGGGGACTACATGGGGAACTGAACATGCAAGACATTTCTCCCACTATGCACTGCTGTACAAGAGGGATACACCCACAGAATATCCTGTTAAGTGGATTATCCCTCCGTACAGCAGAACCGGGCTTTTCACTTAAAATACATAACTGGCACATTATTCAGCTATTGTACCGAATGACCTATAGGTAGATAGCTGGGAACTGAGCGCATACTTCAGTAGATTACCGCTCAGATCGTAGGACAATCAGCCGAACGCCACATAAAATACAGTTTAACATAAAGTCTCAATAAACACACAAATGCACATTTTGGAGAAAAATACAGAAAGACCGGTGTTCCCGAACGGTCTGGATGACCAGCGGTGTTCGTGCCGTCGAGTAGCCGATTTTAGTTCCAGGCACTAGACGACTGAACACTGCTGGGCTAAAAGTGAATCCAATGTATCAATCTATTAATGGGAGCCACACGACCTCCTGTGTGTGGTCTCCCATTTGGTACTTTGTTAGTTTCACGAAAAGTGTTGAAAGTCACTGTTCGTGAAACTAGCATATGAATGCCAGCGGCTTTTGAGATCCTAGCATACAAATGCCCTTTATCACATTTATACGCGAATACATAAAATCACATAAGTTAACCAGCTTTTCTAGGACAACCCTTGGACACATAAAAGAATAGTCTGAAGTGGCTAAGTTTGCCACAACAATATTGCTTTTATTTTTCATAGGTCTTTTATTTTAATCATCTAAGGCTATTAAAGCTATCAGGGGATCATGCCATCAAACCTTTGATACCCTGTATGGATACATTACACAGTAACGTGGAAAATATAATCACAAAACATTTGTTTCTCAGTTTTAGATGCAATAATTTTTACACACTAAGTGCAAATAAAGAAAACTAATTCAAAATAGGTTCACCATTTAGTCTTGCTTGTTAAAATGCTCAATATGTCTAAGGTTTCGATTATTTTTAGAAGTTCTAAAACAAGTACTGCAAGTAATGAATTACCGTTTTAAAGCTAAAACGTGGCAAAATTTGGCATGCTAAGATTACAATGTAAACAGTAGTCACAGAATCCAAAAGCTCTACACAAAAGTATATATTTGTGGAAAGTACATCCCCAAGGCTATGTAACTAAGAGCATTTTGACACATCTAAGGATTTTATCACAAATGTAGCTCAAATTAGGTTGTTTTTTATATCTACACACGTTTTATCGTGGGGAAATTCACAGAACATGCATGTTCAGCTACTTCAAATACTGCATATTTGTATTCTGCTATTATTCCTGAGTACATTTATACCTCACATGTATACCTTTTTCCCTAATCCGCCCCTAATCCAACCCTTAACCAAACACCTAATCAAATCTTTTTTCCAACCGATATTCTAACCCCTTTTCCTACCCCTAATCCAACCCTCTTATCCCACCCCTCAAGAGATTCCCTTTGCTGATATCTATTCATAAACAGGGCTATACATAGGACACGAGGTCACACATTTAGGCTGGAAGAAAGGAGATTTCATCTAAGGCGAAGAAAAGTTTTTTTTACAGTAAGAACAATAAGCATATGGAATTCTCTGCCTGAAGAGGTGGTTTTGTCAGAGTCCATACAGATGTTTAAACTGAAATTGGATAAATACTTACAAAAACATAACATACAGGGATATAATTTCTAATTAGTGGGGTAATAGCTGCTTGATCCAAGGAGACATCTGACTGCTATTTTGGGGTCAAGAAGGAATTTTTTCCTAGTTTGTGGCAAAATTGGAAGCGCTTCAGACCAGGTTTTTTTGCCTTCTTTTGGACTTGATGGACACAAGTCTCTTTTCAGCTATGTAACTATCTAACTATGTAACTGTACTGATATCAGCAGAGAGATTTTCCAACTCACACATTACAGAGGGCTCAGTGAGTGAATTTGTATTATTATATTATTGAGTTTGTCACAGCAAGTTTAATGTTATGCGCAGTGGACTAGTCTGTGTGTAAAATCAAGCTGAGCATGTTAGTTCCTTTTGGAATTGTGTGTCCTGTTTAGATTTGTTCAGGGATCCAAGTAACAGGGCTGTTATACCCGTTGGCTGGCTGCATAGTCCCTGTAGTTCAGTAAAAATAAAAGAAAGCTAGGACTGAGAGCCACAAGTGCCTTTGTAAAGGTAGTAGCTAATCACAGTACAGGCAGAGGTGTGGATACCTACCTGGTAAAGTGGCTGAAAAGGAAAGGCAGAGGAGACAGTACCTTCCTGGAAGAACAGAGCTGGAGGTCGGGTGGAAGAGCTCTTGAGAGAAGTGTCCCTGAAATCATCGAAGGATCCCTAAAAGAGGCTAGGAACTGAACTGGGTGAAGGTATTCAATGGGAATACAGGAATACACTTGATGGATCCCCTTTTTTATCCTGGAAGCTGGGGGCAGTGAAAGACATACCACTGCTAAGTGAGATCACCCAGCAGCGGTATTAAAAGGGCTATGAACGGTGCTCACTTTGAATGCTGCTCATAGCTCTTCTGACACCTACTGACAAAGGAAACCTCCAGGTATCAAAAGATACCTAGGGGTTCTTGGTACTAGCATGGATTTAACCCCTGCTGGTACCTATACTGCATGTCAGTCTATGTCGTCACTGGGCATTAAAGCCCTGCATTGCATGATGGCATAGACCAGTGAATAATACACATAGTATTCAGGGCTGGCCCAAGACATTTTGTTGACTGGGTCCAAGAAAAAAATGCTTCTCCTGACCACATGCATATCAAACACCACCGCACATACGCTAATTTGTTATACAAAGTAATTCAACAATCACATATAAACATAGATAATATACACACGCATAAATAACGAACTATTCACAGACACACTTATTTAGTAACACAATAATACATACAACAATAACAGACATTCACTCATTCATTCATTCAGGCATACATATATACACAGACACTAAATCTGTTGCCCCATTAATGCTTGATATTTAATGTCCTCCCCCTCACATAAAAAAAAATATTTGCCCAGTGGATCCACCCAGATCCCTTATTGCGCCAGCCAGCATTAGGGTCTCTGAATACCATGTGCTAGCTATGCATCACGTATTTCAAGTAAATGTCATGATATATAATACTCGGTAGTGAAAGGGTTAATGAATTAAAATACAGAAAAGGAAGGAAGGAAGGAAATGCTATGACAAAAAAGGTAACATAAAAGAGTAGAGCACAGAATTTGAGGTTGGAGGTTAAAAGACCAAGTACAAATTCATAAACCCGTTTTAAAAATGAAAATTCAGTGTGGTTTATTTAACAAGGCAATACTAAAGATGCTTTGGGGGCACTTTATTAATGATATGCTAATGCCTCCCGATATTTTAAATGGACAAATAGGGACAATTTCATTTTAGGGGGTTAAGTGAGGGAGTGACTAGGGGATGTTTACAAATTATAAGTGACATATTTATTACAATGTATTCAAATAAAAAGTAATTTTATCTTATTTAAAGACTGATTTCTAAACACATTTATTGCAGGTTAAAGACAAATTGGTTTCCATGGTGATTGCCCGTATTTAGAATTTTGCTCCTGCAGAGCAGCTGTTAACCTTGATTAATCTTCCTTTAAAGAGCATCCAAACTCTTAACACAAGCCACTGAAATGGTTTTACTGTTTGCTTTAAATTTAGAATTTTGCCCCTGAAGTGAACCTGAAGTCAGATTTTGCCTTGATAAATTCGACCCTTTAAACGCTAACAAGTCTGCACACGTTAAAAAATGAAATCTCTCTTCCATTGTCTTATTATTTAGCATATACACAGTGAGATCCTAAGCTGAATTCAAAGTTGAGAATTTGCTGTTTGTGCCTAACAGACCAATGTATCTCATTAGTATCACAATAATCTTTGTTCCTTTCAGCGCAGTAAATAGGCAAGGAAGAGCACAAAGTTGCTAGGCAATGCCTCCCATGAATCTTATCTCTTATCTTTTCACTTTTTAATCCCATTTATCTAAATAACCTACACTATTTCAACTATATATATATATATATATATATATATATACAGAGGCGTACACACAACCCATGGGGCCCTGATGCGAAAACTGATCCGTGGGCCCCCACCTCCACGCACTTACTCTGCGCAGGCTGGGGCTGCAACACATGGCGGCGGGCACCTGGTCGCAGGGGTTTCAGGGCTGCGACCCCTGCGACCGCGGTATGTACGCCAGTGCATGCAGATACACATACACTTAAAGGACCACTACAGACACCCAGATCACATCAGCTCAATGGAGTGGTCTGGGTGCCAGGTCCCTCTAGTTTTAACCCTTCAGCTGAAAACATAGCAGTTTCAGAGAAACTGCTATGTTTCTCGGAGGGTTAATCCAGCCTTGAGTAGCTGTCTCATTAACAGCCGCTAGAGGAGCTTCTGCGATTCTCACTGTGAAATTCACAGTGAGAAGACGCTGAAAGTCCATAGGAAAGCATTGAGTAGAGATCAAGGGATTCCGGCGCTGGAGAAAGGTAAGTGCTTAAGACACACACACACACTCTCACGAACAGACGCATACACACTAGCTAACCAGATTTGACACATTCCAGCCAATCAGCAGCAGACCCTCCCTCCCAGACCCTCCCACCTCCTGGACAGCTCACTAAGAATGCAGCTTCACAATGAATGTAAAATGGATGCTGTCCAGGAGGTGGGAGGGTCTGGGAGGGAGGGTCTGCTGCTGATTGGCTGGAATGTGTCTGCTGACTGTGAGGTAGAGGGTCAAAGTTTACTCAATGAAGAGTCCATGGCGAACCGTTCACGGTGAACCGTTCAGCGAACCGTTCGGGACATCACTACTCACAAGTGTAGAGCAGGAAGCACTGCTCTATTGGTAAAACGTTGGTGGAATGATTCCCACCTCGGATTACTTTGAGTACAGGACCAGTAATAATAAATGCCAGGAAGAGTAAAAAAATTAATTAAACAAGTGCATATAAAACACAATAAAAAGAGAATTGGTACAGCTTAGGTAACCAAAAAACTTGTATTGCTAAAATACACAATTTAAAACCATTAACGCGTTTCACCTATCAAGACTTCTTCAAAATGGAATAGAACATCAAACCTGGCATGGAGAGTTTAAATAAGGATATGCTTAATTAAAATTGGCACCAAAATTCGGGTCAGCCAATCAAAATATATGTTACAAAAACGTAATGAAACTTAATATAAGATGTAACCAATATAAATAGAATAAGTGGATGGATATGAGCATAATAATGTGGGTTAATGTTTAAAATGAGGGTTTTATAGTAGGAATTAAGTAAAAAAGTAATGTGACCGCTGTGATTTTAGCTAAGACCCATAGGAAATGTAGTCGGCACGCTCAAAGTGTCTGCCGATGTGGGGGATAAAGGTCTGGAAGCATACACGTTCAGGCGTCATATAGAGTGGTGAATGGTGGGAAAGGTAGTTTTTATCGTCGGCTTGCGTTGGGCTTTAGCAGATATGAGCGTGTGGGAGTGACGGCGGCACATAATAGTCGTGTCGTCTAAGTTAGGATTTAAGCCATTTTGGAAGGGGAACAGAGTAAAGATTACTGTGGCCATATTAGGACAGGAAAAGTGTAAAAGTAACAGCAGTTGAGGGAAGACATTGGGGGTGGGGGTAATTGGGTCCATATTTGTACAAATAAAGATAAAAATACATAATAAATGAAGAGTTAAATACAGAATAAAAAATAAAAAAAACATGGAATGTCAATAGAATAAAATAGCAATGTAGGTATCTATATACATATTTACAATAAATTGAACAAGTCAGAGTCAGCATTTAAACTTTGGGGTATAAGAGTCTGTAACTTACAGACTCATTAAATTTTTCTGTTTTTCCTAAAACTTTTTTACATCACCTCCCCTCCAGGGTAAAATAAATGTTTTAATACCTGTGCATTTTAACATTTTAGGATCTTTATTATTAATAATAAAATGTTTGAATACTGAGTGATTTAGGTATCCATTTTTTATGTTTCTGCAATGTTCACTTAATCTAATTTTTAAGCACCTTGTGGTCATTCCAACATATTGAAAGCCACATGGACATTCAAGCAGATAAATGACATTTCTTGTGTTGCAGTTAATAAAATCTTTGATATTATAAGTCTCTTTTGTCCTATTTGAGGTAAATTGTGTTACTTTAGAAGGTACACTAGAATCAGCAGTTTTACATACTATACAGGATTTGCATTTATAGAAACCTTTTACTTGGGGGGAGAAGGATACAGTGTTTTTCTGTATAATTTCCTTAGTAAAATTAGTGGTTAAAATCCATCTAAAATTAGGAGCTCCTCTAAAGACTATATTTGGATTTACGGGTATGATTTGGCTAAATTTATCATCATGTCTTGGGATATGCCAGTGTTTTTTATAATCTTTTTAATTTTACCACTTTTAGTATTATAATTAAAAGAAACAAGGAGATATAGATTTGTTGCTTGATTTTGTTTTATATGTTAAAAGCTCATTTCTGTTTTTGAGCTTAATATTGTTAAAAGTGTCTGTTAAGTCTGAATCTGAATAATTTTTTTCAATAAATTTATTTTTTTAAACTTCCACTTGTTCGTTAAAATCTTTTAATTCTGTGCAATTTCTACGTAGGCATAGAAATTGTCTTTTAGGAGCACTATCAACCCAAGGTTTGTAATGACAACTTGATTTATCAATTGCCGTATTTACACAATTTTTTTTTAAAACGTTTTGGTATGTAGTTGCCCATTTTTAATAAATATATTTAGATCTAAAAAGTTAATTTGTTCCCTACTGAATTCATTTGTTAAAATTATGCCTCTGTTATTAATATTAAGATTATCAATAAAAGAAATGAGGTTTTCTTCAGATCCGTCCCAAATAAAAAAAAGAGGTCATCAATGTACCTAAAATATGAGACCAGGTTTGCCCTCCAGGCATGTGCATCAAAAATATCTTTGGACTCCCAATCAGCCATGAATAAATTAGCATAGCTCGGGGCAAACCTAGTACCCATAGCTGTCCATCTTTTTTGGAAATAAAAAGAATTGAGGAACCAAAAATAATTATTATTTAAAATAATATTTATGGCCTCTAATATAAAATCTATGTGTATATTTGAAATTTTATTTTCTCTAGTTAAAATATCTTTAATAGCTTTGCATTCTATGTCATGGTGTACAGGGATTGAACGTCACAGGTGACCAATATAAAATTTGGATTCCATTTAAAATTATTTAAAAATTTTAATAGTGACATTGACTCTTGGAGATAAAACTTTATTTGTTTTACAGTGGGTTGGAGAAAGGTATCTACATATTGGGAAAGATTACAAATGAGGGAGCCTATGCCTGATACTATTGGCCATCCTGGGGATTTATTTTCATTTGTATGTATTTTAAGGAGGAAATAAATAACAGGGATAATAGGGAATTTATTTTAAAAAAAAATTAAACTCATGTTTATTTAAAATTTCTAAGTCAAAACCTTTTTAAAAAAACTGAGATAAAATGGTTTGTATGTTAGTGGTAGGGTCTGATAAATATTTTTCGTAAACGTTAGTGTCATTACGTTTCCTGTGTGCCTCTTCTATATACATTGTGCTAGATAAAATAACTAACCCTTCTCCTTTATCAGCTGGTTTTATCACTATGTCTGTGTTGTCTTGGAATTCTTTGAGTGCCTTTCTTTCTGCATGTGTGAGGTTATGTGGATCGTGTTTATTAATTTATATTTTTTTGAAGATATTTTGTAACTAGTTTTTAAAACATTGTAAGTGGGACTGATTTCATATAGGAAGGATAAAACTTCGATTCGTCTTTTAAATTTGTATTAATAATGTTATGATTGTCAGGAAGTGAGGAGAAGGGTAGAGTAGGGGTTTCTTCAATTTTTTCCCATAAAAAAATGCTTAAGAGTGGCTTTGCGAACAAATTTATTGACATCTATAAAAGCTTCAAAAGATTTAAAAGAGTTGGTTGGGCCAATTTCAGACCTTTTTTTAAAACCGATATTTGTGCGATGGTTAAGGTTTTTTGTGAAAGGTTAAAAATGCCACTGCATTGGTCATTTTGGGTGATTATTTTCTTTCTAGTCTCTCTCTTGTTCACGTCTGCCACTTCTTCTTCCTCTAAACTTAAAATTATTTTTTGTGATCGTGATGGGTGTGGTGTTTGGGCTAGTGTGTTGGGGTGGGTACAGCTCTCTAAAAAATAGTCTTCATTTTCAAATTCAGAATCAATTGATAAAAATTGATATCTATTTTGGTGATGAGGAATGGTAGGTGATTTGGGGTATTCTTTATGATCATTGATATACTGTGAACTTTGGGGTTTGGGTGAGAAGTATCTCTTGTTGGAACCAGATGTGTTGTGATATTTTATAGGTTGTGTGGAATTGTAAGTTGAATGAGTGTTTCTGCAATTGTTGTATGAAGGTGCATGGTATTGGTGAGTGTTGGTGGAACTTATGTGAGGGACCGTGATACTGGTTGGCTTGGGCTCTGTGTTGTCACATTGTTGGTGGTGAGTGGTGAGGTTTCCTTGTTACGTAGTTCTGATATTCGTGCGGATGATAATTATAGTGATGTGTCTCGGTATTTGTATGCCTTCTTCGTTCAAGATGTGTGTCCGTTCTTGCGTAATTTTTGTTTTCGTTAGAGTTATCATTGTAAGTAGGATTTTGTAAAGTGTATATTTTGTTCAGATGATAGGTTCTAACTTGTTTGTTTGAATAATCTGACTTATCTCTGATATATTTCTTGATTTTAAGGTGCTTTGTGTCTATTTCGACTTTTTCAATTTTACTTTCGATCAATATAGAATTTTGTTTATATGCCTTGGTCTCAGTAAAGGGTAGTAGTTTGTCCCTGAGTTTATTGATTTCTGTGTCTAAAATGGAGAGTTTGATACTCTTTTTCAGTAATAAGGTTTCCATGAGACCAAGGGTACATTGTTCTAGTTTGCTGTTCCATTCCTCCATAAATTTAAGATCATCTTGATCAGAGGTGAGTAATAGGCCACGGGGGGTAATTTGTTTATCATCATATGAAAACATTTACATAAATTCCCATGCTGTACATGACTCAAAGCCATACACTACCATAGAATGTTGGGATTGTGTGCCATACAAATCGCAAAGAGAACCTATACTAACTATGATTTAATACTACTAGGGAGCCATTGGGTTTGATCTGTTTATGGCAGGACATAGATAAAGGAAAGGTTAGTATAATTATAATTATTGTATTAGTTTACTATGGCATTTTTTTTAAATTATATTAAATTGAATAATATATTTTTACTACGTACTAAGAGTCCAAATACTAACACAGGTGATATACCAGCAAAGATTCCACATTCCACAAATGCATGCTAAGAGTTAAAGCCTTACCTTTGTCATCCAGTGTTCTCCTGTACTTTTTCCGATGTACTTTTGTAAATATATGAAATAACATTCCCCGTGCATAAGAGTGCATAATTTTTTATATCTATCTTACATCTTATATTTTGGTTCCCATGCAGAACTTAGGTCAAGCACGACAAAGGCAGGAAAAAGAATGTTTAACAAGTTATCCACATTCCTTAGCTCTGAAATGTTATATGACCAAATCAACAACAAAAAAACAAGGAATGAATGAGCCATTTTTGTTTTGAAGTTCTGTCAATGGAGCAAAAATTAAAAGGATGATAGGATGAAACATGATTGATGGTTAGTGGACTGCCACTAATATTTGTTTTCTCCACAGATCAAATGAGAAGTAACCAATAGAGTAAAATAAGGAGTACTAAAAAACACAGTAATGTTTATATTTATTTGCACTGTGGGGAGTTTTATCACACCACAATTTTGAAGATAATAATCTAAAAGGGCTGCACAATTCTAATAGATTGCTAAATCACGAAGTACAGAAAAATAGATGTGCACCTACCTGAGTTGTTAAACCTGAGGATTTGTGGTGCTGAATTAATCAAGGAGATTGGTATGAGGTCCCTTTCTCCAGATTGGAAAAATATGCAAATCTACTGACTGGATGGGAATATCAAAGAAAAGCCTCAAACAAAGAGTCCTTTATTAATACATGTGAAAGAGAGAATAGCCCAGTCAGTAAAAAAAAAAAAAGGTGGGGGATAAAACATTTTTAGCTTCATAAATGAGAAAAGGAAAGTAAAACAAAGATTAGTTCGATTAAAAACAAAAGAAGGAAGGTATGTAGAACAGGACAACGGTCTAGCTGACTGCCTCAATTAATATTTTTGTTCAGTATTTACAGATGAAAATTAAGGAAAGGGACCTCAGTTAGGAAAAAGGACAAATGAGTAATTTCTTACATGTGAGTTTATAGAGGAAGAGGTTCTATTTCAACTGTCAAATGTAAAGACAAATAAGTCTATGGGGCCTGAAGGAATACACCCAAAGTTCTTTAAAAAAAAAAAAAGCTTAGTGGTGTACTAGTAAAACCATTAGCAGATTTGTTTAACCAATTATTGTTAAAAGGAGTAGTCCCAAAGATTGGAAGTTAGCGAATGTTGTGCCCATTCATAAGAAAGGTAGTAGGGAGGAGTCGGGCAACTATGGGTCAGTAAGTCTTACTTCAGTAGTTGGCAAATTGATGGAAACCATGTAAAAGGATAGGATTCATGAACATCTAAAATCATATGGAGAGAACATTGGTTTACTTCAGGGAGATCATGCCAAACTAATCTTATTGATTTTTTTAGGCTGGTTAACTAAATTAATAAATCAGGGTGGTGCTGTAGATATTGCTTACCTAAATTTCAGTAAGGCTTTTAAAACTGTTGCACATGGAAAACTTATCAATAAACTACAATCTTTAAGTTTGGATTCCAATATTGTTGAATGGGTTATGCAGTGGCTGAGTGACAGGCAACAGAGGGTTGTAGTCAATGGAGTATATTCGAAAAACAGATATCTGTACTTGGACCCATTCCCTTAAAAAAAATGTATTAGTGATATTGCAGAAGGTCTTTTTGGTAAGATGTATGTTTTTGTTGATGATACCAAGATATGTAACAGGGTTAATATTCCAGGAGGGATAAGCCAAATGTCAAATGATTTAGATAAAGTAGAAAAATAGTCAGAGCTGTGGCAACTGACATATAATGTGGACAAGTGCAAGGTAATGCATCTTGGGCGTAAAAACCCAAGGGCAGAGTATAGAATATTTGATACAGTACTAACCTCAAAATCTGAGGAAAGGGATTTAGGAGTAATTATTTCAGATGACTTAAAGGAAGGCAAACAATGTAATAGGGCAGCAGAAAATGCTAGCAGAATGCTTGGTTGTATAGAGAGAGGTATTAGCAGTAGAAAGAGGGAAGTGCTCATGCCATTGTACAGAACTCTGGTGAGACTTCACTTGGAGTATTGTAGCAGTACTGGAGACCGTTTCTTCAGAAGGATATTGATACTTTAGAGAGAGTTCAGAGAAGGGCTTCTAAACTGGTTCATGGATTGCAGGATAAAACTAACCAGGAAAGGTTAAAGAATCTTAACATGTATAGCTTGGAGGAAAGACGAGACAGGGGGGATATGATAGAAACATTTAAATACATAAAGGGAATCAACACAGTAAAGGAGGAGACTATATTTAAAAGAAGAAAAACTACCACAACAAGTGGACATAGTCTTAAATTAGAGGGGCAAAGGTTTAAAAATAATATCAGGAAGTATTACTTTACTGAGAGGGTAGTGGATGCATGGAATAGCCTTCCAGCTGAAGTGGTACAGGTTACCTCAGTGAAGGAGTTTAAGCATGCAGGGGATAGGCATAAGGCTATCCTAACTATAAGATAAGGCCAGGGATCTAATGAAAGTATTTAGAAAATTGGACAGACTAGATGGGCAGAATGGTTCTTATCTGCCATCATATTTTATTTTTCTATGTGAAAGCTAAAGAAAACAAGAGCAGCACAGAGCTAGGGGGGCAAGCAGTTTGACACATTTCAAAGCACAGTAATGCACCATTATTCAAATCTGACATATTTACACTGTGGGGATTTAGCACCCTGATCATGAACAGTCCACTAATAAACCTCTAACAAACTTACATGTCCCTTTTTATCTATAAGTATATTTATATCTATTTATCCTGCATTGTAAGCCCTTAGCACTATTTTACAGAGAGATTTCTTATCCCAAAGCATAGATTGTGATCCAAAAGAACAAAAGACCAAAGAAAAACAATCATGGACATTTTTACCTTCTGGGTATCATCTGCATGGGTTTAGCTCTGGCTAACAGCTTATAGTAAAGTATTAAAATATATATTTACGGATATAAACCTTAAAGGACCACTATAGGCACCCAGACCACTTCAGCTTAATTAAGTGGTCTGGGTGCCAGGTCCAGCTAGGTTTAACCCTTTTTTCTATAAACATATCAGTTTCTGAGAAACTGCTATGTTTATAATAGGGTTAATCCAGCCTCTAATGGCTGTCTCATTGACAGCCACTAGAGGCGCTTCCTATGGACTGGCTGAATGTGCGCGCGGCTCATACGGCGCATGCGCATTCAGCCAAGGAGGAGGAGAGGAGGAGGAGAGTCCCCCGCCCCGTAAATTTAACCCCTTCCACCCCCTAGAGCCCGGCTGAGTATGTTTTTCTGGCACTATAGTGGTCCTTAAAGAGACAGAACTCATGCCCCAATCTCTGTTCAAGGAAACAGAAATGGAATGATTGTTAAAATATATATTGTTTGTGTGACATCTAGTGTTTGTATACAGAAACATACAGGTTTGTTGAAAAGAAAAACAATTATTAATTTAAAGCAAATACACTGTTTTACAGAATTCATTAACTGGTCTATTTACTAAACTGTGAGATTTGTTAACAACACATTTCACACAAATAACAGAGTAAGAAAATAATCTTGAGCTTGGCTAAGTGGGTAAAAAGAATTCTAAATTGGTACTTTAGCCTAAATATTAGAAGTAGGTAGCCAATGCACAACTCATTGTTTAATGAATAGACCCCATATCATTATTTCGTAAACATATTTTATATGCATACAATATAATTACTATACTTACTTTATGAATGGCCTCTCCGTATAAAAAGAGATAGGTGGAGATAAGTGTGTTTTAGAATTCTGAACCTATAATGTAAATCTGGTTCTAAGAATGACCAATGAGTAAGCAATGCAAAATAAAATACAGGGTGAATCCATTTATCAGATATTTGTCAAGCAACAAACAGTGCCAAGACTGCTTTCTGCACATCAGAATAATGAAAAGAGAGGTAGGGAATGGGCAATATTATTCCAACCAATTTGAGATTTCTATTTTTTGGTGCAGCATTTACCAGTAGCAGTCATAAAAATCATATTTTATAGAAACACTAGGTGCATTCCTAATTCTAGAGCACCAACTCTATCTTTAGAGTTTAAGCCTTGCAGCACTGGTGTCTGTGGGGGAGCTCTATCTTTATGGGTGAGATCAACAAAAAATCATGATCTCAGTCAATCCAATGCTTTCCCACGGGAATGCAATGGGAGGCTAGTACGCATGCACGGCAAAGACCTTGCTGCGCCTATCACTTGGTCTCTCTGAGACCATCTTATAGAAATAGCAGAATTTTACTAACTCAAAACAGCCACTGGAAGCATTTAAAACCTGCAATGGAAACATTATCTTCCTGCAGAACAAGAATGTTTTTATTGCAAGGTTAAATCTGGGAGACATGGCATCCACACCACTTCATTGAGTTGAAGTGTTCTGGGTGCCTATAGTGTCCCTTTAAGTGTATGGACAAACTGCCCTGTAGGAAATGTATTTGTTAACAGGTGCCTACTCTCTCTACTGGCAAACCTAGCCCTAACATTGCTATCTTAGGAACATCATGATTAGCAATCGAATGGTTTAGCAGTGCACTAGTTCGTTTCAATATATATGGAGAAACAAAAGGCATAATTAAGCTCTATCTTCTGCAGGCTTCATCCATACCATTGGTAACTGAATTTATGGGGCACGGTGCACTTTCATTATTCTGTTTTCTTGTGTGCTCAAATTCACGTCAACATCTGGTCATAGAACTTTCCCAACCACTTCTGCCTTTGCTATTACTTCAACATATTATTTAATTTATCATTGCTTTATCAACCCCATATCAGCTCACTTTACCTGCTCACCACAGATTTGTTTTAAAGTTTTCTCCTCTGCAGAGTTAGATCTACCATTTGGCAGAGTAGACACCTGCCTACAGGTGGATGCATGAAAACGCCTTCCAGCTATAACACAGTGAGGGAGTTTAAGCATGTGTGGGATAGGCATAAGGTGTATCTCTTATAGGGTGGCATCTATTTACAGCACTTACAATGTGGCTTTTTGGAGCTTAGGTGTATTAGTGAGGAGAGATAAATGCCAGGAGCCTTGTCCTGTGTCCCCTGCAACCCAGTCAGCCCCCTATGCTTCTTAGCATGGCTGGAGGAACATCTATAGAGGATATATAACTTAGTGCTGTCCCAGTTCCTCCAGTATCTGTTTGTGAGGCTGGACAGGAAGTGGAAGGGTTTACTTCCAGTCTGCTACTAACAGCCTCTCACACAGGAAATGCCTTGCTGGAGGAACAGTGACAGCAGAGTGTAAACAGCTCATGCAGTTCTACTAGCAATCATTACAGGGTGAGTACTTTGCAAATAACCCTTCAAACTCCACGTGCTTGTACCCTATACATCCATGTTATCCCTAACCTAAATGTTACCCCTTCCTAAACAAACTCTTTTCTTAGTCCCAAATTTAAGCACTCAAAGCCTAAATCTTTACCTTTGCCTTAATCATAGTTTTAAATCCAGTTAAAATGTAAACGATCACTATAGTCATCAGAACAACTACAGTTTATTGTCTTTGTTCTAGTGAGTATAATAATTATCCTCAGGCTTTTTGCAGTAAATACTGTCTTTTCAGAGAAAATGCATTGTGTTTACGTTATAGCCTAGGGATACATCCACTAGCCACTCCTCCGATGGCTACTAGAGGTATTTCCTGGGGCAGTGCTGCTCAGTGTGCAGCATTGCCATTCAGTGTCTCCACCCTCTGCATGGAGACATGCATCGAGGCATAGATTCAATGCATATCTATGCGGAGATGCTGATTGGCCAGGGCTGTGTTTGGATTGTGCTGGCTCTTCCCCTGATCTACTTCCTTGACAGTCTCAGCCAATCCAAGGCAGATCAGGGGCAGAGCCAGGAGAAGCCGACTGAAATAAAAGTAAGATTTTACTATATTTAGGGGGACAAGGGAGGTCAGGGCAGCTAGATGGCGTTTTAAAAGTATAAGGTCAGGAATACAGATTTGTGTACTGGCCCTATAATGTTTCTTTAAACACTCAATGTGCCACAAAAACTAAATTTTACCCCACTCTAATCCTAAACCCAATAACACCCTATCAAATTGAACTCTGACATTTATTTATCTTTCACCTTATCCCATTCTTACCCTAACCATTTCTAACATTATTTTTGTTGCAGTGGCTGACTTAATTCTGTGTCTACTAGCACTTAACATGTAAATTCAGCCCTGCTCCTCTGAACTGGTAAGATTATCCTTCAAACTGTGTGCCATCTCTGACATTAGAAAAACAAAATGTGCATCCTTCCCTTCTTTGACTTTCTGAGTAATGATTCTGCTTTTCCCACCTGTCTTCCTAATTGGGCCTGGTGACTGCTCCAATATCTCTGCTTCTGTGATGTATCCAGCTCCAGTTTGGCAGTCCGTCTGTGCTGCATCTTCTGGTTAAATCTGTTGTTTTTTCTAGCAAATTCTTAGTGCAGCAGCCGGATCAAAGCCTGAAAGTTCATTGGCACCAGCTGCAGGTTTTTTATTGCATATGTAAACTCTTTTCAGTGTGTGCTCCACGCCACCTTTAAACATGGGCACAATAGTGATTTTAATGTCACATGATGCACATTGTCTTTGGTTTACTAACGTTTAATAAGGTTTTCCTGTTTCACCTCTGGATTATAGAAACTCATGTGGCATGCAAACCTCTAGATATAGCACACCGAAATGAGGCATGTGCTGCATTTTAGCCCTTATATGCTTTCTCTGCCATTCTCTATACTATGATAACATGACATCACAGTTGCTTTATGCAAACCAATATTGCTGCTTTGTTAACATGATACAGTAATTCAGTATATTTCTGTATATATTTTAGAGCTCTGTTAACCACTTAAAGTAAGCTTGTTTGAGTAGGGCCTTCCTCACCTCTTTTATCTGTTAACATTATTTTGTCTACCAATTACTTTTTGTTATATATTCTTATATTTTTATGCACTATAAAAAGATGACAATAATAATATCAATTATATTAATGAGACATGTACAACTTTTATACAACTTAACTTTTTTTTTATATTTTGTGTTTGTATGGAGGGTGCAAATTCCTGGCATTCTCTCCATAACTACATACGACCAGAATATCCCACTAGAGTTGCTAAATAGATATAAACATGTGGATCTAGTAATGAAATCAACTAATTTATAACAACATATTGGGAATTATTGTTATACTATACTATAGTGTCAAGGTGAGCTTTAAGTTAATGTTATGATTTGTTAAAGGACCACTATAGTGCCAGGAAAACATACTCGTTTTCCTGGCACTATAGTGCCCTGAGGGTGCCCCCACCCTCAGGGTCCCCCTCCCGCCCGGCTCTGGAAAGGGGAAAGGGATTAAAACGTACCTTTTTCCAGTGCTGGGCGGAGAGCTCTCCTCCGATCCTCTCTTCTCCTCCCATTCGGCTGAATGCGCACGCGCAAGAGCTGCGCGCGCATTTAGCGGTCGCAGGAAAGCATTCATAATGCTTTCCTTAGACGCTGGCGTGCTCTCACTGTGAAAATCACAGTGAGAAGCACGCAAGCGCTCTAGTCTGTCAATGAGACAGCCGCTGGAAAAGGGGAAGCTTAACCCATTCATAAACATAGCAGTTTCTTTGAAACTGCTATGTTTATGAAAAAATGGGTTAACCCTAGCTGGACCTGGCACCCAGACCACTTCATTAAGCTGAAGTGGTCTGGGTGCCTAGAGTGGTCCTTTAACTAAATCACATCTTGGGATAAGTAGAATCACTAGGCGATAATTCTGGTCTGGAGAGAATACATAATTATAATTCAAGGAATTCACTGAAATCTCCTTGGGTGAATTTCATGGTTAAGTTGGATGAGCCCCTTGCTAGTTCCTTGTAGATGCTGACTCAGAATGAAGAGAGTTGCAGTCCATAGATTCTCCGGTGTCCAGGCTGTACCCTGCATAATAATGACATGAGTGACTATATAATGAATTGGTTTAAAAGGGTGCTTGTAATGAATATCGCTCCATTTAAAAGTCAATATTAAGATCATGCCAGCAGTCCAAGCACAAACACAGAAAATGCTGAGCTAGCAAAGGTCATATGCAATTTCTGCCCGCTGCCTCATTCCTGCAGTTCTGTGCCAAAAGACTTCACAATCTCTATTTTAAGCAGCAGAATAATGTTGTGAGGCTGCAGCCCATAACCCTTATATGCTAGTGGCCCAGGGGTAATTGTTCCTCTCCAGTTCTTGCCAAACTTCATTGACATACATTTATGTCACATATATTTGAGATTAAATCACTAAACTGTGACATATTTATTAACTAAAGTGTGAATTGTTGTGAATCCAAAGGGCATTCAAAGTGAATTTCCAACATTAGCTTAAATTGAGAATTTCTTCAACTCCAATAAATCTATTTAAATCTAAAATATGAAATTCAGAAATTCACTTAAAAGAAAACTTACAGTTCACTCTTCAGAATTGAAGTGAATTGAATTGCAAAACTGAAGCAAAATAGCTGATTTGGGAAATCATTCTCATTTAGGCAATTCAGTTTTCACTTTACTACCATTCGGTGAATAGTGAATAACTCACAACAAAAGTATCTGAAATGGTATCGTTAGTAAAATGGTGACTTCCAAAACAATTCATAAAATAAATTGCACCTAGGGAGAGAGAAGGACATGCTAAATATATTCTGTTGTAAAAAGAAACTAAGTTCCAGAGAGAAGTATTCTATTTGGAGTGTGGATACAAAATTCACTATTTTAGGTTTCATTACTAATAGTCTTCCTTCATTTATGAGAGACTGCCAATGTTGCAAAAATCTTATTTCAGTGCTTCTAAGGAGAAGTAAAGGATGAGCTCCCCTCAGTTCCTGCTTATGTTAATTCATGTCCAGTCTTATCCAGTGATGGCTTAAAAGCCTATTGGGCCTGTGATGATGATTCTGA
The DNA here is from genome assembly GCA_933207985.1 of Pelobates cultripes. Taxonomy (NCBI): domain Eukaryota; kingdom Metazoa; phylum Chordata; class Amphibia; order Anura; family Pelobatidae; genus Pelobates; species Pelobates cultripes. Next base: position 266,015,645 of record OW240915.1, on the reverse strand, counting down.
AGGACCCAATTCGATTTGATTCATGATGATTAGATAAAGAGATAATTGATGGGGGGAAAAGATGATTGATGGTTTGGGGGGAAAGGAGGAGCAGTAAAATATATATATCTATATATTCATATTTTATATATTTAATAAATGTCTAATATATATATATATATATAATGTTCTTACAGCCACAATGCTGGCAAGGCATCAGGGGAGATGTAGTCCACAACATCTGGAGTGCCAAAGGTTGCTTACCCTGCCCTAAACCAAAGTTGTCATAAGATGCCTGTCTGGAAAATTTGCAACACACAGGGGTGGGGACAGAAGTGTTTGATTTGATTCCATTGTTACACTGTTTTGGTGTTGTGGTATTATATTGGAATCACACTAATGTATGTACGAGTACTTCTTCTCCTAACCTGGCAGCACTGCTGGGTCTCGGTGTCCCCTTTGGAAATTGCACAAAAAGGTATGTTACAAAACGCAGGCAACATGCTTTTATTACATTGAGAAGACAAAACAATAAGCTCACTGTCATGGTGGCTGTGTGAGCCACAGCCAGGAGATGTGTGGTCAATGTGGCATAAACAGAAACAAAAGTGATTATACTCTTTTTTTCAGAGAATTGAACTGTGAAACTGGTGGGACATGGCCTATACACCAAAACTGCTTTATTTAGCTAAAAGTTGTTTCCGTGCTCACTGTATCTCATTAAGGAAGAGGCTGTTTTCTTCTTTAAAATAAAATACTGCTTTTAAATATAACATACACGTCCCTGTTTTTAATTTTATATACAGCTCTATATGAAGCATACATAAAATAAAAGTTTGATCATTAGCTAATGGAGCTTCCGTGCTATTTACTGCTATTCCTGATGGAAATAAAAGGTGAAACATACATCAGGTGTGACACCAAAGCTTCATCACCTTTGGGCAAGGCCAAAGGCACAGAAAAACATGAATTCTAGTTTTGAATGTGGTTGACATACTACTAAATTATTAAAAGTATGTGTATGTCTATAGAGGTGAGTTCTCCTTTCTTGTCTCCCCTTCCACCAATCGCCTGCCTGTCTAGCTCTAAGATTATCTCTGTAGCTGGAGCCCAGAAACAGGTAGGGGTGTTTTTAGGTAACGAATGACAGCTCAGGAACTGTCTGATGCAAGGGGATGTAACAAAATAATAAGTAAAGAGTTTGCGTAGTCAGGGCAGTGTTGGTTCATACTCAGTTACCAGTCAATTGTAAGACGAATGGAAATCAAAAAATTATTCCAAGAATTAATCTAAACACACACCTCATATAACTTAGGCATCACAACTTGCACAGGTGTACGTATCACATTTTATCAGTTGTGCACCATATATTTTGTTTTAACTTAATAAAATGTGAATATGTATTGAAAAGTCAATCATTTACATGTTTTGTGTCTGTTCACAAACCTAAAAGGAAGCTAATCTGTTCTCTTTTAATTTGACATCTTAACACTTAAACTGCAAAATTCAAAAATAAAACAAAGGAAAGTTTTGATCAAATACTGAATGTTATAATCTTCATCATCAACTAGAAAATTAGCAATTACAATCTGGTACACATGAGCATATGGAAAACAAATTGGGGACAATATGGCAACTGCTCTCTGAACTATGGTGTACTTGGTCACACTGGTCGACCCCCTTGCACACAACAAGAATGGAATTATTATTATTATTATTATTGCCATTTATATAGCACAAACAGATTCCGTAGCACTTTACAATATTATGAGAGGGGGGATGTAACTATAAATAGGACAATTACAAGGAAACTTACAGGAACAATAGGTTGAAGAGGACCCTGCTCAAACGAGCTTACTGTCTATAGGAGGTGGGGTATAAGACACGTTAGGACAGGAAATATCAAATAGGGTGGGAGTGAAGCAGAGCTGGAGGAGAGAGTAAAGCACTGCCCTATAGGAGAAAGCAAGAGACAGGTATGTAAGGTAGAGGTTACTCTGGGAGGCCATAAGCTTTCCTGAAGAGATGGATTTTAAGGCCCTTCTTAAATGATTGACGACTAGGGGAGAGTCTGATGGTGGTAGGCAGGCTATTCCATAGGAAAAGAGCCGCCCGTGAGAGGTCCTGCAAGCGCGAGTTGGCCATATGGGTGCGAGCAGCGGTCAGGAGGTGGTCATGGGCAGAGCGGTGGGAACGGGGAGGGGCATACCCATGGATCAGTGAAGAGATATAAGAGGGGCTAGAATTGTTTAGTACTTTAAATGTATGGGTTAGCACTTTGAATTGACTCCTATAGGATACAGGGAGCCAATGTAAGGACTGGCAGAGGGGTGAGGTGTCATAGGACCAACTAGAGATTAAAATCAGTCTAGCTGCAGCATTCATTACAGACTGTAGCGGGGCAATAAGGCTTTTGGGGAGACCAATCAGGAGAGGGTTACAGTAATCCATGCGGGAAATTACTAGAGCATGGACAAGCTCCTTGGTAGCATCTTGTGTAAGAAAGGGGTGGATGCGGGCTATGTTTTTAAGTTGGAACCTACAGGATTTAGCAACAAACTGGATGTGAGGCTCAACGGTGAGGCCAGAGTCAAGTATGATGCTAAGACAGCGTGCTTGCAAGGATGGACTTATGTGGATATCACTGACTTGAAGGGAGAGCGAGAGAGGAGGATCAGTATTAGGAGGAGGAAGGACAAGGAATCCAGTTTTAGAGAGACTGAGTTTCAGAAAGCGCGAGGACATCCAGTCTTGCATCTATAGAGCAGTGTGTTTGGCATCAATAGATAGAATACAAAGTCTTACCAGCGATATACATTATTGGTGTAATGGTGAAGTAAAGAGTGCCTCAGGTTATGTACATGCTTGTTGACCCTAATATCAGAATATAAACAAATAAATAAATAAATAAAAATACAGAAAACAGTGCAGCTTGCGCTATATGTGCTGTATTTCTTCAAATGATGGTATTGTCCCTAAATTTCAAAAATAATTATTGGGCTTTTTAAATAGTTTATAACAGAACCAATTGTTATTCTCTACTCACATACAGCAGAGGGCACTGCAGGGCTTTCCCATAGGCTACAATTCTGTATTTCACTACTATATTATGACGAAAAGTATACATATAAAGTATACATATGTACTTATAACAAATTAAAATAACCAGCCAGAGGAATATTTACATGGTGTGGAATAGCAAGAAATCAATTGCTCTCTTGAGTCTTGATTCAGGTAAAGAAATGTATTCTTCGAGACTATCAGACGTTGATTTTATGAATAAAGTACAAAGTAATATACCCACACCTGAGTAATGAACCAGTAGTCTATCAAACTTATGACCTAGCACTGCTCCAAGGCCAGTCAGCCAAATGCCTTATAGTATATCCATAATGGAAGAGTGCCAAGTTTCAATATATATATACATCAGGCCCCAGTAGCTGGCATTCCCTCAACGAGTCTCTTCCTCTGTTCCAAGAGATGCTGTGACGGCGGGTGCCTTAGTCCCGGACAGAGGTTGGCACGGTGGGGTCTCCTCTACAGCTTCCTGTATGATGTCCTACAGAGTGCCTTGGTGTGATCACGTACCATCTATATTTGTAGATGCCACGGCCCATATGTTGTCTCCTCAGACTATGGGTGGTAACAGCCATCCTTCTTCATGGGCAAACCCCTAGTGTGAGATAAATTCTGTCATTCTTAAAGGGAGATAGGGTTGTGGTATGTAGTGGGTGTGTTGGTGATGTGGGGGCATGCCTTCCTATGCCTTCCTATATATGTGCCTGTCACCCAGTCCTCCTTGCTCAGTTGAACTGTGCTCTCTCCAATGCTACACCAGTGTTATTGCTAGTACCTTTGTTGCCTGATATTTCTGTCTGTATACTATTTATGAACTTGTGATACCTGGGGCGACAGACCCACTATTCTGACCATATCTTTGCCTTGCCCCAATTGTACCTCACTTTGGTTCAACAAGCATTGACTTTTTACCACATACTGAGTTCCTCTGTCTATAACCTTACAATATATATGTAAAGGTGGAGCCTGGAGTTGATGGAGGGGCTAGTGCAGATAAAGGAACTCCCCTAGCATCTCCAGATTCCGCCTGTGTTCGTGTTCCACCGTGTTCTTCACTTCCAGTTTAACCCCTTAAGGACACATGACGGAAATATTCCGTCATGATTCCCTTTTATTCCAGAAGTTGTGTCCTTAAGGGGTTAAACCAGTGGGAGTGCCTGATCGTTACAAGGAGCACCTGTCGCTGCCGGGCACCTTTCTGTTCCACGAGGTCTCTCGTCCTGCTTAACAATGAGTTGACAGATAGGTGCCTCAAGCACGCCATCTGTATCGTTCACTAAGGAACCCTCCAACTCTACAGGTTCCCCGGCACCAAGTTAACACAGTTAGATCCCCCACGAACACGCCGGGTTTGCGGCGTGTAAAGGGATCCCCTTTGAGACTTGCTGCATAGCGGCTTTCGTTTAAACGAATGAGCGGTTTGGTAAATTAACCCCTTACCAAACTTATTGGCAATTTCGTACGCATAATCTCCCTATTTCGTGATGCGTTTGGCACTTTCATTCCATTCACAGCAATGCTCCACTTAAGTTCAAGCCATGGGCTTTTGGTTGTATTTCCCCTCATTTAGTCTGGTTTTCAGCCTTTTTTTGTATACCAGATAGTCAGATTGCTAAGGGAATATCGCCACCTTGTGGCCTTGTTATAATTTGAATTTGTATCAATTACTGTGATTTATGTATGTTTAATTATTTTCTGACTGAGATAAGTTTTCTTCAGTCAGAATGGTTGGTTTTATGAAGGTCTGTTATAGGTACTATATCTCCTACAACTTTACATTCACATTCCTGTAACTCTTGTATTTATCGCTTTTCTGTTGCTTCAGTCTCTTTAGGTCTGCATTTCGTGAATTAGCCAAATCAGAAGTCCAAGTGTCTTTTCTACTTAAAAAATTGGTGTATAAGCTACAGCTACGCGTTTATTACAAGCCTACACTGGCTCAGTTGACAACACAGTTGCAGCCATTTAAAGAGGTGCATGTATTAAGATATAGGTCTGACTCTCTGCATGTTTATTGTTGGTTTTCCACACTCCTTTTTCCCCCTCCCTCCTGGTTTAATACAGTCACTAACTGGAGTAAATTGGATACAGAATTGTTCTGTAGGCATTTCGCTGGCCTCAGGACACCAGCCTATGCATTGTGTTCCTCAACCTCTCACGTGACAAATCTTTTCACTAATTACGCCTCAGTTTTGGATCAACAACCCCCTGGTTTACCAGCCAGGTCTGAGAAACTTGTGAAGGATAAGCTTGGCAGACCTATTGTGTTCCTTGGGAAATCGCAGATAATCAACAAGTTTAATGTGCCCTAATAAACTACATTCCAAACCGTATTTTACTTCTGTTAATGTTATTAAGTTGCCCCAACTTTTAACTTCACCCCCGTCTCCACAATTAGTGGAATTCTTGGTTTCAAGGCAAACACTTGACACCAGCTATCAATGACCCAGTTTCAGTAGACACTCTTTTACAACACGAATTGGATCAAGAGTTTATTTTAGGCCCTTTTCCCTCACCTCTGGCGGACAAATCAGATAGGGGTTGTCATGGGGAAACACTCCTTTAAAAAGAGGCTAATTATATATCTTTCCGCACCTCACTCCACCACCATCGCCAGTTTAAATTCTTAAATCCCATCTGAAGAATTCTCTTTGCAATATGCCACGATAGACAATGCCGTTCAAGCTATCATGTCAGACGGTGTTGGGGCCTGGTTGAGCAAAATCGAACATCGTTAATGCATTTAAATTACTCCCAATTCACCCTTCTCTATGACATCTCCATGGGATTAAGTGGAGAGACCAGTATTATTTTTTTCAATAGACTAACGTTTGGTTTGAAAAGTAGCCTAAATTTGTTTGGATATTTTTGCAGATGGCTTATGCTGATTACTGCTTAACTCATGTACATGTCCAACAGTACTTCACTATTTAGACGATTTTCTCACCATTGAATGTAATGCTAATCCACCATGTAGTCCACAGGACGCCATACAATGTTTGAGAGTTTTGGTGTCCCGGTTTCTTCTTCCAAAACATAAGGTCCCGACACCATAGTCAGTTTTCTTGGCATTCAACTCGACTCAGTAGCTATGGAATCCATAATAAGATCGAAAATATTAGTGTTTCAAAACAGTAAAATGTATTACAATGATGATATCGCCAGTAAAAGTGAAGTTTTTTGCATTTTTCATGCACAAACAGCACTTACACGGACAATATTATTGCTGTGATACTTTTTGCTGTTTTGAAACACAAATATTTGTGTTCAGCAAAGTCTCCCGAGTACAACAGTACCCCTCATGTACAGGTTTTATGGTGTTTTGAAAAGTTACAGCGTCAAACCATTTGCAATAGTAGACAACCCAAATGGCTACTAAAAAGGACTGGACATACCCCATTTGCAATACCTTGGGTTGTCTACTATTGCAAATGGTATGCCATTATGGGTGTAAATTTCATTCCTGGGCTACTATAAAGACCCAAAGGCAACGTAATCAATCTGGCGAATTTCAATTTCAAATGTAACATGCTATATTTGACCGTGTAACTTCCCAAAACGCCATAAAACCTGTACATAGGGGGTACTGTTTTACACGTGAGACTTTGCTGAATACAAATATGTGTATTTTATTGCAGTAAAAGCAAACAGTATTGAGACATTGACAGTTAAAATGTCATGTAGAACAAAAAAAATAAAAAAAAATCTTATTTTCTCCAATTTTCATATTAAATTATGTTTCATAGCTAAATATTTGATATTAAATGAAAGCTCTGTTTCCCCTGAATAAAATGATATATAATAAGGGTGGGTGCATTTAATATGAAAGAGGTGAATTACGGTTGGACAGACATGTAGCGCAAATGCCAGGTTTTGTTTACATTTTGTTTCGTTCACAACGTGTACATTTGGCTCAGCCCTTAAGGGGTTAAGCACTTCACCTGGTCCTTGTTTAGCACCTATATAGTTTGTTTTCTCCCCTCACTCTTTGCCAGATCATTGTCTTTTTTCTCCTGTTTCCCTGGTTCCTGGTTCCCTGTGATTCTGGCTCCTGGCTCCTTGATCCTGCATACTGTTCCTTTTTCCTGTGTCCTGCGCCTCCTGGTCTTCGTTCCTGTGCCCTCCGATCCTGTGTTCTGGTTCCGTGTTCTCTGCCTTATCACCAGTGATCCTGACCCTGCAGCCTTGTTCATTTATTCTGCTTCTGACCTTGCTTCCTAGTGTCAGTATATTAGTCTTGTGACTCTGGATTTGTGCCCTACCTACTACTCGTGGTAACTGCACAATCCTGCCCTTATACCAAAGGACTGTTTCAGTATACGTTGCCTGCACTATTCGTGCTTATCCTGATTTATTGTATATATTTTGTGGCATTGTATATATATTGTTTTGTTTTGTTTTTTGGTTCTCTGTAATATATATCTCTCTTGATTTAACCTATTCATTTGTGTCTTTGCATTTATTACTTTGCTGTATTGGTTCCCACATTTAAAGGGACAGTGTTGTTCCAGGGCAGCACCCCTTCATGTCATTACACAGGGCAATTGTAGCATGGTAGGAGGGACGAGTGTGACAGGATTAAGGGGGGTTAATGTGACAGAGTGAGTGTGGCAGAGTGAGGGCAGGTGAGTTTGGAGGGGGTGAGAGTAACAGGATTAGGAGTGGTTAATGTATGAATAGGCTGACAGTGTGGGGGGGGTGACAATGTGTGGGGAGGTGACAGTGAGGGGATTCTAACAGTGTGTCTGGGGAGACTGTGTGTGTGAGGGGGTGATGGTGATGGGGAGATGAGGGTGAGAGGGAGGGGGGTGATTTGAGAGGGGGGTGATGGTGACAGGAAGAGGAAGGTGATGTGGAGGGGGTTGATGGTGAGGGAGGGTGGTTATGGTGAGAGGGGGGGTTGATGGTGAGGGGGTTGATGGTGAGGCTGTGATGCTAGGAGGGGGGTTGATGGTGAGAGGGTGATGGTGAGGGGGTGATGGTGAGGGAGTGGGGATGGGGGGGAGGTGTTGCTGAGGTAGGGGGTGATGCTGAGGGAAGGGGGGTTGATGGGGGGTGTGTGAGGGGGTTGATGGTGAGGGGGTGATGGTGAGGGAGGTTGATGGTGAGGGGAGGTGTTGCTGAGGTAGGGGGTGATGCTGAAGGAGGGGGGGTGATGTGAGGGAGTGGGGTTGATGCTGAGGGAGTGGGGTTGATGGTGAGGGGGAGGTGTTGCTGAGGGAGGGGGTGATGCTGAAGGAGGGGGAGTCATGGTGAGAGGGTGATGTTAGAGGAAGAGGGTACCACATACCTTAATTTAACCCTGGTGGTCTGGTGGGCCCCCTGGTGGTCTGGTGGCCATTACTTCCGGTCTGCAGCCCCGCAGAGCTGGAGACCATGTATCTTGCGAGACCTGTCAGAGCGTTGCCGTGGTAACCCGCAGCAATGCTCTGATTGGCCAGTTTTCGTGAGACACATGATCTGCAGCTCTGCTCACTGCGGAGCTGCAGACCGGTGCCTGCGATAGCAAGCCAGGCAGTCAGGAGGAACCTCGCACAAGCCGCCGGGCCCCCTCCTGGTGTCGGGTCCTCAGTCACTGACCGAAGACCCGACACAGTCTGCCCTCAGGCGGTTTAGGCGGCCAGCATGAGGCCTTAAGCGGCCGCCTAAACCGCCTAATTAGAGAACCGCCTCTCCCGGTAATGGTTACTGCTGGTACCGGAGAAATAAAGACGAATGGAAGCTTGATCCTCAGCTCATCAGTGCTTTTCACCCATACTTGGTGGGCTTTCTCAAGAAAGTGAGGAATCCTTCTATCATGGTATATATACCCTGTAAAATGATGCTGCCTCTCAGTATTTCTTAAAGGCACATGTGTCCTTCTGTGGCAGGACTTTTCATGTGTAAGCCATCACTTCACTTAAATTAGACAGTGCATCTATAGAGTCAGGTGTTTAAATTATACAACGTCTTAAAATCAATGTATGAAAGGAAAATACAATGAAAATAATAATAATATAACATTCATAAAGAGATCAATGTAAGTGGAATTTTAGCTTCACTAATTATCTTTCTAAAATTTTCCTTAGGAAATTTAGAAGCATAGTTAGGTAAGAAAATGATGAATTCATCTTTGTATAAATTCATACTTAATGTATACAAGCCACTATAATTAAACTATAATTCTAACGAACAGAGCCAAAAGTTCATAGTACTTTGCTGTAAAATAATTAGTGACATGAAAATCTTGTTTGGAAAGGATTAAGTGTAAACACAATATTTAAAGTGGAAAGATGTTGTTTATTTAATTAATATAAGTGAGGAGATATGTTGATTCCTTCGAAGGGATCAACGTCCTCCCACGTAATACAGTGGCTTGTAATTCATTTTAGTTACAATGGTAAAATTGACGGAATAGACTGAAACATTTGTCACTGGGATACTCGTCGGAAAACCTGTATTAGCATATGGAAAATATTGAGTTTCCAATTGGAGCCTGCGTATGAGCAGCGTTTTGTGTACAATTTACACTATGTTATATTTCCTTTTTTCTTAATAGAACTACCCAAATATATTATATACTTTGCATGTAGAAGGCAAGAGGAGATCTTCTGGGTAGATGTCATATTAAGGGAAGTGCTGTTCTATCTATTATATTTTTTATTTTATTGTGCATGGTAATAGAGCTTGTGTGTCGATTGAATATATACTTGTGATGTACGGATTATCATGCTATACTAAGCCTTTCAAGGAATGATGCTCATAATTCCCATAGAGGGTTTCGATGACTCCTTTCACTATCATGAATGTGTAGCTCTAATTTAGAGATTTTGTAGTCTTGGAATGTGGTCCTGAACATACTAGTAATGGGTTATGTTTCCTTAATGACAGCATTGTATATGTTTAGCTGTACTTGTCTTTCCATTGTAACATAATTATTCGTTTTCAGTATATATCTTTTTTTCCTGCTAAACAATGAAAACCTTATTGAACACAATCATAGTGCTTACAGTTGACAAGGGCAGATCTAGTATAGCAGAAAGTTCATGATTTGTGGCAATGGTGGCATCTTTTGACAGTGCCACATTTAACCCCTTAAGGACACATGACGTGTGTGACATGTCATGATTCTCTTTTATTCCAGAAGTTTGGTCCTTAAGGGGTTAAAGTCAATGAGCTCTTCAGTACGACCTATTGAAATAGCAGTATTTTATGGTAGTGTAGCAGATTTTAATTATGCCCCTATTAGCAATTGGTGAGGCAAAAACACTTGAACTCAGTAATTAGTGTCCTCATTCTTTAGGGCATACAGGTGATACTCGAAAAATTAGAATATCGTGCAAAAGTTCATTTATTTCAGTAATGCAACGTAAAAGGGGAAACTAATATATGAGATAGACGCATTACATGCAAAGCAAGGGGGAGAAGACCAGAAGTTCTGTTTTGGACAGGTTCAGTTTAAGGAAATTAGGAAATGAGCAACCATCCAGTTGGAAATAGCAGAAAGGCAATCAGAGACATGAGTCAAGAGGGGTGGTGAGAAATCAGGGGAGGACAGATACATTTGTGTGTCATCCGCATAGAAATGATACTGGAAGCCAAAAGGAACTGATGAGTTTACCAGTGTAGATTGTGAACAATATGGGAACAAGGACAGACCCTTGCGCCTGATAGGGCAAAGGTGCTTGTCCATACCGCTGTTCTCTCTCACCTTGACTACTGTAATCCACTTCTCAGTGGTCTTACATGTTCCCAACTTGCCCCATTACAGTTTATAATAAATGCGGTGGCGAGGCTCATCTTCCTGTCCGCCCGCACCTCCCACGCCTCCCCCTTTGTCAGTCCCTACATTGTCTTCCCGTAATATATAGGACTTAATTTAAGATCCTGATACTTGTTTACAAATCTCTACACAATGTTGCTCCGACCTACTTATCCACACTAATACACAAATATGTTCCATTTAGGCCCCTACGCTCTGCCGGAGACCTACGTCTAACCTCTGTTCATACTCCTACTTCTGATGCTCACCTTAAAGACTTCTCTAGGGCTGCATCATTCCTATGGAATGTCCTGCCCTCTCTATTAGACTCTCACCCAATCTCCACTCCTTAAAAAAATCTTTGAAAACGTACTTCTTTAGGAAAGCATATTAATTAAACTGTGAACAGCTATCGCTCCCCGCACTCTGATTCCTTTCCTGAAACTGTCATCAAAACAAAACACTAAGCCCTCAATGAATACTATCCTAGCAACCTACTTTTCTACCTTACCCTTACCTTTTGTGTCACTATACCCCACACCCTCTAGCATGTGAGCTCATTGAGCAGGGACCCTTAATCCCTCTGTTGCCGTGCATCCAACTCGTCTGGTTACAAATACGTGTCTGTTAGTCCACCCATTGTACAGCTCTACGGAACTTGTTGGCGCTTTATAAATACTACTACGACTAATAATATCTGCATTACTGGCTAATATGGCTACAATCTCTTATATATAATTAAATCCTTTATTTTATTTTATTTTTATTTTAATGTCTGTGTTCTAGACCCATATTAATAAATACACTCTTAGATGTTAATAATGATAAACTCAAAATTGAAATTGCAAAACTTAAGAAGCAAGTTTTAACTGGCAACTTCACTCCATTATTGGTATATTGTTGGTACCTATCTTTATTGCTAATGGTCTAGTTACTTTATTGATTTTACGATTGTTGCAATCATGTTACAATGTTGCCTTAGCATTGATGTGCTAACACACTGTGATATGTTTAATAACATGAGTAAGAAGTGACTTTTTTTTAGAGAAGCATGACAGTGATAACATTGTTTGTTTCTGTTAGTAATATGTCACTTATGCATAAAATATTCCCAGTTAAAATGTGATCTTAGACTTGCTTTAGAAAACAAAATAAAATAAGCCAATCAGAAGGCGACATTTATGACAATATACTCACCATAAACAGTTGGAAAAATGGAGACATGTGGGAGTATCATGTAACAATTGTGTAACGGATCGACGGGCACCCCAACTGGATACCTCCGTTGAAGGATACTCCTAGCGCTTCCTGAGGACTCCAAGCACTGCAGCAGACACCATAACCACCTCCAGAGAGCAAGGCAGGAACAAGCTCTTAGAAACATAGAAACAACAACAGTAAAATACCTAAAAATACATAATCCTCCCCTCTGCCTGTGATACAATTATCTCAACACAATAGAAACATAGAAACATTGAATGTGACAGCAGATAAGAACCATTTGGCCCATCTAGTCTTCCCAATTTTCTAAATACTTTCATTAGTCCCTGGCCTTATCTTATAGTTAGGATAGCCTTATGCCTATCCCACACATGCTTAAACTCCTTTACTGTGTTAACCTCTACCACTTCAGCTGAAAGGCTATTCCATGCATCCACTACCCTCTCAGTAAAGTAATACTTCCTGATAGACTAACTTAATTATCACAGGAAGAAAATATTCAGTTTTTACACAATATTAATAACTTTCAAAATATACATGCAATTCACATAAAACATACATTTTCAGAATCAGCATACTTCATATACAAACATACTCGAAAATCATACAATTCCCTCCAGTGGTTTAAAAGTTAGGTGTGGTAACTTACTTATCTCCAGTACAGGGCATATCTCCATTTACAACAACAGTAAAATACCTAAAAATACATAATTCCCATTATATTGAACAGAAACCCCACATTCAACCTATCCCCAGATAGCTTGGATCTGAGCGCTCACTATATCCGAACAGCGCTCAGATCCCATGAACACAGTCAAATCGCCATGGGGTTAAACAAGAGCAAGGGCTGATGAGAGACAGAGGAGGGGCAAAACAACAAGTTCCAACTGGTCTGGCAGTGTCCCTGGGCCAACGCCCTGCTGGAGAACAATAGACAGGAAACGGGGGAAGGGCACACCTTCCCATGTATTCAAAGGGGCAGAAAAAGTGTTTCAAAACCCAATAAGCCCAAATAAGTTTCTTAAAGGGCAATACATCCCAGGGGCCATAGTCACATGGCAGGAGGCTGGCAATCAATCTTCTCCAATGCCCAGTGGCGAGGCTGGTTTTGCCACAAATTGCAAATTACAATACATCGCTCCCTTACAAAACACAGATGTCGCTATTTTGTATTTAACAAATGTTTCAGTAAACCACATCCTATCAGGGACAGTGTATCAGTTGTGTTACGAAGTCAAAGCACTTCGCTTACACTCTGATACTAATGAGGGTGGATAGGATAATACTTGAAATTTTGTATTATATTCACCATGTTATGATCTTATGGTTCCCCGAGCATACCACAATATGTTGATATACATCAGGGGTGCCCAAACGGTAGATCCCCAGATGTTGTAGAACTGCAACAACCATAATGTTTTGCATGTCTTTCAATGCTTAAGAATGGCAAAGCACCATGGGAGTTGTACTTTTAAAACATCTGGGGATCTACCTTTTGGGAACCCCTGATTCACATGTATTGTTTAGGTAGAGCTGGATGTCCCCTGGAACATGCAGAAAATGACACTAGAAAAAAAATAAATATATATATATATATATATATACACACATCAAAGATCTATGGATATGGCAAAATTTCCAAAACCACGCTTTCCTGATTCTGACGGAAGTAACAAGCAATTCCCTATGTACGTTTGAGGTTGTTTGTTAACCACATAAAGTTTTTATTTCTGTATTACTATATTTTTTCCACTATGATATATTGAAAAAAAACTTATTCACATTCAATGTACAATAACCTGAATTGAGGTATATATGGAGTCCCATTTGCACGTACTGTTAAGACTGTTCTGTGTGTATGATGTTATGAATTTCTGTAATCGTGACCTCATTACAATGTGACTGCTTTGATTCTGACCTTCTTTGTAATGATTGTCAATATAAATAAATATTTTTTTTTTTAAAAGAAAAGAAAAGTTAAGTTTCTGAATGTTGTACATAACATCGAATGCAGGTTACATAAAGAAAAAAAGTTGCAGAAAGCTTTCTAATGAAAGAGTTGTAAATAATCAGGTTTTACTACCTGATTGCTATTTATGCCGTCAGCTTGTTTCATTTTCTGGCAATCTGTTGAACCGTACATGTTTTCCTTGAGGCATGTGATTTCTGTTCTCTTGAGGCATGCTGTAACAAAACTTCATTCTAAATACAATTACAGTGCTAATAATGTGGAGTCTGCATATTTCTGTACATTCTCAAACAGCTTGTTTACAAACGAGTACATTTACTGATCAAATCATGTCAGGATAGTGAGATCCAACACACAGCTAATAGCCACTTTGTGCATTTCTTTATAACCTTTCTAATGTCCTCTGTGTGCTTCTGCCCCCCAGCTCTTTGCATGCTCTTTCTCCTCTTCCTCACCCATTCTATGCCTTTCTCCCCCAGTCCCTCTCTATGTCTCTTTCTCTCCCCTTAGCCCCGTGTGTGTGTGTGTTTGTCTCTTTCCCCAGCACATTTTCTCTCTCTAGCCCAGCAGCTCTGTTTTTGTCCAGCCCCTCTGTGTCTCTTTGTGTCCCTCCAGCCCCTCTGAGTTTATTGGTGTATAATCCAGTGTCTCCTTGTGTCCATCCCCCCAGTCCCTCTGTGACTCTTTGTGTCCTCCTCCAGACCCTCTGGGTCTCTTTATGTGTCCCTCTGTGTGTCTCCCCCCAGCCTTTTTCTTTTCCCCCTGTCTCTTTGCCTACACCTTTGAGGTCTCTCCCCTCTGTGCCAGTTCACCTACTCCATGTATAAATAATAGAAGCTTGTTAATGTCTTCCAGTACGAAAGCTCCTCTACCACGGCTCACGTCTCGGCCATGATACATGCAGTAACTGGCAGGAGCGTAACGTGCTTTGCGCTCCCCTCCTGCCAGTCAGCTGGATCCTGAGTATATCAGTCCTTACCATGGCTGAGCTGTACGTAAAATCAGGTAGACAATGGCAGGGTGACCAGATTTGAAAAGTAATAAAACAGGACACCCATCAGCGATATAAAAATCGCTACAAAATAAAATAAAATAAAAACCCAGAGAAATACATACACATTAGAAGTCTCTAATCTATTCCTGCCCAGAAGTGGCTTTCACAGCTCACCCCCTTCCCGGTACTCAAATGAGTGTCTTTTCATTTGCATTTTGTAGGAGCATGATCAGAGCACACACATACCCTAGACCAGAGCTATCCTAACATCAATATAGGCCCCGGGGAAAGCTTATATTTATTGGTACCTCCAACAAATACAATACATGCACACTGACTGCTGAGTACATACACACAGACTGCTGAATGCGCGCGCACACACACACACACACACACAGATAGACTGCTGTATACACACACAGCTGAATACACAAACACAGACTGCTGAATACACACAGACTGTTACAAACATACACATAGATTACTAAATACACACACCACAGACTGCTGAATACACACACATAGACAGCTGAATACATACAGACTGCTAAACACACACACACACACACACAGTTATACACAGACTGCTAAAGCACACACACAGTCTACTGAATACACATACACACCGACTGCTGAATAAACACAGGATGTTTCACAGACTGCTAAAACATACACACAGTCTGCTGAATACATACACAGGCTGTTGAATACACACACAGAGACAGACTGCTGAATACACACACAGAGGACAGACTGCTGAATACACACACAGACACACTGATGAATACACAAATACACACTGTGAATACACACAAAGGCAGACAGCTGAATACATATACAGAGACAGACTGCCAAATACACAGAGGACAGACTGCTGAATACACACACAGACACACTGCTGAATACACAAAGACACACTGTGAATACACACAAAGGCAGACAGCTGAATACATATACAGAGACAGACTGCCAAATACACAGAGACAGACTACTGAATATACACACAAGCTGCTGAATACACACAGAGACTGCTGAATACATATACAGAGACAGACTGCCAAATACACACAGGCTGCTGAATACACACAGGCTGCTGAATACACACACACTGCTGAATACACACACACTGCTGAATATACACAGATTGATAAATAAACACACACAGAAAGCTAAATACATACAGACTGCTAAACGCACACACAGACTAATGAATACACACACACACACACACACACACACACAGACTGCTGAATGTGTGTGGAGGGGGTGCTGTGTGTGTTTGGTGTGTGTCTGTTGGTAGTGCTGAGTGTGGGGTGGGTGTAGTGTGAGTAGGGGTTCAGTGTGTGTGTGGGGGTGCTGTTTGTGGGAGGTGTAGTGTGAGTGGGGATTCAGTGTGTGTGGAAGGGGTGCTGTGTGGGTGGTGTAGTGTGAGTAGGGGTTTAGTGTGTGTATGTAGGTCGTGTTCTGTGTGTGGGGCATGTAGTATGAGTAGGGATGTTGTGTGTGGGGAGGTGTAGTGTGTGGAGGGGTGTAGTGTGTGGGGAGGTGTAGTGTGTGGGGAGGTGTAGTGTGTGTAGGGGTGTTGTGTGTGGGGAGGTGTAGTGTGTGTGGGGGTGCTGTGTGTGTGGAGGTGGTGCTGAGTGTGTTGGGAGGGGGTGCTGTGTGTAGGGGTTCAGTGTGTGTGGATGCTGTTTGTGTGAGTGTAAGGGATTCTGTGTGTGTGGAGGTGGTGCTGAGTGTGTTGGGAGGGGGTGCTGTGTGTGGGGAGGTGTAGTGTGTGTAGGGGTTTAGTGTTTGTGTGGAGGGGGTGCTGTGTGTGTGGTTGGGGTTGTACTGTGTATAGGGGCTCAGTGTGTGTGTGTGTGTGTGTGTGTGTGTGTGTGTGTGTGTAAACCAGAGTGTGTGGGAACCAGAAATCAGGAGAATGAGATACAATAGTCAAGTCAAGTATAATAGAGCATAGAGTATTCAAGATAAGCCAAAGTCAAAAATCAGATAAGCATGCAAATATACTCTACTTGAAAAAAAGTATTACACTGTTTTCATTTAAAGACTGCTTGGCATATTTACATATCATATATTTACATACATATATTTGTTACTTTTTTAATATAAATATTCATAATGAATGAACCAGCAAACATGATATTTATGCAGCTTTTGTCGTGAGAGCACAAAAAAATCAAATTTGATAGGAGGCAGATGCTGAATAAAAATTTAAAGTGTCAATTGTACAATATTTACATAGTATTTCCTTAACACATATCACCCTGAGTCATTTCAAAGAAGCCCCACTTTTAAATGAAAGTACTCTCCCATTGCAGTAAACGGGTATATTCACAAATGTGATCGAAGATGCAGTAACCGAGATATTGACATTATTATTATTATGTTATTATTTATATAGCGCCAACAAATTCCACAGCGCTTTACAGTGTGTGGATGAACAGACATGTAGTTGTAACCAGACAAGTGGACACACAGGAACCCCTCTGGTTGAGGGCCCTACTCAATGAGCTTACATGCTAGAGGGAGTGGGGTAAAGTGACACAAAAGGTAAGCATAGTATTAGACTAATGACAGTTGCAGAAGAGGAATCAGTAAGGAGCTATTAACAGTTTAATTGATACGCTTTTATGAAGAAGTGGGTTTTTAACGATTTTTTGAAGGAGTGGAGACTGGGTGAGCATCAAACGGAAGAGGGAAGTGAGTTCCACAGGAACGGTGCAGCCCTCGAGAAGTCTTGAAGGTGAGCATCAGAGGTGGGAGACCTCACTGCATACAGGAAGAGCTTTTCCTAGGGAGTCTATAATAAATAATAGAAGAATATTGAATCAAATTATTTTAATATTCATCTCAGTATCACCATTAATAAGATATATTTGGTTTTTGTACAATTGTTTAATCAAAGTATACATTCACCTATATTTTTATGGCATTTACAATAGCATAGTAATTATTATTTTAGTAATGATTTATTTATATAGCATAGCGTAGGGGTGCCCAAAAAGGTAGATTCCCCAGATGCTTTAAAACTACAGCTTCCATGATGCCTTGCCATACTAAAGGCATTCCAAAGACATACCAGGCATATTGGGAGTTGTAGTTCTACAACATCTGGGGATCTACCTATTGGGCACCCATGGCATACTGCAACAATGTATCTGTGCATTTGCAAACTTTACTTAAAATTATAAAAACATGAAACAAAATGGAAGGAGAGCTAAAGAAAGTAAAGCAAGAGTTTGGTGCTGAATCGAGGGGGGAGGTATCAAAGAGCCTTGTTTTTTTTGTTTTTTTCTAAAATGTGTAATAGTCACTTATTCTGATGTTAAGGATGCTGATTGTGCTCCAGGGCTGTGCAGCCAGCATCGTTGGAGATTGCCCCTTTTTAGTTTTCTGGAATTGTTTGACATGGAAACCATACATAGCCTTTAGATAAATTGTGCTTGTAACATACATACTTTCATTAACAACTATGCTCCCTTACTAGTTTACTGTGCAATCAATGAACCAGGCCAAGAGCCATGTGAATGCTGCAATGGACATAGGATAAATCATGGTTCCACATTTGGTGAAATAATCTTGTCTTGCACGTGATTTGTGGGGGCACTTACAAACGTCTTTCTTTCTTTCTTGGCGATGTACAATGTAAGCTTACATGTTTTACTAAAACAATAATAACTTTGCAACATTCATGGAAGCAAAATAATTAAAGATCCAATAAACAGATTATTCAGTAAATAGAGATATAAAAAAAAAAAGAAAATGAAAACTGAATTGCACCATTCAAGCTAAAATAGCCAAGTTGTGACTATAGACAAGCCGGACAATTGCAACATTGTTTTATGATGCAATTCAGGTTTAGAGGTGAAGACCTCCTTTCTATTTGGCAGTGGGTGAAGGGAAAAAAAACAAACAAGTCTTTTGGCTTGGCTGGTGTGTGCATAGTTTTGTTTAACAATGTTTTAACTATCCACTTACTTTGGGTGGAAGGATTTTTTTTCTCACCACAACTTTATTGGTGTGTTTGTATAGATTTTTTTTAATATATTGTCTATTAGAACGGTCAGTTTTACATTTATTACACTAGTGATAATTTACTTGAATGTCTAGCTCAGACTTGTGTTTAGACTTGGCGTACAAGACATAAATTCTGCCATTTAATTTGATACTTTATAGAGAAATAGTTAATTCTCAATGACATTAACCCCTTAAGGACGGTGGGCGTTCTATGCCATCCTTAAGCAAGCGGCTCTAAACGCCGCAGGGTGGCATAGAACGCCCAAACCGTCCTTTCTACTTACCCGGTCGCCGGCAATCCGACGCCGGCAATCGCAGAATGGGGACTCTCCTGGGAGCCATGGGAGTCCCCCTCCGTCCTCTTCACCCCCCCCCCCCTGGGCCATGTGATCGCGAGGTCCTTGCTGTCAAAGTCCAAGGCATTGCCAGCAGGGGGATTGCCTGTAATGACAGGTACTCCCCCTGCTGTCTGAAAATAAATAAAATAAAAGTTAAATCAGTGTAAAAATAAATAATATATACTTAGATCATATATATATTTATTATATATATGATCTAAGTATATATATACACATATACACATACACTAAGTGTATTTTAATATTAATATATATATAATTATAAATATATATTAATATCAAAATACATGTACAATGATATTGATTAAATATATATATATAATTTTTATTATATATTTATATATAATATAAAATAAATAAATCCGTAAATACGTTAAAAAATTTAATTAAAAAAATATTTAAAAATAAATAAATAATATATATATATATATATGTAAATTTGTTCTAACTGTATTTTAAAATATATATATATATATATATATATATATATATTGATATCAAAATACATGTAGAATGAAATAATATATATATATCTATATACATAAGTATATACATATATATTACTATATATATATATATACATATATTTATACACACACACACATATATATATATATATATATATATATATATATATATATATAATTCTACATATATATTTATGTAAGAATTTTACATAATTAGGTAATTTAATTATTATTAATTACAATTAGCAGGACCAGCCTGACAACCCAGGCCAAAAGTCCAGGGAATTTAATTTGCTAGCACTATATTTTTAACCCTGTAAATTTTTTCAGACACCATAAAACCTGTACATAGGGGGTACTGTTTTACTCGGAAGACTTCACTGAACACAAATATTAGTGTTTCAAAACAGTAACATGTATTACAACGACAATATTGTCAGTGAAAGTGAAATTTTTTGAATTTTTAACACCCAAATGGCACTTACACGGACAATATAATTGTTTTGATATGTTTTACCATTTTGAAACGCTAATATATGAGTTCAGCGAAGTCTCCCGAGTATAACAGTACCCCTCATGTACAGGTTTTATGGTGTTTTGAAAAGGTAGAGAGTCAAATATAAGGCTTGCGTTTCAGTTTTTTCATTGACATTCAAATTAGTTTTTTGCATTTTCAAATATTAACACTAATTTTGGCCAGTGTTTGTGACCAAGTGGCTACTTAAAAAACTGGGCATACCGCATTTGCAATACCTTGGGTTGTCTTTTTTTGCAAATGGTATGCCATCATGGGGGTAATTCTCATTCCCGGGCTACCATACGGTCTCAAAGGCAACGTAACCAATCTGGCGAATTTCAATGTGAAAAATTGAAAATTAAGCCTTATATTTGTCCCTGTAACTTTCAAAAACATTATAAAACCTGTACATGGGGGTACTGTTATACTCGGGAGCAGTGCCGGATTAACATAGGGGCTGATGGAGCTGCAGCTCCAGGCCCAGGCCCATGGAATAGGCCCATTGATTTATAAAAAAAAAAAAAAAAATTAATTTTTTTTTTCCACACACTACTCTTAAGGATTCCACCTGGCTTTTATTTTATTGGCACAGTATTTGAGGCTGCCTGGCTGGTGCCAATATTACAGTGATACTGGCAATACAAATTCTGGTATTTTTCTTAGTATAAACAAGAGATTACTATGCAATACCAGCACTGGCCAGTAGGGGTCACTGTGTGTGGAGACAGGCAGGGATAGGAAGTTCCAGCATATCCCTCCCTGCCTATCTATACTCACTGATCTGCAGGGGTGCAGCTACAGAGAGTCCAGACAGCAACTCCCACCCTGCAGAGACAGCCTACAGCTCAGGGAAGTAAGGGATGGGGGAAAGGCTGCAAGGAGACATACACTGAGACACTAAGGGACATTGGGAGACATTATGACACAGACACAGTCTTCCAGTGTCCCCATGTCTCCCAGCCAGTGTCCCTGGTGTCTCAGTGTCCCCTAGTCTCCCAGTGCCCCCAGTCTGCCAGTGTCTCACTGTTCCCATGTCTCTTAGTGCCTCCATGTCTCCCAGTGCCTCAAGTGTCTCAATGTCCCCATGTCTCCAAGCTAGTGTCCCTAGTGTCTGTGGCCCTGGTGTCTCCTTGTCCCCATGTCTCCCAGTGCCCCCATGTCTCAATGTCCCCATGTCCCCAGCCAGTGTCTCTAGTGTCTGTGTCCCTGGTGTCTGTGTCCCCATGTCTTCAAGTGTCCCCTATTTTCCCAGTGTCCCCATGCGTCCCAGCCAGAGTCCCCTAGTCTCCCAGTGTCACTGGTGTCTCCGTGTCCCTAGCTCTCCCCGTGTCCCCAGGTCTTCCCGTCTTCCTAGTGACATGGGGACCCTGGGATACATGGGGACACAGGGAGATATGGGGCATTGAGACACTGTGATACATAGGATCACTGGGAGACTTGGGGACACGACACTAGGGGACACTGGTAGACATGGGGTACTGAGACACTTATACATAGGAACACTGAGACCTGGAGTAATCGACACATGGGGGCACTGGGAGGAATCCATCTATACAGCAGAATCAAACTAAGTAGTTTTTTGGTGATTTTACAGCATTTTCTCTTATGTCACTCCTTGTGATTTACATCATGTGATGTCACCCATACATATTTAATTATGCAAATTAGCAAGGCCAGTATGTTTTTCCAAGAAAGGTGTCAACTCTAACTACTTTTCACATACCCTTACTTAAGTATGGAAACTTAAGAGGGATGTATTGGAACAAAACTTGTGTGGACTGGCTGACAATGAATATAGTTAAAGGGACACTAGGGTCACCAGAACAACTACAGCTTATTGAATTTGTTCTGGTGAGTAGAATCATTACCTGTCAGGCTTTTTGCTGTAAACACTGTCTTTTCAGAGAAAATGCAGTCTTTACATTACAGCCTAGTGTACTCAGCCAATCCTATGGGTAAGCACTGTGATTGGATTAGGCCACCACTTCTAATGATGTCAGCAGACTGCTTGTTTTTCTGAGTCTAACAGCATGCAGAGTTACAGCTTCAGGCTTGAATACATATGGATTTTGCTATATTTATGGAGGCATGAGGGGCCCAGGGGGGCTAGATGGTGGTGTTAACACTATAGGGTCATGAATTCATGTTTGTGTTCCTGACCCTATAGTGATCCTTTAAGGTAATGCTGACTTTGGTCTCTCTAACAATGTGCTTCTACACTCACTACATACAGCTTTTCTCTGTCCCAGACTACATACCAGGAGCTTCTGCCTGCTAGTAAGAAGGTAAGGAGACAAGTGGACCAGCAAATGCTAGGGGACAGTCCTTAGAAAGCGTTGAGCGAGCACATCATTAGATGCATTTATGCCAACCTCAGGGTGCTGTCTGCATAGTATGCCCTTAGTTGGCCAGCTGCATGATTGGCAGGCAGCCTGACATGCATTCATACCAGGCTGGCCTTCTAATTCTTTGGGCAGACATATCCTCTTTTTGGGCATGTTCGCCCCTTTTGGCAGGTTACATGATTTGTGTCAGTTGCACACCCTTTTACCGTGCCCATTTACTTCCTGCTTGACTGGACACTGCTGTTAGGGGTTATGGATTTACTTGAAAGATGAAAACATAAATTAGTGAGAGATTAGCCTAGGGTATGTGTTTTCTTATGGCTGCTGTTTTCTTTCTCTCCAGCACCATCTCCATCAGATACATGACGCTTGGGAGTGTTTTACTGTTTTTGGTCGATATGATTCTGTAATTAGGCCCGTCATAATTGTCAGCACCAGGTCCACTGGGCTCTTAATCTGGCCCTGCTCGGGAGACTTCACTGAACACAAATATTAGAGTTTAAAAATAGTAAAAAGTATCAGAACAATATCATCAGTGAAAGTGCCATTTGTGTGTGAAAAATGCAAAAAACTTCACTTTCACTGACAATATCATCGCTGTGGTATGTTTTACTGTTTAGAAACACTAATATTTGTGTTCAGCGAAGTCTCCCGAGTAAAACAGTACCCTCCATGTACAGGTTTTAGGGTGTAATAGAAAGTTACAGGGTTAAACACTAGCAAATTAAATTCTCTGGACTTTCAGCCTGGGTTGTCAGACAGGTCCCCCAAATTGCAATCAATGAAATTACTTAATTATGTAAAAATATCACATAAATATGCAAGTAGAATTTAAATATGTAACAGGCTATATTTGACCCTGTAACTTCCCAAAACACCATAAAACCCGAGCATAGAGGGAACTGTTTTACACATGAGACATCGCTGAATACAAATATTTGTATTTTATTGCAGTAAAAGCAAACAGTATTATGACAGTCACAGTTAGAATGTCACGTAGAACTATACATTTTTAAAAAATTCTTATTTTCTCCCATTTTTTAAAATATTTTATTCATATTAAATTATGTTTTATACCTAAATACAAATTTGATGTTAAATGAAAGCCCTGTTTCCCTGAATAAAATGATATATAATAAGCGTGGGTGCACATAAAATGAAAGAGGTGAATTACGCCTGAACAGACATATAGCGCAAATTAGAGTTTTTGTTTTCATTTTGTTTTCATCACAACTTGTACATTTGGCTCAGTCTTTAACGGATTAAATTAATTCTCCCATATTATTATTATCACCATTGATATAGCGCCAACAGATTCCGTAGCCATACATCTTCTCTGATTAATATTTGTCTAGCAGTAGTATTATTTTTTTTATCTAGTTTCCATCTCTAATCTATTCATTCTATATTGTCATTCCAGCAGCTCGCACAGCGCGGTGAGATTAGTTGTGACTTGATACAAGGCGGGGGCTAGCTCCCATTACATAAACCAGGGCTGCCTGACATAGAGCAAGCCTCGCGAGAGCACAGCATCTTCCATGTTGCCACGTTCCATGAGCGCTGTGCCCAGGCTGACGCCCACTATTGTGTTTTGCCCACAAGCTCAGCGCGAAAACGCTGCTCTTAGATACTGGGGCGGCGTTCTGTCACCGCCCCCGGCTCTCGCTATTGGCTGAGCGTCGTGTAGGTCAGAAACGCAGATCTCGGAGACTGGGGCCGCGTTCCATCACCGCCCCCCGGCTCTGGCTATTGGCTGGAACGCACTGTAGGTCAGAAGTGAGGTGTGGGCTACGGGCAGTCACGTAACGCAGTGTGGCTCGGCTCAAGCACTCACTGGGTACAGGGGGCTGCTGTCACTGTAGAGCTGTCAGGGCACATAATCCGGGCTGCGATCTGACCGGCCTGCTGCACTGCTTGTCCACACTAGACACACAATAACCTACCATCATGGCTCCCAAAAAGTCCAACACACAGAGCACAACCAATACTCCCAAGAAGTCCAGCAGACCGCCGCAAAAAAGAGGTCAGTATGTCGCCTTGACCCACGTTTCAACTCTAAGCTCTGTGACTGTGAGGCTCGCCATTGTGGAACACAGAGGGTTAATTGGCACATTTTTGGCATCACTTGGGCAAAATCATTGAAGATTTAACCTGGAATAACCTTTAAATATGATGGTTATTTCATATGCAAAACATCGCATAGGGATTGGGCTTAAACAGACCCTTCCTAGCTGTATGGCTGGCAAAGCATCATGGGAGTCGTAGTTCTACAGCTGGGGTCTGTGTGTGTGTGTGTGTGTGTGTGTGTTTTTTTTTTTTTGTTTTTTGTTTTTGTCTACCCTGATTTTATTGTGTTGGTGAGTGAGTATGGTAATTTGTGGGAAATATACCAAAGAGACCTTAGGTTTACATGTAAATCTGAGCATGCCACTAGCCGTGGCTATCCGGTCCATGGCAGTAAAGTGAGGCAGTTTATTAATCTAGCATTATTTATCCAGTCTTTTCATCCCTCTTGCACTCAATTTGTTATTGCAACTTTGTATGCTCGTTGCTGCTGGGTGCTTACAGTAATACAGTTGGATACATTTTTACCAAATTATCGTCTGACGAGTGTTGCAACTTTGTAAAAGTCTTGTTCTCACCAATGCACTCCCTGGTGATTTCATTGATTCCTGTAGTAATTTATACCGCATGAGAACTTTGCCTCACTTTTCAAGGAAATCACCACACTCACCATTTAATGTGTATAGGTTCCCTGATGCTAGATTTAACCTTCCCTAATCACAGTGCTAGTTAGTGGCTGAATGGATACATTCTAGTAGATGTGTGAGATCAGGTGTAGTGGAAATCCTTTCCATGTGGCTCCTGGGATCACTACTTGTTCACGTGTCAGTTTGGAGGGGGCTCATGAAGAAAGTAGAGGAGGAGTTAGAGGGACAGATGTTTTTAATCAGTACCTTCCCGCTGCTGAGCTGGTAGCCCAAAGACCCAGATGTTGTTGAGGGACATGGGTAAAATATGAATGAATTTAGGATCTTGCAGTGAAATAGCCTTAAAGCACATGAGTGCTAGGAACACAATGTACTATTTAAGAAAAACGAAAAAAATATATATTGTTTTTGCCTACTTGCACTTTAACCAGGCATGTCTACTTGTAATGAATAGACATATTTGCCATAGGATAATAAACTCACCTTTAGTCTACTTCTTATCTTTGCCCCTCCCTTCTCTGCAATTCTATTCAGCATTACATACAGAGATTGATTCATATGTTTTTCCCAATTCAATGCTGTCTTAATATGTTGTATTTTTATTATATTTAAATTTTGTCTGGATATAATTAGCATTCCATTAGATCCCGGGTTCCCAAGTGTACTCATGTACCTCTTACCAGTACATAATTTAGAGATTAACATTTTGTGTCTAAAGTGGTGTGGTTTTTTTTTTTTTTTTTGTGTGTGTTTTTTTTTTTTTTAAATCTAAAAACACCTTAGACACAACTGGGTAATCCATAAATCCTGGGCTATTGGGGAGTACTTGAGAACTGGGTTGGGAACCACTGCATTAGATTATTTATATCCAATTACTCCATTCTTATATTTTTGCTAAGTTTCAACTTAGTATCTTAAACAACTGGTTATAGTTTTTAAGTTCATTCAAAAAATTCATATTCATTTACTGTATGGTAGCATGCTATTTGGACTTTTCTACTATATTTTGTCTCTTAGTCTAGTAAAACCAATGCTCATGTCTAATTCAGATTAAAATTTTAAGGTGTGTGTGTGTGTGTATATAAGCAACAGGTAAACACGTGATAATTTGAGTATTAGAAAAAAACCTAATTACAAAAATAGAATGTGTATTTTTTGTTTTTTTTGTTTATACCATTCTAATGCAACAGGGTAGTTCAATTACCTTATTTCCAGGAATAATTGATTAAAAGGGATTCTACAGAGTTCTTTTTTAGAATTAAATAAACATAAAAGGGTAAGTAATTTGCAGATGAAATGAGAGCTGAATTCATCTGAGTGTTAGTAATACAGTATTGTGTGGTTCAGTGCATCACAAAACACAGTTTTAATAGCTGATTCAGCTGAATCCAAGCTTGAAATATATGTGGGACATTCTTTCAAAATTATTCTACATGCACTATTAACCTTTTCATTTACTGCAAAATAATAAGGCTGCAAGGCCAAAAGCAGTGACCATACAGTTGGTCAAATTTGTGCCTACTTGCAGTGCCCTGGCCTGGTGTTGCTTCACTGGTGAAATATGAATGTTTACCATATCAGACTTCATTGGTGTGCCATTCCATCAAATTTGTGGCTAGGTTTTCAGTCGTTCTTTTATAAGTTCAGTAATTATGTAAAATGTCCTTTCCAGTTGTACTTGACCATAGAATATTGTATTCAACCTGTACAGTAAATTAAAGGGACACTGTAGGTACTATAACCATTTAATCTCATTACATTGTTTATAGTGCCTGGAGTCCCTTGGTGCCATCAACCATTATTATGTTATTTATATAGCGCCAACAAATTCCGTAGCGTTTTACAGTGGGTGGACAAACAAACATGTAGTTGTAACCAGACAAGTTGGGCACACAGGAACAGAGGGGTTGAGGGCCCTGCTCAATGAGCTTACGTGCTAGAGGGAGTGGGGGTGACACAAACGGTAAGGATAGTGTTACGGTTGCCCCAGGCTAGCTGAGGGTTGGACCGTAGAAAGGATTCTCCTAGCACTCACAAAGGACCATCAGCACCATAGACACCATAAGTACTGCAGACCCCATAAACCACCGCTGCTGGGTTGGGGTCTCGCAGTCTTCTACCCACCCTGGACCTACGACACGGCTCCAGGTTTCAGTGGGGGAGTCTCTCTTCCTCCCAGATAGCGAAGCAGGATCAGGAACAAGCTCTTACAAGAGCTTAAGTGAAGCTTAACCCCCCACAAACACGAGTCAAGGCTGCGAGTTGAGGGTCAATAGAACTGGTTTAATGAGCATACAAGACTTTCTTTTATACACATTTTCCCACAAGGTTACCACCCACGTGGACCTTGTGGTATACAGGACACAAAGTTACAACAGCCAATCAACATGATACAGTACAGACACTCCCAGCTAAGGCACACAAACCCTCCCCTCTGCCTGTGATATTCTTACTGAACACAGTTGGTTAACTTAATTATCACAGGCAGAAAATATAGTTTTACACAATATTCATAACTTCAAAACCATACATGCAATTTCCATAAAAGTTATCTTTTCTGAACCAGCATAATCAGTGAACAAACATATTCAAAAATCATACGAATTGGTCCAGTTGTTTGGAAGATAGCTGGAAGTCATATTTGACTGACTGCAAGCATGGCTTTCATGCCCAAAACAGTTCCACAGATTTAGGCTGTGCAGCTGGTCTATCTTCTCCTCTATCCTGGAGATAACAGAGATAATTGGCTTACCACAGCCACTTAAGCCAAAGTCCAAACACAGTTACAAAAACTACATAAAAATACGTAACTCTTATAATACAATGTTTAACCTATATGTCCAACATATCCCCAGATAGCTTGGATCTGAGCACTCAATATGTCTGAAAAGTGCTAAGATCCTACAAATACAGTTGGATTGCCACGGGGCTAAACAGTAGCAAGGGCTGATGAGAGATTGAGGAGGGACAAAGCAGTCAGTTTCAACTGGCCTGGCAGTGTACCTGGGACAACGCCCTGCTAGAGAACAATAGGACAGGAAAAAGGGGGAGGGGAAGAGGCACACTTTCCCATGGAATTAAAGGGGCAGAAAAAGGTTTTTAAAAATCCAATAACCCCAAATAGACTTTTTAAATGGCAATACATTCCAGGGGCCATAGTCATAAGGCAGGTGGCTGGCAATCAGGCTCCTCCAAAAGCCAGTGGCAAAGGGCAGTTTGTCACAGGTAGTGTTTAGACTGACAGTTGCAAGAGAGGAATTAGTTGGGAACTATTAACAATGTAATTGATACGCTTTTATGAAGAAGTGGGTTTTTACTGTTAAACCTTTCTCAAACTGTATAAAACTGAACAAGGGTCCCTGATTGCCCACGGCACAGCCACCACTCTAGGATTGGTTAAGGCAGAAATTACATTCTTCTCAACCATACCAATTCATACCAGCAAAAGGCAGATGTGATAGTCTCAGGCAATCACTATTGTCCATTGCTGCTTGGGCTAATGCTTACTTGTTGGTCAAAGAAGCACAACAAGGATGGGCTGCTGTGGTCTCATATTTAATGTTCAACACTGAATGGAAGGACATCACCAGGGAACTCCAGAGAGAGAACTATTTCAAAGAGGTGAAAAACTTACAGTACCTAGTCGCACAACCTGCCCCCTCCCCCCCCAGATGTTTTTAACTAGAATGCTCATGATTCCCTGGCTATCTGTCTCATTTAAAGAATCATGGGTGTTGTAGATCAAAACATCTTGGGGTCGCAGGTTGTGCCTGACCTAGAGTGTTCCTTTTTTTTGTCCTTCTTCCCTATTTACTACTTGATTCGGTGAGGTATTATTTTTCTTTTGGATACTACAAGGTGTTTTTCAGTTTTCACATATTTAAATATAACCTCAGCAGAACTGGAAAAATAACTTTTTGGGACTGTCACCAAACTTTAATTTATCTTTCCTTTGCTTGTGCAAGAGTAAAATACTGAGGTAGGCTTCTGGCGATCGAAGGGCCAGAAGATGATGAAAGAAGATGGCTGCCCACAGGGGACAGCTTCAAATTAGTATATCCTATCTCTGCTGTAAAACCTGAGGATGATAGAGCTGTTAATGACAAACCAAAGTTGTTGTTTATTACATTCGACACACAGGCATGACTTTTTAAGTTGGATAACTATATAAATGAAACATCTGAATAAATGCAGTTACATAGTCAATAATGTTAGAAAGGCACAAAGTTCATCAAGTTAAAACAGTTAATTTCAGAAAGAGATGCTGACTTATTTAACCAAGTCAGTTTATTACAAAAAGGGAAGTTAGTCAAACATTCACTTGATTTTGCTATACGTACGTGCATGTACACATTTTGTTATCATGGAAGGGTTTACCTATAATGCTGCCGGCAGAAGCCATTTGTTTCATTTACGCTATGGGAAATGTTTTTATACCTCAAGGCAACACACATTCAATTCCTTTCCTTTCAATTTCCCTTGAAGTTAATAAAGGGAGTACTGCCAAGTTGTGTAATACTTGTTCCCTTCAAACACTAAAAATGAGACAGGCCTCACTTAATTCTTCGTCATCTTGGTAAAACAATTTTACAATTTTTAATCTGAGCAACGTTCGATCCATTGTCAAAAGCAAGTGTTAGTGGAGTTGAAATCCGAATTACCCATAGGGGGAGCTATTAAGCTTTTGCCAGTTTTCCCAGTCTCTTTCAGCTTGTTGGGGTTTTAAACTGGCTTAGTGTGTACATACAAATATAGATGGTGTTTTTGACACAGGTTATTCAGAATCTAGCTTACACTAAATTCTGCTCTTGATTTGCAGTCTATTTTATTCAAGATCATACTTCTTAAACCTAAATCTCATAGAAATTTGTGCTGTCTCTTTCCACCTTAAGTGTTCTCCTCACAGTGTACAAAACAGCAAACAGCACACGTTTACAATCTAATACAAATACCAAGTGAAGGTGGTCAGAATAATGCCCTATCTTTGAAATCTCAAATGATGTGCAGTATCAAGTCAGAGGGGGGGAAAAAGTCAGTGTCTAAAACACATGCAAAAAAGGTTAATTGCTGAAACATGCAATATAATGGACATATAAAACTCCTCTTATGTGTAAATCACTGTGGATATTCCTCACACCATTTTATTTATATATAAAAAAAATAGCTTACATTTGTCATTAGTGCATTTTTGCTAATAAACTTATATTCAGTTATATCTATTCTATTGAGTGTGGTATCATTTGGTATATTTTTTTGTAAAAGGTGTTTATATATATATATATATATATATATAACACCTTTTACAAAAAAATATACCAAATGATACCACACTCAATAGAATAGATATAACTGAATATAAGTTTATTAGCAAAAATGCACTAATGACAAATGTAAGCCATCTTTTTTATATATATATATATATATATATATATATATATATATATATATATATATATATATATAAAAAAGAGAACACCATATGTTTATATATGAAAAATATCTTATCCACTATACTATAAAGTGCAAAATATCACATCACCGTGGTTCCTAAATGAACATTTATAAAATCCAAACATTAATGCCTGTTTCAAAATCCTCTGCACAGAATAAACCACATGCTCCATTGAGTTTTGTTCTGGGATCCCTATTTTTTTAACTTTGATGTACATTACCAGGATTTTTTTCTTACACAACTCAATACCCTTATGTACAGTCTGTTGTTTTGCTGGACCATGTGGTTTATTCTGTGCAGAGGATTTTGAAACTGGCATTAATGTTTGTATTTTATAAATGTTCATTTAGGAACCATGGTGATGTGATATTTTGCACTTTAGCACTTTTTTTGCACTTTATAGTATAGTGGATAAGATATTTTTCATATATAAACATTGGTTTTTTTTTTGTTTTTTTTTTATTTATTTATATATATATATAATATATATATATATTAGCTTACATTTGTCCTTAGTGCATTTTTGTTAATAAACTTATATTCAGTTATATCTATTCTATTGAGTGCGGTATCATTTGGTATATTTTATGTATAATATTAGTGAGGGTCTTTTGGAGGTGACCCAGATACCTGCACCTATTATGATTGAGTGCAAGTACTACTTGTGTTTTTTTTTTTGTTTGTTTTTTTAGAACCCTTTTTTACTTTAAAGGCACACTCCAGGCAGCCAGACCACTTCTGCCCATTGGAGTGGTCTGGTTGCCAACTCCCACTACCCTTAACCCTGCAAGTGTAATTATCGCAGTTTTTAAAAACTGCAATAATTACCTTGCAGGGTTAACTCCCCCTCTAGTGGCTGTCTACTAGACAGCCACTAGAGGGCACTTCCTGGTCTATAGCACAGGTTTTCTGTGCTATAGCGTTGCTGGACGTTCTCACACTATGTGAGGACCTTCAGCGTCGCTAAAATCCCCATAGGAAAGCATTGAAAGCATTTCCTATAGGGAGCTCTGGTGCGCATGCATCTTAGGTCTCATCCCGGCGGCTGCGCATGAGCAATCTGTCTCCCCCGCCGGCTGACGTCGGCGGGGGAGGAGTGTGGGTGGACCCTAAACCACCACCGAGGAACATCAGGGGTTGGTCTCAGGTAAGTCACTGAAGGGGTTTTCACGCCTTCAGCAACATGGGATGGGGGGTGGGAGGGAGAGCGGACCTGCAGTGCCAGGAAAACTATTTGTTTTCCTGGCACTGGAGTGTCCCTTTAAGGAATCCACACACGTAAGCTTAAAAAGGCTTACACAGCACCAAGTGGGACATTGCAGAAGTTTTAAACCCACAAAAATGTTGTCTTCAAGCAAGAGTCCTATAGCTCAACCACAATCACCACTTGCATTGCACAGTCCCAAATTGTTTCTCCTCCACGTGGTAGTTTGTTTAGATGTCAGTATAGCAGGTCACACTGATGTTTCATCCCAATTTCTTTGAAAAGACTCTAGGACTGGGTGAAGTATGTCAACGACAGTACTACATCTCCCCTGATGCTTTGCCAGCATTATGAGCGATGCAGTCCACAACTTCTCAAGTGCTGAAGGTTGTTTAACCCTGGCTTCCATACAAAAAAATGCATGGTCTATTATTGAACTAAGATTGCATGTATTATACATGTGACTTAATACCCATTTTCAGTGTAGATCTCTGCTTACTCTTGCTCCATGGCAGAAGCATTCTTTGACCTCTTTCGTTGGAAGCAATGCTTCCCCTCAAAAACCATGCATAATCTGAAAGGCTGAAACTGTCCAAGGATCCATTTTAGACATGCCGAGCACTTTATCATGATTCCAGCATACATTCATTCACTGTAGCTCTTTATTGCTTGGCCTTAGGTCAGGTATGGGATGCTAATGACCAAAGCAGACTTAGCTGACCCTGTGAAGCTAGCATAAACAGGATAAGCTCTACAAAGAGCTTTTTATTTGTTTTTATTTTGTGTATGTTAAATATGTGTATACACACAGGCTTTATAATAAATGTTAACAACCCAGGTCTCTACTTCCACTTCTTCACGTTTACCTCTTTCAATTAACTGGCATCCTTTTAAAAACCATAGACAATAAAGCTGTACCAGAAACGTTTTTTTGTTTTTTTTTAAAGCCGAGTCTTGTATCCTTTGTTAAAACTCACAAATTTACAGGTGAAAAATTATCCATTTCCTGACCTAGTTTGAACTCTAGTATAATGCGTCCATACAGTTTTTCTCTCTCTCGTCTTTCGAACCCTTCCAAACATATACAATATAATTGTGTAGTGTTGAATCATCTGCAGTTCGGATAACTTACAGAGGAGGTTACCCTTTCAACTTTTGGCCATCCCTAATTTTTAGAATGTGTCAAATCGTTAGAGTAAAGTAACTCTGAATTACAACTTGCGGGAGAGGTAGTAATTTCACTTACAGAACAGTGAGTCTTCCATAAAATAATATTTAATCATTACAATATTATTCAGTATTTATGATACTACACCAATAAGATTTATTATATGAATGCGCTGTAAAACATGCAGGTGTCTGTTACAAACTAAATTACCGTATATACTGTCTCTTATTTTTCCCACAAAAGCAGTTTGTTAAAATTGCAGTCATACTATCCATTATCTGTAATGTGAAAACTCCTATAGGTCTTAACAAAGGCAGATTATCCTCTGGGAGCCAATTAAAAATGGCAGGATATATTTAAAGTGAAGTTGACATGAACCTGAAGAGGAAGGTATCACAAATGTACATCATTTTACCTCTAATGTTTGTTCTTAATGAGCTGTTTTCTTCTGCGCAGATTGTCCTCACACTGGAGAGATCTTTTTGTGATGGAGTGAATAAAATGGTAAACGCGTGTAATGGTTTTGCTAAACTTGATGGATTGGAAATATATTATTTCCTAATGCACTTTCACATCTAACTTTTGCATGATGCTTGTGTCTGCTGTTTGTAAATTTTGAATTTGTTTTGGAATTTTATTTATAACAGTAAAAATAACTGCATTCAAACTGTTAATTGAGTGAGCATGGAGTGAGAAGTGTAACAAACTGCAATCCATACTGTTCTGATATTGAGTTAAACCTTTGTTTTTCGGTGTGAAATTAAGGACCTCAGGGATGACTGATCCTATTTGCAATGCAGTGATGCAATTTGCAATGCAAAATTGAATTTTCATTTTCCTGGAGCCCACCTTGCCTGCTCATGAGATTTGGATGCGTTTGTCCTGGTGACGCTTACAATCATCTTTATTATTTATTTATTGTTTAAGTGTATGGAATCACTTTTTATTATTCAGAGATTGTTTAACTTGCCTACTTTTGAGACTTGCGTCACATTCTTTTAAAAAAAAAAATTTTTTTTATGAGGATTGTTTGAATTCCGAGTGATCTTTGTTTAGAGTTTAATTTATCATTTGGAAGAGAGAGATATGCAACCTCTTCTGCACTTATTTGGAGGAGAGAGATATGCAACCTCTTCTTCACCTGTTTTAGGTTTGATGCCTCAAGCTTAATATTAGCTGAGGGGTACTGCAGTGTTGGCGAACCTGTAGTCTGGAGAGGACTGATTGGATCATTTGCAATTTATACTGCATATGCTGCAAATTTCAGTGAGTCAATCTGCAGTGGCCCTGTTACTTCCTGGTTTGGTTAGCTATTTGCACTAAATGCAAGAGGCAGCAATTGCCCAGAGCACCTGCCTTGCAAAGACTTCTCATTGAACTGCATTGCAAAGTCTGTGATGAGGAAGTCACATAAAGTCTTGACGAGGTTAGAAGATGATGGCTTGCAAAAGCAGCAGACAAGACATCTGCAGTTTTTGCAAGATATATTTTAGATATAACTCCAATTAAAAAATGCTTAATTAAATGCATACACGTTTTACTTTTGGGTATATTTACTAAACAGTGATTTTAATTTAGTTTGTATTTGGGCAGTGGAGTGTACCTTTAATGTAGCTCTTGTGTCTACAGCTTGTCCCTGCAGGCCTTTTAACCCCTTAACGCCGTTACGGCGTTCTATGCCGTCACGCATTAAGTGGGCTTTAAAGCCGTTGCGGCGGCATAGAACTCCGTAACGGCTTTGAGCCCCTGGAGGTCCTGGCGTACTTACCTCCGCCACGATCCTCTTCTGGAGGGCTGCCTGACAGCCCAGGCAGCCCTCCCCCGGGGGCCATGTGATTGATCTTAAAGAGCGATCACATGGCCCCCTATAGCTGGCTGTGAAATGTCACAGTTCCCCTTGCTGGTGGGAAAGTAAAAAATAAATAAAAATTAAACGTGTAAAATTAAAATGTGTGTGTGTGTGTGTGTGTGTGTGTGTATATATATATATATAATGTATATGAAGAAAAAAGCACTATACCTTGCACTCAAACTCCATGTGTCCAAACCGGGTGCACTCCCAGGGCTCCAAATATCCAAAAAGCTGAATCAATAGGTTGCACTCACGGATTCTTAAAACATAGCTTTTATTGTATACTCCTAAAAAATCGACGTTTCAGTCCTGTTCAAGGACTTTCATCAGGATTATAAAGACATAACATAACAATTCAGCCATATATAGGATGCAGTAAATTACAATAACTCACCACAGATGTCATGAAAAAACCGGCGTCCCAGCCGGGAATGTGCGCATGTGCAGAATAGTCCCTCCCCTCGGCATGACACGCAACGCCGCCGTTACCATAGTAACGCGGCTAACATATACTATACTGAAACCGGCATCTAAGCACTATTCGATATACCATCACTTGCAAGACGACACATGTAATATACAAATTGTCTTGTCCGTGTGGCTTACATTACATTGGGAAAACAGAGACGGCCATCTGCGAACGAATTAGGGGACACAGATCTTCTATAAGACTGGCATATCGTGACGGTTCTACAGATAAACCGGTTGCAAAACACTTCCTTGAATTGAAGCACCCATTGGCTACATTGAAATTTGTGGCCATTGACCACATCCCTAACCCTAGAAGAGGGGGGGATAGGGGGAGGATGCTACTCAATAGAGAAGCTTATTGGATCCATGAGTTGGACACTGTGTCTCCAAAAGGACTAAATGAATCCTTGTTGTTACATTCATTTTTGGCCTGAATGCCCCTCAATGGTCTTTTAAAATGTGATTTTATATTTGTGTGTATTTTAGGTTTTTCTATATGCAATTTTTACGATTATTCTGCGACCGTCCCATTATTACACAATTGACCACGTATATTTTGCAAGCATTAAGAGTTATTGTTTTAAAATGTGTTCAATAATCTTTGACGCAGAATACAATAGTGCTGTTGCAACAATTGTTCAGTAAAATAATAATATATATATATATTTGCTATGTGACAGAGGAGCAGAAAGAAAAAGATCGAAAGTTGTGTAAAAAAGCCTTATATAGCTATATGTATATACTTTTTTTGATTGATTAATATTAATCTCTAATCATTGGGGTTATTTAAATGTAAATATTCATACAAACTGTATTGGGTCACAATATGTTTACATTAGCACTGTGGCACTTTAAATATTTTGCACGTACATGGCACTTTAAGAGATTATTCTGATTGCACTTTAAACGACCCATTAGCACTCTATTAATATACATAGATCACATTCACACTTGTCTTTACCAAATTTGGTACATTCTATAAAAGCCTTGGTGTTCACATCTAGGTCATTACTTTGATAAGTTTGTTTCCATATAGGTTTGTTGTATTTTTTATTCACAGCCGCGTCACTATGGTAACGACGGCGGCGTATATGTGATGTCACATTGGGGGGCGGAACTTCTCCGCATCAAGGCATACTTCCGGCTTAGATGCCGGTTTCAGTATAGTATATGTTAGCCGCGTTACTATGGTAACGGCGGCGTTGCGTGTCACGCCGAGGGGAGGGACTATTCTGCACATGCGCACATTCCCGGCTGGGACGCCGGTTTTTTCATGACATCTGTGGTGAGTTATTGTAATTTACTGCATCCTATATATGGCTGAATTGTTATGTTATGTCTTTATAATCCTGATGAAAGTCCTTGAACAGGACTGAAACGTCGATTTTTTTAGGAGTATACAATAAAAGCTATGTTTTAAGAATCCGTGAGTGCAACCTATTGATTCAGCTTTTTATATATATATATGTATATATATATAAAATGTATTTTAATATTAATAAGTACATATATTAGTATTAAAATACACTTAGAATGACGTTACATATAAGTGTGTGTATGTATGTATATATATGTATGTGTGTATATATATACACACACACACACACCTATAATTACAATATAAAATAAATACAATATTGAAACAAAATGTAATATAAATTATATATTCAAATGTAATTTCATTCTAACTGTATTTTGTTAATTAATATATAATTGGTAACAAAATACACTTAGAATGACTCTATATATAATATATATTATATATATATATATATATATTAGTATACACGTAGAATTTAAATACCTATAAATGCATATATATTAAAATTCTACGTATATATTTAAGTAATCTTTTAACATAATTATGTGGTTTGATTAATTAAAATGTGATTGACATGCCTGACAACACAGGGAGAAAGTGCAGAGAATTTAATTCACAAGCACTATATTTGACCCTTTAACTCTCCAAGACACCATAAAACCTGTACATAGGGGGTACTGTTTTACTCGGGAGACTTCGCTGAACTCAAATATTAGTGTTTCAAACTGGTAAATTGTATTACAACGATGATATTTTAAGTAAAAGTGAAGTTTTTTGCACTTTTATGGACTATATTATTGTTGTAATATGTTTTACTGTTTTAAAACACTAATATTTGTGTTTAGTGAAGTCTCCTGAGAATAACAGTACCCCCCATGTACAGGTTTTATGGTGTTTTGGAAAGTTAGAGAGTCACATATAAGGCTTGCATTTCATTTTTTTGACATTGAAATTTGCCAGATTGTTTATGTTGCCTTTGAGAGCGTATGGTAGCCCAGGAATGAGAATTGCCCCCATGATGGCATATCATTTGCAAAAGTAGGTGACCCAAGGCATTGCAAGTGGGGTATGCCCAGTCTTTTTAGTAGCCACTTAGTCACAAACATTGGCCAAATATTAGTTTTTTGCTTTTTTTCGCCCACACAAAAACAAATATAAATGCTAACTTTGGCCAGTGTTTGTGACTAAGTGGCTACTAAAAAAGACTAAACATACCCCACTTTCAATACCTTGGGTTGTCATTATGGGGGTAATTCTCATTCCTGGGCTACCACACCATCTCAAAGGTAACATTACTAATCTGGCAAATTTCAATTTGAAAATGTAATGTGCTATATTTGACCATGTAACTTTCCAAAACACCATAAAACACCAAAAAATGGGGGGGGGGGGTACTGTTGTACTCGTGAAACATCGCTGATTACAAATATGTGCTGTAAAACCTAACAGTATTAGGACATTAACAGCTAAAATGTCCGACGTAAATACAAATTTAAAGAAAAAAAATCTATCTCACATTTTTTTTTTAATTTTATTCATAATAAATTATGTTCCATATATGAATAGTTAATAAAAAATTAAAGCCCTGTTTCTCTTGAACAAAATGATATATATATATATAATAAGTGTGGGTGCACTTAATGTGACAGCAGTGAATTACTGTTGAACAGGCATATAGCGCAAATTCCAGTTTTTGTTTACGTTTTGTTTTGATCAGAACGTGCACTATTGACTCCGTCCTGAAGAGGTTAATGTAGAGAAAAGGCAGTGTTTACCGAGCTGCTTAGTAACTCCTCTAGTGGCAGTCATTCAGATGGCCACTAGAGGGGCTTACTAATTCCAAAACCTGCACTTTTGTTTTGTTTGTCACCATTATTCTGAAACGTTCTATATGCTACAGGTTTTATTTCCCTAATTTAATAAAATATTTTATATTTTTTTACAACTTTTTTGCCATATCTCATTAAATCTAGAATAGAATACCTCTAAACTATACTTAACAGGTGTAGAACATTACATGCTAACATTATTCCCTAACAAAAAACGTTTCTTACCCAGTAAAAAGTGTGCTTAAAGGAATTCAAAAACTTAATGTTCAAAAACCACCAAAGAGACTCCTTATCGACAGTGATATATTCAGAAATATCTCAGAACTGCTTGACAAAAACCCATTTGATAAGCATACTTACATTGTCATTAAAGCAGCATCTTATTTGTCATTTTATGGTTTTCTGAAACCAAAAGAATTCACAGTTGAAAAACCCTCCAGACAAGTCCTAAAGGGACACTCCAGTCACCCAGACCACTTCTGCCCATTGGAGTGGTCTGAGTGCCAACTCCCACTACCCTCAATCCTGCAGCTGTAAATATTGCAGTTTTCATAAACTGCAATATTTACCTTGCAGGGTTAACTTGTCCTCTAGTGGCTGTCTACTAGACAGCCACTAGTGGGCACTTCCTGGTTTCTAGCACAGGTTTTCTGTGCTAGAGCGTTGCTGGACATCCTCACGCTGTGTGAGGACCTCCAGCGTCGCTCAATTCCCCATAGGAAAGCATTGAAAGCATTTTCAATGCTTTTCCCATTTTCAATGCTTTCCCATGGGCGGACCCGAAACCACCGCCGAGGGACATCGGCGGGGGTCTCAGGTAAGTCACTGAAAGGGTTTTCACCCCTTCAGCAACATGGGATGGGTGGTGGGAGGGAGAGGGTACCTGCAGTGCCAGGAAAACGGTTTAGTGGTTATGGTGCCTGGAGTGCCCTGGTACCCTCCCAGGGCAAGTAGTCAAACTGTTTAGGGGCTTTTGTAGGGGATAGAGAGAGAGTGTGTGTGTGTGTGTGTGTATTAATAAATATATACAGTTCCTGGTGCTATCATCATATCTTATATCTCGCGGCTCCTCACACAGTTTGGGAACCGTTGCTCTATACACTAATAGTTTTACTAGGACTTAATCCGTCTTCCTTTTCAGGCAATTTATTCCAGATGGGGGCTGCTACCAGTGGTGTATCCTGGTTTTGTGCTGCCCTAGGCAGGACAAAACTCAGGCGCCCCCTCCCCCCCGTGCCACCCCCACTCAACTTTCTAAAATACACACACACATTCACTGACACATATGCATACACTAGCTAACAGAAACACACACACACACACTAACAGACACACACACACACACACACACACAAACAGACAGACACACACACACACACTAACATATTTTTTTATTTATTTAAACCCCCCGCCCCCAAGCCTCCTTACCTTTGGGAAAGCTGGGGGGGGGTTCCCTCTCTTCCTGGGGGTCCAGTGGCTGCTGGGCGGGCGGCGCTGGCGAGGGAGCACTTCTTCTGAGCGGTCTGCTCAGCTCCCTCGTGCGCCGCAGAGTGAGGCTGGGAGCCGGAATATGACGTCATCAACCCGGCTCCCAGCCTCACTCTGCGGCGCGCGAGGGAGCCGAGCAGTCAGCTCAGGGGATGTGCTCCCTCGCCAGCCGCCTGCCCAGCATGTTAGTTAGCCGCAAGGCTAACAAGGCATTTGCCCTGGGCATTTGGGGGGCGGCTTTTTTTGCTGCCCCCTGGAAAATGCCGTCCAAGGCAAATGCCTTGTTTGCCTCGCGGCTAAAACGCCCCTGGCTGCTACTGCAGCTTCAAGCAATCAAATTCCCACTCACATAATTAAAAAATGGGTCGTTGGAAATCTTCAGCTTATGACAGGTAAATTTCAAACCCAGAGAAAGAGATTAGACTTGCTTTCAATAACATTGCTAAGTAATTTGTGTTTGTTAATTGTTTAATAAAAATTTTGTATTCATAATTTATGCCCTCTTTATTAGAGTCAAACCCTGAACAGTTTAACACTTACCTGAGTCATGCAGATGCCCATTCTGTGATATTGCTAAATCAAAACTTCCCATTCCACTTTATCAATATTAATTTTGTCCTTATTTGGCTGGAATTCATTAGCGGAGTGTCAACTGACACTCTG
This sequence comes from Pelobates cultripes, assembly GCA_933207985.1. Taxonomy (NCBI): domain Eukaryota; kingdom Metazoa; phylum Chordata; class Amphibia; order Anura; family Pelobatidae; genus Pelobates; species Pelobates cultripes. The sequence goes on along the minus strand of OW240915.1, from coordinate 265,974,793 downwards.
CCAGTGATTTAATGTGCATAATTGATCCTGCCAAATTCACGTTCATGGATCTTCTCAAATTCACAAAATCCCAGATTAGCAACTGCGACAATAGTGATTTTAGTTCCATGCATATGCATTGTTAAAGGGGAATTTTCACTTCCCTGAATATTTTTTTTTTTTTTCATATATCATTTTTATTGAAGGGTAGTTAGCAGTGCCTAATACATCGATACATTCAGTACATATTGTCTTTTATACTATAACATTTTTCGACATCCACCTATATATTACAACTCTGAGCATTACAGTCTAAGCATTTGCACTTCCCCACTAGCGGGGTGTTAGTAGTTCTTGTGCTGCATGTCCAAGGTTCAAGCACAGTTGTTTGTGTCCCTGGAGCAGTTACGCTAAGCTCTGCCGTATGACCGCTGTTTCGTAGATACCCTACGTCGAAAATTGAGGGGGTCAGTGCGTGGGACCGGGTTGCTTAGCCAGAGTATGTGACCCACGTCAGTGGGCTTTGTTGCCCAGTGCCCACATGTCGCTCGTGTGCGTCACTGTACTATCCTGTACATATAAAATTTTAACATCATAGAAACATAAATTTAATTTGGGGAAGGGTTACAGAAGGGAACATTAGGGATGTTAGGTACACATTGTTATTATTCAGGTAATGTGACTTGCTGCCTGTGTTCTAGAGCCTCATCTTATCGTGTGTTGTACTTCTACAGTAGTTCAGTGTGTGTGTGTGTGTGTGTGCCCCCATTAGCAATGTTATCCCTATCTTGTTGGCTGTTTGTTTGTTTCTTTTCTTGTGGTCCAGCATTCCCACTCCTATATCCATTTACTTTCGCAACCCCGTATCTTGCTAGCCATTCTCTCGTATCCACTGATTGTGTCTACTAGTGATACTCTCCATTGTAGGGACCCCTGTGTTCTTCCTGTGGAAAGCTAGGTTGATTTTTGCAACCGTGAGGATTATAAGAATCATCTTGTGGTAGGGGGGATTCCCTATACCTGGAATCATGTGCAGAAGATAGCATGTCGGCTGTTTAGGGAGAGCATATTGTGTGGTGTCGGAGATCAGCGTTCCCACCCTTTCCCAATACTTGTCTAAGGCTGGACAGTCCCAGAATGTGTGTAACATAGTGCCCATCTGCCCCTCACATCTCCAGGTACCATCTCATGGTAATTTTGCAGAAGGCCTCCCTTCCTAGAAATTTTTAAAAAGGTGTCTACTTATTCCTCTGTTTTACAAATATGTATTTGTGACATATGAAAAATAAAAATAAATGTAAAGCGTTACACCTCTCGCCTGCAACCGGGTGCCACCATCATAGATCCTGGAAAGTCATTGTTTTAAGCACAGGAAGCACTTCTAGTGCCAGTCACTCAGACTGCCACTATAGGTGTAACTAGCCAGAAATAAAGTGGCTGCAGGGACGTGCTGTAGACACCAGAGCCATTATATTAAGCTGTATTGGTTCTAGTGACTATAGTATCCCTTTTAAAGTTAGAGCTTGAATGTTTCTTTGGCAAAGTACTCACCTTCCTAAGTCTTTTGTAGACCACTACAATTGATGATATGAGTGCTGCAGGAGTGGTTATACAGTGTACGTTACTCATTATTTCCTTGTTGAAATACAGTGTGCATCAGATAAAGCTTCCCCTGCTCCTCCTGCAAAACATTTTCCTGTGTGAGAGGCTGTTAGTGGGCAGATAGAAAGTGGTCCTTTATGCTTTCTAACCTACAGACACTGGAGGAGCTGGGACAGCAATTAGTTTTACATCCTCTATAATTGTTCCTGCAGCTCTGCTATTAAACGGACACTATAGTCACCAGTGCAACTACATGTATTCCTAACCCTATAGTGTTAACACAACCATCTAGCCCCCCCTGGGCCCCTCATGCCTCCATAAATATAGTACAAATCTTACTGTATTCAAGCCAGAAGCTGTAAATCTGCATGCTGTTAGACTCAGGAAAAACAAGCAGTCTGCTGATATGTGATAGCCTGATCCAATCACAGTGCTTCCCCATAGGATTGGCTGAGACTGACAAAGAGGCAGATCAGGGGCAGAGCCACCATGATTCAAACACAGCCCTGGCCAATCAGCATCTCCTCATAGAGATGAATTGAATCAATGAATCTCTATGAGGAAAGTTCAGTGTCTGCATGCAGAGGGAGGAGATACTGAATCACAGGATGCTCGTACACAGCAGATCTGAGTGGATGGAGGCATATTATGCCTCCATCAACTCAGAAGTCCCTCTGGTTCACTGTGAGTGACTGCAACTGGAGGTGTTCCTAGCTTTCAATGTAAACACTGTATTTTCTCAGAAAATACAGTGTTTACATGAGAGAGGCTGCAGGGAGCTATAGTTCTCACCTGAACAACCTCATTAAGCTGAAGTTGTTCAGGTGATTATAGTGTCCCTTTAAGGCTGACTGGACTACATGGGACACTGGCAAGGCTATTTAACCTCAAAATGGCACTTTATAAGTGCTGATAACAGGTGCCCCCTAGAAGTCAAGTCTCTTGAGAGCGAATAACTAGGTACCAAAAAGCGTATAACACCGTATCGCTACAATTTCTTTTGGGAACTAGACTTTAACTTCCAGAACTGGTGCCATGCTGATTAGACCCACAACCAGGGCCGCACAGGGCACCATGGCAATGGAGTGCCATGCGGCCAACACAGCTCGCATATGGCTGGATGTGAAGTGTGTGCACCAGCTACCCTGGTGGAGGATTTTATTTTTCTCCACAGGGTAGCCGACTATCCTAAAAAAAAAAAAACACATGGTAAGTGTGGAGGGATTTTGTCTGATAGCAGAGGCGGGGATATAAATGGCAGCAGGGGCGGAGCTAAGTGCACCCCTGAAGCCAGTGCTACACAGGAAGGGGGAGTCAGGAAAGTGTCCCGGCTTTCCAAACAACTCCAGGATCTGCAACAGCCTCCTCCCTTACAGACCATAATGGAGAGAGGTAACTTTCCATTTGTGCGACTATCTCCTCTGTGTGTGTGACTGCAACTGTGTGTATGACTGTCCCCTATACAAAAACTACACCCCTATATATACACACACTATACATGGATGAAGAAGGGGGTGGGGGGCACTGTCAAGATTTTACGCACAGGGCGCCTAAGGGTGGCCCTGCCCACAACATTGAAACTGCAGTCTGCAGGCTTCTGGTCACTGGTCTCTTGAGATTATAGCCAATGCTTTAAAAAATTAAAAAAATAAAAGCTGTATTTAAGTTACTGCATTTCAGAATATACCCTTAACAATGGAATATCAGGTCTGAAGCATGATGCCTGTCTGTTCTCATTTGCATGTCTAGCTGGGAACTCTGGGACAGTTGTAGAAACCTGATTACCCAAGTTTCTGTGCCCAAGAAGGACTTCTCAAAGGTTTCACCGTGTTTGGTCTCATCACAACTTGTTTGATTTTAGTTTTTCTTTTTAAATAATTTTTTAAAGTAAAATGGACAATCAAATGAATTTTTTTCAGTGCTCTCCCCCCACCCAATTAAGTAACTTCCGTAGAAGTAACCGGTCCCCCTAGTGTCTGTCATTTTAGAATCCACAAAGAAAATTTGTTTTAACTTCATTTACAAGGTGCATTTTCTTCCCTTTTGAATACGAGGGGAAAAAATACATTTCTGAAAATGAACATCCACCCTCCCCCTCCTTAGAACCTGTTCTATTTTGCAATTCACACAGACAGGAACTTGTTCAGCCTTCCTACACCCTGCGGCCAAAGGGCATGAACAACAAAGAATGTTTTCCATTGTGCTTTTAACAAATTTTGAAAAATTTTTTTAAAGCAGTGCACAATACTTAATATATTGTATGGAGCCAGTGAATTCTGGCCTTTTAGAATGCATTGTCCACACTGTGTTGGAGGCTCTTACTGCATCTAGATGTCTCCTTGTTTTTAACAAACGTTTATAGAATAATACAATATAATTTGTATATACAGAAAAAATTATCAGATTCCTTATTAACTGACTATGCCTCTGGGAAAAGAATGTATGCCTTACATGTCCCCATGGGATGGTTTGATAGGTGAAATAGATAATTTCTTTTTTCTACATTGCCCATTTAATTTCTGGCTACATTTACTAATGAATTGTATATGAGGATCTGCTTTCTACAATTAAAAAGGCAGGGCCAGTAGACTGTTTACATGCCAGGCCTCACTCACCGTGATCATTTGGAAATAGACAGGAGGAAATCCCAACCAGTAAATGCTATGGAGGGCTTAAAGGGTGATATTTACTTACCTTTCAGCCCTCTCTGTCCTGCTGGCATGCCCCCTTAGATGACATAATCAGTCATGCTTTTAGCCAATTTAATGCATTGGGAGTGTGCATTATAATGCCACACTGCACCAATTAGATGGTCTCTGACACCATCTGATTAATATAGCCGAGCTTCACTTGGCCACTTTAGCAGAAGCGCCTCTAGTGGTTGTCAGCGTGACGGTCAGTATAGGCATTTAAACACTGCAATGTAAACATTGACGTTCCTGCAGAACGGCAAAGTTTTCAGTTGCCGTATTATACCAGGACATGGCACCTAGACCACGTTAATGAAATTAAGTGGTCTGGGTGCCTATTGTGCCCCTTTAAATACATTTAAGTACTTTTAAATTGGACACTAATTTGTGTCAAAATGGCAATGTAAGAAGCACAAAAGTTCCATGTGAAATGTGTACTGTATTTCTCGGAGGAAAACAAGCAATTTTAGGATGGTTGACACCTACAAAACTTTTCTTCCCAAAGACTAATATCCCACCTCCATAACCGCTTCACTCTTTCCCGATTTTAGGACGTGCTATGCCATCCTACCATAGGAGTGCTTTAACGTTGTTAGGGCGGTATAGCACACCATAATGGTCTGGCCCTCCCGTGAGCTCACCTTCTTTCCCAGCACACAGATCCCGATTGGGGGTACTGCCCGGCAGCCATATATCTATCTCATTCCAAGTGTATTTTGATATTTGTGGCGAAACCGGCCTCGCCACGTGTCCTTGGAGGGGGCTGCTTGCCCGCCTCTTGCCTTTGGACTATGGACCAGACTTTATGTGAATGTGTTAACCCAGATAGCTATGCCATGGAGCCCATTCGTGTAGTTAAAGACTTCGGCTCCATGGCAATTGAACTGTGTGAATAGGATCTGAGCGCTATTCGGTAGTTTTGTGCGCTCAGATCCCAGCTATCTGGGGATATGTGAAATGTCTGTGTCTTATGTGTAAAAGGTGACTTTATGTATTTTAAAGTGTTTTGTGTCTTTTTGCAACCATGTGCTTAATGGAGTCTTGTGTCTGTCCTGGGAGATAATTGAATTACTTATCTCCAGGATAGAAGACTCTGAAACTGGTTTGGGCCGGAAAGCCATGCTTCATTTAGTCACAAAGGACTTTCCCTTAACTTTTGAACCCCTGTTCTGATTCGTGCCATTTTTTAATATGTTGTTCCCCTGAATGGATTGATTATGAAAATGTATGTTTTATGTTTGTGACATGTATATTTTAGAAGTTATAAATATTGTGTAAAAACTGTATTCCTCTGCCGGTGATAATGAGATTACCCATTGTGTTCAGTAATCATATCACATGCAGAGGGGAGGATTTTGTGTGGGAGTGTCTGGGTGTATTGTACGGATTGATTGGTTGTTTTGTAACGCCCTGTGGGCTGTACTATGTTTGTGGATTGGGAATAAAAGAGACTGTATGTGACAGTACAGGAGTTCCTGTTTTAACCCTCAAAGTGAAGTGTCGTCTCATTATTGGGGGAAGGATTTATTGTATGCTGTTCCAGTTTGATTGCTAGGAGATTAAACCTATTCGTATGGTTCCTATTCAACTGTCTACAGCATTCATATGCTTGAGAGGATTCATATGCTTCTCCGGTTCAGTGGTTGTGGTGTCTGCTGCAGTGCTTGGAGTCCTCAGGAAGCGCTAGGAGCATCCTTTAACGGAGGTACCCAGACGGAGGTACCCAGTTGATTTTGAATATTGGGATGGCTGAGCTGCTTTAACACCGAAGTTGGTGCTTTTGCTGTAAAGCACTTTTGCCTTTCTCTCAGTATGACGTTTTCAGCCTATCTGGATTTGCACAGCTAAAGTTTCCTCATACTGCAAGAAGGTTGTTAATGTTATGGAGGCAGGAGTGTTCCTTTTAAATTTAGGAATACAAACCCCTTCATCCTTGAACTGGACAACTTCTTCATAGCCTCATGTTAATCATTGTTCTAAGCTCTGTCCTTTGCACCTGGCAGTCAGCATAAAGAAAGATCTTACTCATTTGCAATGTTTGCTCCTTCTTTGCATTTATTCTGGTGAGTAGAATCATTCCCTTCAGATTTTTGGCAGTAAACACAGTCTTTTCAGAGAAAATGCAGTGTTTACATTACAGCCTAGGAATACCTCCCCTGGCCACTCCTCAGATGATTACTAGAGTTGCTTCCTGGGGCAGACACTGAACTTTCCTCATAAAGCTGCATTGATTAAATGGATCTTTGAGTAGATGCTGATTGGCCAGGACTGTTTGAATTGTGATGGCTCTGCCCCTGATCTGCCTCCTTGACAGTCTCAGCCAATCCTATGGGAAAGCCTTGTGATTGGCTGACAGAATCACTTCTTATGATGTCAAGGGCAGAGGCAGCAGCTGCAGACTTGAATACAAGTAAGATATTTCTATATTTATGGAGGCCAGGGGGGCTCGATGGTGGTTTTAACACTATAGGGTCGGTATTAGATGTTTGTGTCCCTAACACTATAGTGTTCATTTAATACTAGTTTATAGGTGATTTTTCAATACTTTAGCCAATGATGTAAAGTCAAAAGAAATTACCATTCTCATTCACCATCCCTGCATAACTGCATAAAAGCATTGCACTGTTGCTTGTCATCCATTGTAATTTTAAAATATGGAGTTATTCAGATTTGAATTTGACATATGGATTCTACACAGCACTACAAAAAGTGAACAGCTCGAATCCTTTGCTCTATACCTTGCTTAAATATGTTGTCTGAAACAAAGTAATGCTAATTGATGTTGGTGATGAGAGCTGCGCAGTCACAAATCAAAATTTAGTAACTCGACAAGTATATTTTAAAATCAAACCATTTACACATTGCTTTTATTTGGAATTATTTTATCCAGCAATCTTATGTCTTACTACAGATGTGATTTTTAAGAACAGGTTTTGCAGCTCACTTATACTGAAGGCAATATTAAGTTGTGTAGAGTGGCATGCCCCTGTAGCCAAATACAAAGTATGATCTGTATGCGAGTGTAAAAATAGGTCAGCTGAGTTGCAGTGGGATTTATTGGCTCACAAAACTCTTGTTTGTTCATTAAGCATGTTGACGATTTTATGCCAGAAATCAAATTTTCACGTAGGTCATTGCCTGTAAGATCTGTCTTTAAGAACCACAGTCAATGGCTCCCACTGGGAATACCAATAAAACATGGAGAGGGCAATAAAATACAGGCTTATGTAATTTAACCTACGCATTGCACTTACAAAGGAACACTCCATTGTTACAAACAAAAGCCTATGAGCAGTTTGACACAGAATAGGCTGTCAACCAGATGCCCGACCTAGTCCCTCGCTTGCCGTATTGTTAATGCGGAAATATCATTTTCAAATTAACATGAATTTTTTTTATTTATTTTTTTAACAGATATTAATGACATTGAGTGCACCAACACACACTTGGCCAGCCTATGCTCTCCATGTCAACAAAATTAGCATTGCAAATTCAAATGTGTAAGTTCCGCTCTAGTGTATGCAGAGCCATGGGTTATGCCACAGGTGTCTGTGGAATACTTGTTTGTGTCAAACAGCCCTAACTATTTGGTACTGAACAGGGGAAATTTCTAGTTGTGTGCTAGCACTATAACCACTGTACTTACTGTAGTGGTTATGGTGCTTAGCCCTTTATGTCTTAAATTATTAAGCCATGTTTAAATCTCCTGTGTGAACTGTGTAAACATCCTTTTTTCTTCTTATTTGTGGTTTGCCAGTGCAGGGTGGATTTGTGTGCAGCATAAGGATGTGTGCCAGTGGAAAATATTTGTTTGGCATGCCAAGGTGTGTTAGTATGTGTTTTGTGTGACAGCATGGTTTTCACTAAGCTGCTTAGTTTTTCCAACTTGGCTTATATTTCATTATTCATGTGAATTGATACTAATGGTAGAACATAGTCTGTATTAAAGGACCACTATAGTGCCAGGAAAACATACTCGTTTTCCTGGCTCTATAGGGTCCTTGGGTCCCCCTCACCCTCTGGGGCCCTCCTCCCGCCGGGCTCTAGGGTGAGGAAGGGGTTAATCCCTTACCTTTTTTCGAGTGCCGGGCTCCCTCGGCGCTGGGGACTCTGCTCCTCCTTTCCCCGACATCGGCTGAATGCACACGCATTCAGCCAGTCCATAGGAAAGCATTCTTAATTCTTTCCTATGGACACTGGAGTCTTCTCACTGTGTAAATCACAGTGAGAAGCGCCTCTAGCGGCTGTCTATGAGACAGCCACTAGGGGCTGGATTAACCCATTTGTAAACATAGCAGTTTCTCTGAAACTGCTATGTTTAAGGCAGAAAGGGTTAATCCTAGATGGACCTGTCACCCAGACCACTTCATTAAGCTGAAGTGGTCTGGGTGGCTATAGTGGTCCTTTAACTCTGTATCTGGTACCATACTATGTTCACTGAGCTGTGCAGAGTAACGAGACAGGAACAAGAAAGCACATCAATGCTCCTGCTGCAAAAATTAAATGCCCTGCCCGGCCCTCGAATACATAGTAGACGAGTCCTGCTGGAAAAAAAAAAAAATTCATAAACGTTACACTCCTAGGGATCGCTAATTGCAAGTAGATATTTTAAGTCCTGATTATAGTTTTATTTATTTGTTTATCATCACTGAAAAGGTTTTGGTTCAATCCCTTCAGCATCGTTGTTTATCAGTGATTCAGAGCAACTGAATGATGCTAACCTATACAAATATTTTGGCTACATACTGTGTTTTTTCCCACAATTTTTGAGGGAGGGACAGGGCTGCACCCAAAGACTAGCACCGTAACCACTATATTATCTGTGGGCTATTGGTCCAGCCGAGACAGTGGCGAGAGCGTGGAAGTGAAAAGGTTAATGACACCAGACACCTGGTTACCTGTTGCTTGTCCCAGCAACCACTAAATTAACCCCTGCAATCCTTTCTACACTAACACCCTAGTACACCCTTTACAGCTACCACCAAGACTTTATATCAGAGCGTCTTAGGTTACCCCCCACACAGTAGAATTATATGATCACAACCTTACTTTACTGATCAGACCTACCGTATATACTAGAGTATAAGCCGAGTTTTTCGGCACATTTTTTGTGCTGAAAAACCCCCACTCGGCTTATACTCGAGTCAAGGTCTGTATTATGGCAACTTCCATTGCCATAATACAGACCAGGACCGCCGGGCTCATTACAAGCCCGGCGGTCCTGTTGGGGGCTGGCAGAGAGCTGTTACTTATATTCCTGCAGCTCCTGTCAGCTCCCTTCTCCTACGTGCAGCTCCTCTGTCAGCTCCGTTCTGCTTACAGCGAGACTTACACTGTAAGCAGAACGGAGCTGACAGAGGAGCTGCACAGAGGAGAAGGGAGTTGCAGGAAGGTAACAGCTCACTGCCAGCCCCCCCACTGAACAGCCAATGCCACTGGACCACCAGGGATTCAGTATTATTTTAATATTTTATTTTAATAATATTATACTCAAGTCAATATTAAAATAATATAATATTAAAATAAAAAATAAAAATAAAAATGCCCTCCCCTCACCCAGTTTACACACATTGCATCATTATATACACACTGCATTCATTATATATACACACAAACACACACTCTGCATTCATTCTATACACATACTGTAAATAAATATTCAATTAATGTAATTTTATTGGGACCTAATTTTATTTAGAAATTTACCAGTAGCTGCTGCATATCCCACCCTAGGCTTATACTCGAGTCAATACGTTTTCCCAGTTTTTTGTGGTAAAATTAGGGGCCTCGGCTTATATTCGGGTCGGCTTATATACGGTATATAATTAACCCTTTTGGTAACATGTTTACCTGACCTCAGAAGAGTAAACTCATAGAGAACAAAGACACAAGCTGATTATGTAAACATTTAATCTAACAGTGCTGGGTACAAAAATACAGAAATAAATGACATACAGAAACACAGATAACAAATTGCAAAACAGTCCATAAAATAAAATTGGAGAAAACACAAGAAATTCCTTACATGTATTTACCCCTAATATAGAATTATTTTGGGAGATTCAGATGTTACAGGTCTCAAAGTAGTTGCTGACAAAAGAAATCTCCACTGGATAGTCCAACATCCTCATTAAAGGACCACTCTAGGCACCCAGACCACTTCAGCTTAATGAAGTGGTCTGGGTGCCAGGTCCTTCTAGGGTTAACCCATTTTTTTTAATAAACATAGCAGTTTCAGAGAAACTGCTATGTTTATGAATGGGTTAAGCCTTCCCCCTAATCCTCTAGTGGCTGTCTCATTGACAGCCACTAGAGGCGCTTGCGTGCTTCTCACTGTGATTTTCACGGTGAGAGCACGCAAGCGTCCATAGGAAAGCATTGTAAATGCTTTCCTATGCGACGGGCTGAATGCGCGCGCAGCTCTTGCCGCGCGTGCGCATTCAGCCGGCGTGGCGTAACGGAGGCGGAGAGGAGAAGGAGAGCTCTCCGCCCAGCGCTGGAAAAAGGTAAGTTTAAACACCTTTCCCCCTTCCAGAGCCGGGCGGGAGGGGGTCCCTGAGGGTGGGGGCACCCTCAGGGCACTATAGTGCCAGGAAAACGAGTATGTTTTCCTGGCACTATAGTGGTCCTTTAAATACCTTAAAACTAGTTGTTTCTCAGTGGGTAGACTCCTGGGTGGATCAGAGGGGTTTGGCCTGGCTGTTTATTTTTTTAAAATTATGTTGTCTTTTAACCCCTTAAGGACACATGACATGTGTGACATGTCATGATTCCCTTTTATTCCAGAAGTTTGGTTCTTAAGGGGTTAAAGACCCCAAAGTCAGAACATATGCACCAATACCTTTTTACAATGCCCTATGTCCAGCTCTGGTGATGGTTATCTAGAAGTTTTATGGCTTAGGCCTGGTGTAAGATCAAAGCCCACAATAAATGTTATCCCAATGTTTACAAAAACAACTCATAACATAAATCAAATGCCAATTCATGCTTTGGCATGACAATATCCTGTGCTAGTTTGATACTTTAAAGGGACACTATAGTCACCAGAACAACTACAGCTTATTGCATTTGTTCTGGTGAGTAGAATCATTACCTTCAGGCTTTTTGCTGTAAACACTGTCTTTTCAGAGAAAAGACTGTTTTCATTACAGCCTAGTGATAACTTCACTGGTCACTCCTCAGATGGCTGTTAGAGATCCTTCCTGGGTCATGGCTGCCTAAAATGCATCCAAACATTTAGTGTCTCCTCCCTCTGCACGCAGACACTGAACTTTCCTCATAGAGATTCATTGATTCAATTCATCTCTGTGAGGATATGCTGATTGGCCAGGGCTGTGTTTTGAATCATGATGGCTCTGCCCCTGATCTGCCTCTTTGTCAGTCTCAGCCAATCCTATGGGGAAGTACTGTGATTGGATCAGGGTACAACTTCTGATGATGTCAGCAGACTGCTTGTTTTTCTGAGTCAAACAGCATGCAGAGTTACAGCTTCAGGCTTGAATACAGTAAGATTTTGCTATATTTATGGAGGCATGAGGGGCCCAGGGTGGCTAGATGGTGGTGCCGAAGGTTGCCTATCCCTGCTATAGTGATCCTTTAAGTATCTGTCAGGAATAGAGAGAAAGGCCCAACATGCTGAGTGTAACAGTAAATCAGGAATAAAAGGAAAACGGGCCGCAGAGTAGGTGGGCTTTACGTAAGAGAGACTGAGAATGGTCAGGGAAGCCTAATCAAGGATTATATATTATATATCTATAGCCAAGATCAAACCTTAACTTTAAATTGACACACATGCAGACACAGTTCTTAAACACTCAGATAATACACACTGCTACACGTGTGTGTGTGTGTGTGTGTGTGTGTGCGCGCGTGCACACACTGAATAAATGTGTGTATACATAACAATTGTTATATTTAAATGGTTGGGGATTTGTATGCCTACAGAGCTATTGACAATTCATATGGATTCTTGACAGTGCTAAACACCTTTTTGTGAATGGCATTTGCACATGCAGTGTGCACACACTTTACAAATATTTGTACAGGCATATAATTAAGTAAGGTTTTAGATGCAGTGTCCCCCTCCACCCCCAAAAATAAAAAAATAATAATAAAAAATAAGCAACTGTGCAAGGACACATATGGCTATAAAAAGGAGCATATGTTATCGTACCTACAACTTGTCCATTTTGTATGTTTATATTCCTGTTCTACAAGAATTGTTCTGTTTTTTTTAATGTCTTGCTTCTTGCAGGTTAAACAACTGAAACCAAATGAATGTTTGTTCTTCACTTAATCCAACTGCCACATACACCCATATACTATTTCTTTTAATTAATCTAAAACAAACACAAGGATAATGAAATGGCATCGCTGCCCATTACCGTGTTAGGGAACTGGTTACTGATGCAGACAGAAGCTAAGAGCAGATTTAAGAACAAGCAAGGCACACCACAAATTTGGTAATCAACTGAACCTAAATCTCTCTTCTTCCATAAATGTATCCTTCTCTTCTACGTTTGGATACTATTAAACAGAATGTTTTCGTCTTGGTTAGTCTTTGAGTATGGCGCATTAATACTAGTGTTTTTTTTATTATTATTATTATTATTTATTCTAGAGTAATCTTTAAAGGGATTGTAGTGGATCTGGTTGGTATAGCTAGTCCCTGCAAGCATTTCTATATAAACACTGCCTTTTCAGAGTTAACTTAGTAGGTATACCCCCAATTAAACCATACGTGCCTTTTGGTAAAAAAAATAATTTTTTTTCCCTTTTGTGGGTATATCAGAAAATGGCTTGGGGAATAACTGGATATCTTTTATCTGCAGCCTTTGCAAGTCCTCCCCGCTTTCCCATAGATATAGGTCTCCAGTTGGGTTTCCCATTGTGAAGCCTCTGTGCTGAATCTGCAAGTTCACAATTTCAGCTTTCCAATACTTCTCAGTAAGCGGTTATACAAGGAAAGCAGGTGCGCACTAGCACAACACCTCTTCCTTTAGCTCCACAAAAGTGGAAACTTGCATGGCTGGCAGAGAGGTGTTTCTGTCCCTGACTATAAAAGTGCCAATTTCTATTAAAGTTGCTCCGTTATTAAAATGTTAAAATTGTGACAGACTCTAGACAGAAGCTGAAGTACTTTGTGTGTGGATTGGTCCTTTAACACACTCAGTCCAGAATGGACGGGCGAGAGCATGTGCTCATATCACAGCCAGGTATTTTGTGCCACAGAGCACTGGGCCTTATGTATTTTATGCAACTTTATGTTGTAAATGAATCATAGATGGCTTCGTAAATCCATAATTAAACAGAAGTTCTAGGCTGATAAAGTGGATATTGTTTAATGCACTTGAAAAAGTAAAAAAAATGACCTTTTCAGATTTTCCTCAGTCCCTAAAATCACACCTCATCTCTGCAACTAAGCTGACCCAACCCCCTTTTTTTTTTTTATCCAGCACCAACTTCCTTCTTCATGCTGAGCAGTGTCCAGTCAACAACCTCTCTTAGGGATACAGTGAACCCCGCCCTCCCCCAACAACCAAAAACCCCAACCCAAAAACCCACACAAAATAGGGTTGGCGTAACTCTTTAACCCCTTAAGGACACATGACGGAAATATTCCATCAAGATTCCCTTTTATTCCAGAAGTTGTCCTTAAGGGGTTAATATCTATCTATCTATCTATCTATCTATCTATCTTTGCAACTATACATCGGTGTAAGAATTTTTAGGGTAGCAAATCGTCGTAACTATGATATACCTCATAGGTAGCATATATTAAACCATCCTGTTTTCTATACACAAATGTATTCAACATCATTAGGGAGTCTAATAGAATGGAATATAGAACTGTCTAGGCTACTTGATTTAATAGATGTAAATATGCAATAAAAAAAAAACTCTAAAATTATTAAGGCTTTTCCCTTTTTTTTTTTTTTTTACTTGTTTTGACATCAATGTACAGGAGATGATTACCTCTAATTTTCTATTTATTTTTTTCTCATCTTAAACAGTGAAATATTTTAAAAACTAAATCATTCTGATTGGAGGGGGAGGGGGGGGGGGAATTTTCCAGTCTCATCTAACTCATTAGGTTTTCTGGTCAGGAGGATTCTCCCCCAAATCCCTCTAGTATTTACAATCATGTTTAAAAACAAAACAAAAAATGAAAAGGGAAAAAAAACCTTCACGTCGTTCTTCCACTTTTAAAATGTCATTGTTAAAATTACTTAATTTCAGGGAAACTAAATGCTAGCTTAGCATGGTCTCTGTTCAGATACTGCAACTGGCTTTTTATGCTGAATACTGTAAAATAGAATGAATTAATGCAGTCCCTGGGCCCAGAGCCAGCTGTAACTACAGTATGTTCTCTAAATTCCCACTCTTCATTATTTCTGGATTTCATGGCGTTGCAGGCTAGTTAGGTTCCTTTCCTTTGTCTTCTGAGAACAGTTAACCTATTAAACTCTGGCACTAAGTTTCAGCTTGAAGCCTATTTGTTTGTCTGACTCCAAACTAGTTGGTTATGAAGGTTACTTGTTGCACAGGCAGGATTTCCATATGAGTGCCTGGGAGGTTTTGGCATATGAAGCCAGAGGACCTATAAATGAACATTAGCAGCCTCCCAGGCAGGGTCTAGTTTCAAATCTAAGCTGACTTATCGGTACTCCAAGCATTATAAGCCCTAGTTTGGGAGTTGGGTGCTACAGCACAGTTTCTTTATGACTCCTACCTAACCCCGAGAGGCACACCATGTCTAGGAGCTAAAACCTTTTTTTGGGTTTGTAAATTTGGTTTCTGGGTATCCATGGAAATTCAACACTTAAATATGGTTGAAGATACAGGTATGACTCTTTCAGTGATGACCAAAGTACAGACTTTTAGACTATCTGTATTAGTTACTTATAACTTAATCCTGTAAGGTTGTTTGGATGAAGCCTTGATTGTGGCTGTTGTGTCAAATGATTTCTCTTTGCTGAAATATACACAATATACTATATATTTTCTAGATTTCTTTAGAGTCGAGTTGTGGGTTTGTTTTTTTTATTTTTTTTTTATTTTTTTTTTTTTATACATTTATTTTGTGTATGTCTGGTTCTAGAACAATTAAATGTTACACATGAAAAATGTGTAAAACCAGTAAATTTCCCAAATCTATGAAGAAACAGTTGTTGGCCTTGCTGATATTGAATAAATAACTGACTTTTTGTTTATATATAATTGTTGTTTTCCAACACGTAGATATTAAGCAGAAAATGTAGAAGCGGCTGCTATTGAGTCTTTGATCACCACTTCTTCAATCCGAGTTTGCAATTTTATTCATGGCTTCTGTCAGTGTGCAAATTTATCCATCCCACTTGCATGCTCATTTTGGCTATATCTTAATCAGGTCAAATTGATGTGAGCTGAATATTAAAATTAGAGACCCTCTGATGTTGCTGCTTGACAGATTACAGATTGACTTCAAAATTAGAACTGTTGAAGAGGGTTGGCTGTCTGTGCAGTCTTATTGAGCAGAACGTGAACACAGCCCTATATTTGTATAGCCGTGATCCTTTCTTTATTAAATGATAAATTCTATAATTTTATATGGATTGAAATACACATTCCTTCTTTCTGCTGCTGGATGTGTTGAGATTTCTACAAGATTAGTCCTTGTTATTTTTCATGGGTGTTAATTATACCTGCTTTAACGCTACAGAAGTTGTAGCTAAACTCCTAAAATAGGCAAAACTTCTTTTTTGCTTCTAATGATGATGCACTCTTAACGTCCCACCTTCTTGTATTCTCATCACGGAGATGTATTATCCCGACAAGAGACAGACATTCTGACCAGTTGTTGGGAACATTTGTCTTTTTTTTTTTCCACATGTTGTGTTTTTTTTTTTTTCTACAAAAGAATGCCTCTGTAAGAACTTGCAAGGTTAAATGTACAGAGTCGAACAGTAGACGTGTTAAAATAGAACTAAGAAAAGCATTTAACAAGTTGATGATAAACATTATAAAGCAAAGTTCTCAATTTATCTTTCTTCTGTTGATTTTAAAAGTTTATGTAGCAAACTGACTTTCACCATATTAAAGGACCACTCTAGGCACCCAGACCACTTCAGCTTAATGAAGTGGTCTGGGTGCCAGGTCCAGCTAGGGTTAACCAATTTTTTTCATAAACATAGCAGTTTCAGAGAAACTGCTATGTTTATGAATGGGTTAAGCCTTCCCCTATTTCCTCTAGTGGCTGTCTCATTGACAGCCGCTAGAGGCGCTTGCGTGCTTCTCACTGTGATTTTCACAGTGAGAGCACGCAAGCGTCCATACGAAAGCATTATGAATGCTTTCCTATGTGACCGGCTGAATGCGCGCGCAGCTCTTGCCGCGCGTGCGCATTCAGCCGACGGGGAGGAGAAGAGGAGGATCGGAGGAGGAGAGCTCTCCGGCCAGCGCTGAAAAAGGTAAGTTTTAACCCCTTTCCCCTTTCCAGAGCCGGGCGGGAGGGGGACCCTGAGGGTGGGGGCACCCTCAGGGCACTATAGTGCCAGGAAAACTAGTATGTTTTCCTGGCACTATAGTGGTCCTTTAAATGTATCGCTAATGACTGTTTTGCAGAATAAGTATGTGTGTTTATATTTACTTGTAATTATAATTCTCCTGAGTGGAATATGGAACCAATTAAATGTGTATCTGTCACTGTACACACACGTGTATTTAGGCCAAAAGTACATTTTGTATAGCTAGCAAATGCATAGTTTGGAAGAAACACCCACTTAAAAACTGGCTCCTGCTCCACCCATCAATAAACAATTTGGCATCGTTAGTATAGACCACTGTTCAAACCACTGACCTGTTAGAGCAGGAGAACCCTCGTACAGGCAGTTCTCCTGCTCCCTTACACAGCAACTACAGCATAAGGATTATGTCTGCTGAGTTTGCACCTCTAGCCCACACTACTTGCACTGGCTAGAGGAGTATATGGATGGTGTGATGTCATTCTGTTAAGCAGATGGCCTGGCAATGGATATCTACATCATGGAGGGGGAATGCCCTGTTTAGAGAAGTGTCCAACCTCTGTCAATCTGCTAAGAGTGCAGATACTATGAAGGCAGACATTTGTCAGGATTACTAGTTGATCCAGTGTCACACAGATGACTAACAGGTAATGTATTACCGGGCCTTAGAATGGCCGGACTTAACGTACCAAATAATAGTCAGGATACTTGCCGAGGTCAGGGTATACAGAAAGAGACACAATGATAAGAGAGAGCCAGAAGTCAGAGATACAGAATACAGGGAAGTCAAAATCAAAGCCAAAGTCAAAAACCAGAAGAAACTTGAATCAGGAACGTGCTCTCGGACAACCACAAGGGAAGCCACGACAGGGCACTGAGCAGGATGAGAACTGGGCCTAAATACCCCTCCTCTAGATCTGATGGGCTGTAACCGGCCTTTGACCCCAAAGACAGTTACCAGGTTCCTATTTGCATAATTGCTGCTCAGCATTAACCCTTCTGTGGATTTGGTTGCTGCTCGGCACAACTTTTCCTGTGTGGACAGTAAATGCCATTAACCACATATTTTATAAGTGGATTAATACGTGACATTACCCCCCACCTGAAGAATGCGCACCGGGCGGACAGGACCAGGCTTGAGAGAAAACTTGGCGTGAAAACAGCGAATTGTGCGGCCAGTATGTATATCAGATGCTGGAACCCAAGAACGATTGGCTGGTCCATAACCTTTCCAATCCACCAAGTACTGTAAAGTGCCCCGAGAAAACCTGGAATCAATTATGGAAGAGACCTCATACTCTTCTTGTCCAGAAACAACTAAAGGAGGAGGAGGGACACTTGAGACAGTATATTTATTGCAAATAAGAGGTTTGAGTAGCGACACATGAAGGGTATTTGGTGATGAGGCCGGGAGGGCCAGAGAATATGACACAAGATTAATCCTCCAAAGGATACGAAAGGGGCCCAGGAATCTGGGTGCAAACTTTATACTAGGAACTTTCAATTTGATGTTGCGCGATGATAACCATACCCTGTCACCCACTTGGTAAACGGGGTTGGCACCCCGCCGTTTATCCGCATAGAACTTGAAGCGATCAGCCACAGTTTTGAAAGCGGAATTAACTTTGGTCTAAGTATCACGGATAGAAGATCATCCAAAGCAGGGATAGTTGTCTCAGAGAAAACAGCCGGCAGGACAGTAGGATGATGACCATTATTAACAAAGAATGGGCTGTGACTAGAAGAGTCATGGGTGGCATTGTTCCTAGCAAACTCGGCCCAGGGTAGTAATTCGGACCAATTATCTCGAGTGCTATTTACAAAACAACGCAGATATACCTCTGACTGGTTAGCCCTCTCAGCTGTGCCAATAGTTTGTGGATGGTAAGCGGAAGAAAAAGACAATTCAATGCCCAACTGTTTACTGAACGCCCTTCAAAACTGAGACACAAACTGAGAGCCCCTATCAGACACAATATTGTGAGGAATGCCATGCAGTCGGACAATCTCACGTATAAAGATAAGAACCAGGTCTTGAGAGGATGGCAATTTTTTAACTGGAATAAAATGAGCCATCTTGGAGAAACTGTCAACCACCATAAGAATGGTGGTATAGCCATTGGAACATGGAAGTTCAACGATGAAGTCCATTGACAAGTGGGACCATGGAACACCAGGAAGTGGTTGCAACAAACCACAAGGAAGCTTATGAGGGACCTTAGAAACAGCACAAACTGAACAAGCCTGCACATAGTCCTTCACATCGTTTTTAAGGGAATCCCACCAAAATTATCTCGTGATCGCAGATATGGATTTATTGATACCTGAGTGTCCAGCAGTCACATTGTTGTGAAACACCCTCAGCACATTCTTTCTTTCACCTAAAGGAACAAACAATTTGTCCAGTGGTTTATTGCATGGTGCCTGAGACTGAACCTCCATTATAGCACCAAGCAAGGGAGAAGACCGTGAAAGAACAGTAGAAGCGATGATACATTCAGGAGGCACGATAGGGGATGTCTCGTGTTCCTATAAAGACTCAGTATCAAACTGTCTAGACAAGGCATCAGCCTTCACATTTTTGGGACCAGGTCTGTAAGTTATAAGGAAGTTAAAGCGAGACCGAAACAAAGACCATCTAGCCTGTCTAGAAGATAGACGTTTAGCATCCTCTATATAAGCCAAATTCTTATTGTCTGTAATGATCAAAAGGGGATCATTGGAACCTTCCAAAAGTTGTCGCCACTCTTTAAGCGCTAGGACAATGGCCAACAATTCTCTGTTGCCAATATCATAATTGCGCTCAGCGGGAGACCACTTTCTGGAAAAGTAACCACAAGGATGCAAAGTGGGTGTACTGACTCTCCCTTTGAGAAAGAACCGCCCCTACCCCAGTTTCGGAGGCATCGACTTCCAATATGAAGGGTTTGCTGGTGTCAGGGTGTATCAGTATGTCGGCAGAAGCAAACCGTTGTTTAAGAAGTTCAAAAGCCTCTCTAGCTTCCTTAGACCATACCGTACTACTAGCCCCCTTACGTGTCATATAGGTGATGGGGGCTATTACAGAAGAAAACCTCTTGATAAATCTTCTGTAATAGTTCGCAAACCCAGTAAATCTTTGGATGGCTTTTAGTCAGCTAGGTACTGGCCACTGTATAACCGCCTCTAGTTTCTTAGGGTCCATCTGAAAACCAGAGGCAGAAATGTTATACCCCCAAAACTGTACTTCAGTCTGATCAAACAAGCATTTTTCCAATTTACAATAAAGTTTGTTTTCCAGTAAAGTCTGCAATACTTGTTTGACCTGTTTATGGTGGGTTTGAAGGTCAGGGGAATAAATAAGGATATCATCCAAATAAACTAGGAGAAAAGAATAGATATAATCCCTGAGTACATCATTAATAAAATCCTTGAATACGGCCGGTGCATTGCATAGCCCAAAAGGCATAACAAGGTACTCATAGTGCCCTCGTCTAGTGTTAAATGCTGTTTTCCACTCATGATTTTCCTTGATTCTTACCAAATTGTATGCATTTTTGAGATCCAGTTTGGTAAAGATTTTAGCACCCTGAGAGGAATAGGATAGGCATTCTTAACAGTAATCTTATTTAATGCTCTGTAGTCAATGCATGGACCTAATTCTCCATCTTTGTTTTCTACAAAAAAGAAGCCTGAACCAGCAGGTGAGGATGATTTCCGTATATGGCCCTTGTTTAGTGAGTCTTTGATTTATTCTTCCATTATTTTACTCTCCTGTAGCGATAAGGCATATACTGCCCCTTTAGGTGGCATAGGGCCAGGTAACCGATTTATGGAGCAGTCATATGACCTGTGAGGAGGTAAGATATTGCACTGACTGTTACTAAATACTTCATTAACCTCCCAGTATTGTATGGGAACTTCGGGGGTTTGAGTTATAGTAGTGTGTAATTTAATGGTACCCACTCTCTTGGTGAGGTGTAACATACACTTCCCATTGCAATGCTTGCCCCATTCCAATATTTTCCCATTAGCCCAGTCAATATGAGGGTTGTGCTTATTAAGCCAAGGAAAGCCTAATATGAAGGAGAAGGAGATGCAATAACTTGGAATATTATATCTTACTTATGTAAGGCACCAATAGACATGTTAATTGCAAGGTTTCATGGGTAATTAAGAGTTGAGAGAGTGATCTCCCGTCAATAGCCTCAATGGCCAGAGGTGATATTCTCTTATTGATAGGTAAAGCATTCTTTTTAACAAAATGAACATCAATGAAATTTCCTGCTGCACCTGAGTCCATCAGGGCCTTGCATGAAAAGTTATTTTAGTCAACTATGATCGGAATATCAAGGAGAAATCTATTATTGTTATTCCCAGAGGACGTACCCATTACACCTAAGACCTGTCCCCTTAAGGTTCTTAGGTGCGGTAGTTTTCTGGACTTATGGGACAAGTACTCCTCATATGTCCTTTTTCACCACAGTATATGCATAGCCCTCTCTTCTCCGATGTTGTCTTTCTGCCTCGGACAGTCTAGTGACTGGTCAAGTAACTTACATTTTATATGAATGTGTGTTACTTGATTGTTATAAGTGTTGCAAATGCTTACAGCTGAATCCTGGCTACGATTGTATACTTTTTATTTAAAATTGTATACAGTGTAACATTCTTCTTCTTCCACTGGGTAAGTATATTAGTATTTCGGGACCTCGGTAATTTGGCACTTCGGCTATTCAGACATTCGGAAGTACCCGAATGTCCGAATTGCCCGAAATTTGTCCAAATACATATTCGGCCCGAAACGAATTGCACATGTCTAGTATATATTATTGTTTGTATATTGAGTTTTTGTAATATTGTATCCTATTGTAACAATGTAATGCTTTTTGGACTCAGGATAAACTTGAAAACTCAATGTATCCATCCCATAAAATATTTAATAAATAATGCTTTTTATCTAACTTGATCCCTGCTGTAAGAAAAGTAGCACCCCCTCAAATTCCTTATCATTAGTCTAGAAGTTGATGATTGACTGAATGTGTCATATCATCTTAATTAAAACCTCCTAATGTTGAGTTGTCTATGTTGCCTGAAAATGTAGTGACTCCGTGTGCATAGGTTTAGTCCGTTTGTGTTGATGGGAATGTTGTGCCTGAAATTAGTGTAATGATTGGCTAAAAATGTCTAGAGAGATTATCTCTTCTCTGCAGTTCTCGGTAGAAATTCAGTAGTTTGAACAATCATCTGAAATAACTTTAAAAACTAAAATTGGGTGCAGCTGGGCTACATTAAGTGTTGCAGAGTATAATGCTGTGTTGTCTTATTCATTGATATGTCTCTCAAGGCATCCCATAATGTGGACTCAATCTGCGGTAATCCATGTAGAGGTTGTAAAGACTTAGAGTAATAAACAAGCCATGTTGCCAGTTAAACATTTATAAAAACACAAGCCTAATAGTTGAAGTGAAGGTCTTTTAATTTTGTTTTGCAGATTAGCATTCAGAATAGTCAAGGGATAGTGCAATTATGTAGAGGAAATTGAAGAAGGTATAAATAAAGGGTAAAGTCCTTATTTACCTGGATTTTAATGTTTGTTCAAAAGACCAATTCATGAACTCAGATGCCATGTATCCACAAAAATTACAATTTGTTTTTCGAACAATATCATCATCTCTTCTGGTTGATATATGTGCTATAATGCAGGTGTACATTTTGGTTTATGTTGTGAAAAGGATTGGTTTTCCTGTTGTCGAGCATTATGATGCTGTTGTTACAGTGATGAGCAAATCTCTACATAAAATGTGATATCCTTCTCAATCTAAAGGGTTACCTTTAAAAATATTAAGTTTCTCACGCATGCCTTTACTCTTCCATTCAGAGTCGACATTGTATCCACACTATTTTTCCAGAGATTTATGCAGGTCCAGATTAGGGACTATTTGATTCAACACTTGATATTTTGTTAGCTTACTTTGGTATCACTTTTAGATATTTTAGCAGCCTTGCATTTTATATTTCCTTCCACTTATTTCCTTTTTTTTTTTTTTTATTTGTATATACATTAATTTCACAAAATATACTGTTACAAAGCTTATATAGTCACTAGTATCCCTATTCCATCATTTTGACAACTGCCTGTACCCATGACAAAGGCAACTACTAGTTGCAAAAAAGTTTTGGTGCAAAGATAAAATGTATATATTTTATCTTTGCTGGTGTTTTTCATCTGTATTTTTGCCATTTTGGTGTAAATTTGTTTTTTATTTTTTGGGTGATTCTCATAAAGTCATTGCTGCCAGCGAGCTTCCAAAACAAAAGATGTTTAAAGACTCCATGACAGACAAACCTCTGAGGAGCTGCTAGTCTGAAGGATCACAAAGTGTCCTTTTTATATTTTACAACTGCAAGTAGTGATGAAAGGAGCTACAAATTCACATAAAATACAAGGGGGCTCTATGTAAGCACATAGAAGGTTAAGGGTGTATACCTTTATGTTAAAACCCCTTTGTTGTCATCGTTAACAATACTTACAAATAGAGTTTTATCTATTTATAAGTAGGTTTGCTGCAGGACAGAAAAGCAGTAGGTTATACCTTGAGGACTCACATGACCTCTTGTTTCCCCTCATTTACTTCCTATTCAATTGAGAATGCAACATAAAAACTGTAGTGTGAACTTACTCATCTGGATATTTTTTAAATCTTTACTTTCACATTTTTAATTGATAATCTAAATTATTTTCACACAGACTCAAAACATGGCGGCAAAAATGGCAAGAAAGAAGGTGTGTCCGGCAGCTCTTTCTTCACATGGTTCATGGTAATTGCACTTTTGGGAGTATGGACATCGGTAGCTGTGGTTTGGTTTGACCTTGTCGATTATGAAGAAGTTCTTGGTAAGGATAACGACTGGATTCAATTCTATGTTTATGCTTACAGATGTGTGTGCCTATTGTACATTTTAATTATTGTACAATAGCAGTGTTTGGACCAGAGTGGAGCAATAGGCTGTCTTTAAGCTACTGATTTAGAACAAGATTAGCAGGAGAATAGATGGCTACAACAAGGCAATGTGTACCATGTGAAATTAAATTCTAGGTCAGTACAGTAAGAGAGACCATTATGTGTTTTCTGAAACTCAGCAGAAAGGAGATTTCATATTAAGCAAACTATTTTTTTTATTTTTTTATTTTTTTGAGTTAAAACATTAGCTTACATAAGTAGTTAAAATTTAAGAGCCAGGCAGTTTGCTACCGCTTCACATATTTGTATTTATTGTGAAAAGTCCAGTGCACAAATTCTACTTGTTGAGGCTTCATCTTAAATTAATGAATTACTTGGCTTTCCTCTTCTGTTGCGTCATTGTTGCCGCAGTCGGCACAACCTCTGGAGGCTGAGATAATTAATCCTACATTGTGAGGCTATTGTGCATGCACTGCTATTGCCATGCTGGGATCAATCTGCATCTCCTCATAGAGTTGAGATTGATATTTACAATTTTAAAAGAGGGAGAGCCTCTAGTAGCTGTCTGTCAAAGTTTTGGGGTTTGGCCTAATGTAAATATTAGTTTCTCAGAAATGGCTTTGTATGAGAAAAAGGACAGAATCTATGAATATAAACCACTGCATTAAGATGTAGTAGTTTTGGTGCCACAATGTCCCTCTAACTATTTTACTCAGACGTACGTAATGCCAAAGAATCCAAAATGTTGGCTCACCATATTTGCATCTTGAGGACCACACTTGGCTGGATTGGTTATAATTTCTTGACTTAATAAAGAGTTTAAAAATGTAGAGAACTCGTCTGTTACCACCCAATTAATTCATGGATTCTGAAAAAAAAAATATATAAATCTTTTTTTAAAACAGAGATATCAGAATGATCCATACGTTCAAAACACCAAAAATCACACAAGGGTGACAATGTGTGTGTGTGTTCCAGTTCCTCCATATTTCTAAGTATTAGTTTGCTGGTAACCAGTCCACCATATCAGTTAGTGTGTGCCAATACAGCAAAACTGAGAAACATCACATTGTTTAACGATAAACTAGTTCTCTTCTATCTAATTTTAACTCCTTTATTTCCTTGCATTAAGATTCATTTTATTTGTTTTTTTTTCACACATGCAGCAAAAGCAAAGGATTTTCGTTATAACTTGTCAGAGGTACTTCAAGGTAGGATTCGAGAGTAAAATTGCTAAATATTCTTATCTTCCTATTTTCAAGAGGGCTTTTTATTCATTTTCCTGCTTACTCTTTCCTAAAATGTTTTGTTTATAAATAGTTATTTTTTTCCCTTTACATTCCATATCTAACAAATGTTAACATTTCAGACCTGTTTCTTCCTAATGTTTTTTTTTTTTGTTTTTGTTTTTTCCCTTTCTTCCATAAAGGGACTCTCCAGACTCCATTACATCTTTAATGCATTTTATAGTTTTCGGCCTGTATTTAAAAAAATATATATATTTTAAAATATATGCTGTATTTTAAAAAAATATATATTTTTTTCACACACAAAATGTGTTATATGTTCTGCACAATGCCTCACCATAGGTAGAACCCTTCACTCCGTAATAGGACTTCCTTATCAAATGTACGTATACAGCTCAGCCCCTGACAGTGGCGAGTGAGCGGTTTTTAACTTACAACTCGGCTGCAGACAGTCAGAGAAACTAAATGGTCCTTATTGTCTTTCTTATCTTACTAGGTGTCCTCTGCTTCTAATAATGCAGGTTGCCTTTAATTTAGATCACGGAGTGCTGGCAATGGCTGAGCTGTAAATATGCTTGCCAACTAAGGAAAGAACTAATACGGAGTTGGATTCATAGTGTTAGATATGTCCAGCATCACTTTCTGTAAAAAGATACTGTCATTACCTGTGAATTCCTGTTTAAGGCATCAGTTTGTATCTATGGTACAATTCTAATTCAAAAAACGTGAAACAAACACTTGGTTCTAATGATTTTTCTTTGTTTTAAATGGCCTTGGGTTAAAATTGTCAGTTAAATATTAATGACAAAACCATGCAACATGTGGGTGTGGTATCACACAGGGGATTGGTTAAACCAGGAGTGCCCAAAAGGTAGATCTCCAGATATTTTCAAACGACAACCCCCATGATGCTTTGCGTGCCTTTAGAATGACAAAGCATCATGGCAGGAAGAGGTTTTAATCTGAATAACGATTTGATTTTTTCAGAAAGAGGTTTTAGGCCCATTTGCTACTATGAAGACTATGGAACCGGTGCCCAGAAAACTATTTTCTTTGCCATTTTTGACATTTGGCCGATTAGAAAAATACATATTTATTGTCTATTTTTCTTTTTCTTTACTTTTTTTTTTTCTCATCCAGGAAAACTTGGCGTTTATGATGCAGACGGTGATGGAGATTTCGACGTGGATGATGCTAAGATTTTGCTAGGCGAGTACATCATTTTTATTTATTTAAACATTTTTTTTTTAAATATTTACTTTGGTCAAATTCTGTTGCATGATGTGTGATTTTTGTAGCTTGTGTATTTTGGTAAACCTTCAGAATTTGTTTGCTCACATCATCAAGCGGAATGTTGTCATGCCCATTTATGAGAATTTGTGTAAGAGTCTACCTTGCCAATGCCGTAAAGCTTGTTCTTCCGATATTTATTTAAAATGAAACCATGTTCAACATGCATGGATATATTTATGTGCATTTCACCATGCATGCTTATCTTTGACCTTTGCATCTATACATATTTTTTTTTTTTAACTTCCTCATCCTCCACATATGTCTTGTTTGATTGGGAATTTTAGTAGACTGTTAGGTTTATTAATTTACAAAACAATGACAGAGGTTTGGACAGCTTTACTTATAGATAAACTCTGCTCACTGTTTTCCAGTACATCTAGACCATACATGCATGCAATTCTGGGTATTATAGACAAATAGTGAACGAAATATTGACATTTTAATACATGTTGTATATAGCATGTGGGTTTTGTTTTTTTACTCTAATTTTCAATTGTGAAACCATTTAAACCCATTCATTGAATTATTCAGTGTTTATGTTTTCTGTTTTAAAACCATTTGTGTAACTGACATTTCATTCTCCAATTATACTCAAAACACAACTTATATGGATCAGTAATTGTTCCAAGCATGCGGGAAAAAACTTATATCTATAGCTATTTTCGTTTTTTATGTATTTCTCCTCAACCTACTTTATAAGTTTGAGGGAATGTAAAGGCATTGTATTTTGTCTACTGGTTAGCTCTTCTTGCTTCACATGTCAAAATAATTTGCAATTCTTGTTAGGAAAAATCTAACGCCGGATGTCCTGAGGACATCTAGCATCAGATGTTGGACCAAAGGTCCGTTTCGATCTGGGAGACACACTGGAGGCAGACTTAGTGCTGCAATGTAAACATTGCAGTTTCTCTGGAACTGCAATGTTTTACATTGCAGCACAAAGTGCAATAGGGACACTGCACCTAAACCACTTCAATGAGCTAAAGTGGTCTGGGTACCTGTGGTGTCCGTTTAAGCAAGTCCTTCCATTTTAGGAAAGGATCCTTTTAAAAAAAACAAAACAAAAAAAAACTTTGAAAGAAATATGTATATACTGTTCTGATGGAATAGACCTTTATTTTTCTCAAAGACTTAAAGCAGCTCAGTAACCATTTGCAGTCTTTCCATATTTTGCAAAACTCCCAACATTGACTGCTCTGCAGAGTGGCTGGTGGCCGCATGTTTCAGAGTAAGGTGAATTTTACTTACCTGTACCTTGTGTCAGCCGCCATGGTCTTCCTGCTGGTCCTCTTCATCTCCTGGAAGATTGATCTACAAGAATCCTGCGTCAGTGTTGTACTCTTGCACAAATGTAAGAGTACAACTTGTACATCTTTGGGAGGCTCAATAGACAAAGCCTTTTGCCCTTCAGCCGTCACTAGTGACAGGTGGGGTTGATTTTGAAACTTGTCAGTGGTAGCTCTGGATTGTGCCAAGTATAGAAAATATACTAAGACAAAGTAATTCCAACACAGAGTATTTCATAAAGCATTTAGCCGTTATGACAGAGCCGTATTAACACTCTAGAAGCAACAGTGAAGCATTTGCAAAGCAAAATTATGCTGGAAGGACCGAACTAGAGAGCTGAAAAAATTGGGAAGTATATGTAATTTTGCATATTTAAATCCTGATGATAGGGAATGTTTTTTGTTAGACCTTTTGAATACTATTTAACATTTTGACTAAAAGAAATTCCATGAGATAAAGCCCAAAATACCTTTTGTATCAACTGTTTTCTCTGCTTCCTGTTCTCATTCCTTCCCTAAACAAGACTTGATGCAGGTTTCTTTTTCAACAAGTAGTTTTTTTTTTTGTTTACTTGCATTTTCTTTTTTAATAGCCGTGGCTATGGGATTGTTCTCTAATAAACTATTTACTTTCCATGTACTTAAAATTTTTAGTACAATATCTAGATCACTGATTTCTTTTGGTATGTGAAAAACAGGGACTTTATTTTAGAATACTGTGCTGTGTGAATGTATGCGTGTATTTGTTTGGGGTATTTTTTTTTTTTTCCTCCCTCTTATCGTCTCCTATTGTAGAAATACACAGATTGCATTTTTACCATATTTTTTTTTTTATGGGTACCTCTTCTTGTTTTCAGCGCCATACTTGCTGCCCCTTTTCTGTAACAGAGATAGTTAACAGTCAAGTTATATATTGTGGTTTGATAGAAATGCCGACCATCTTTCTTAAGACCCAAAGAGGTAGTCTAAATGTAAAAGTAGTACTTAATATAGTTTTAACCTAGTCCTACTTTTAAAACCACTTTAGAAATGAACCAGAAATCAGCAATTTTAGTATGTCAGAAAAGAGTTGTTTTATGGCACCACTGTTTTTAGAGATTCAATAGCTTGTCCATGAAGTGATGGATTAAATGTATATTTTACATTTAACCTTAATGGAATATTGACTCTTATGGTGCCTAATGCATTCGTTGTGTTTTTTTTTTTTTTTTTTAATTAAACATTTCTGAATCCAAGTATTATAGCAACAAGGATATGATCTCACCTTTTATTTAGCCTTCTTAAACAATGTCATCCAGATTTTGACATGTCTGTTTAGTTTTAACATTCAAGTTGGCAGCTTAGTCAAGCTACTATGTTTACTTTTAGGAGCTCAATTATAGTTAAGTTGAAACATAAACTTAACAGACACAGTATTAAATGTTTATTACAGTACTTTCTTTATATTGTCTGCTTTAGCATGTCTGTTTTGGTCTCTTTTTCCAATTTCGATTCCCAATTAAAATTACCCCACACATTTTGTGGTGCTTGAAGTCGAAGTATAGAGGCTAGTGCATGATATATCTCATTCCTGGGTCCTATACACTAGGTCAAAATGTCAAGGGCAGGGATAGGCAACCTTCTGCTCTCCAGATGTTGTGGACTACATCTCCCATAATGCTCTTACCACTAGAATATGTAGTCCACAACATCTGGAGTGCCGAAGGTTGCCTACCTCTGGCCTAAATAATCATATCGTTTTCGAATTTGACCTTCTCCAAGTCTAAAGGCACCTGTTTCAACATGCATAGTTTAATTTTTATCCACTGTTTCACTGCAGCTATAATTTTCATGACACAATGTTTTTTTATTTTGATGACATCACTAGACTTATTAAATGTCTTACTGAAGTCCAGGATCCCCCTCCCCTTTCTGCTATGAACACTCAATTTTATTTCAGTTGGCTGAATAGTTAATGTGGTGTCATCTGTGCAGTAAAATTGGCCATTTTAAAGGGATTTCATATATAATTGGTTATTTCCAGCTTACATATATATATACCACACACACACACACACTCTAAATACAGAGGCTGGGTCTATTTTTTTAGAAGTTTTTCATAGTTACCATTATGTTGGTAATGTGCTATTTTACAAATTGTTAGTTACAATTAGACTGCTGGTTCCCAAGTTATTTGTGTTTGTAAATCCTCTGCATGCCATCATGTTCACATAAATACCAGGCCTTTTATTTATTTGCTCGTATGTCATAGCATCTGTTTGGTGTTTTTTTTTAACATTTATTTACATTTTTTTGTTCTTTCTGTCACGTGCCTTCGTTCCATTGATTATCATGCAAAAAAGAAACAAAACACCTTCCCACCAAGCCCTTTCACGGTGTGTCCCATCTTCTGGCCTAACTACTCCTTTTCTTTTTCTCTCTCCCTCTCCTTTCCCCCTTTATTTTTGTTTAGGCTTGACCAAAGATGGGAGTAGTGTGAATATTGATTCCCTTGAGGAAGTCTTTAATATTTTAGCAGAGGAAAGCTCTGATTGGTTTTATGGCTTCATCTCATTTCTCTATGATGTAATGACTCCTTTTGAAGTGGTAGAAGAAGACGAGGGGGAATCCACAGAAGATGTTGATGTTGACTCACAGAATGAAGGGGTTAAAGGAAAAAAGACTTGCGTCATTTTGGATTTGCAAAACCAGTAGATTTTTTTTTTTTATATATATTTTTTTTTATTGCTGCTACTATTATTCGGTAACCAGGCGTATTATGCTTTAAGTGGGTTTTGTTTTTGTAAAGTAAAATAAAACCACACTATTTTGGGATGTCCCAGTACATAATGGACTGTCAGGATGAAGGAGCCATGTGCTTCTAACCAATACATTTGAAACACTTTCTTGACAGATCCTATGTGCACTAGAACGAATTATAAACGTTCAGGTGGAGAGTACTGCAATCCAGGTTTTCATGTAGATACTGTAAAATCTTATGTTGTGTTTTGCGTCATTGTTTTTGGTACACTTAGCTTGGCCCATTTACTCCCTCTTTGCCCTGAAACAACTATGGAAGAACTCGAATAACCTATCCCACTATGTGGTGTTGACTCATGTCACTTGCTGCCATCTTCCCTTCGCCATGTGACTTTGATTCTCCTGACGGTCTTAAATATCGAGCAAAGGTGGAAAATGGTTTTGACCAAATTCAAGGTTTTATCTTTTTGAGCATATCTATTTGGGTTTGGATAACACTGCTCATGTTTTCTTGTTAAAATAGGTCATTAGGTATGCTCTCTGCCCCTAGAGCAGCAAGTGGTGAATATTTGCATACCTACCTCAATTCTAAATATTTATCTTAACTTGCACTTGACTGATCGAGAATAATGTAGCGTATGCTGATCAGTCCTAATAATTAGTTTTATCTAATGCTGCTGTGTTGGTAGTACTATTTATGGGCACTATGAGCTATCTAAAATGTACAAATAAATCTTGTTTTTTTTGTTTTCCCATTTTTTTCCCCATCTTACCTGTTGGTCATTGTTCATGATTTCTTTATTTATATATATATATATAAAAAAAAAAGATTAAAGTGTTTGTTATACCCTTATTTATGTCCGAACATGTTTTAATTAATTTTTGAGGCCATATTATTGGTGTGATAAGAATGTAGTTTGGCTTCCAGGTGATCTGATAGGCAACTAGTTTTGTAAAGGACCAAACTACGCATTTGGAAAACAGTCTTCATTAACCCTTTGTGTCTAGTTGATATTCCTTTTTATATTATGACACTCCTGACTAGTGATCAGATATATAGAGTTGTTAATGTATATAGTTACAATCCTTTGGCTTAAAGATGGTGTAGGCTGGCTTCCTGAGCTATGTTAATGTCGACTATGAACACTAACTAAAGCTGGTAAGTAATGCATCCATTCCCAAAAAGTCTACGCCTAGCAAGCAGAATGTGTAACAAAATAGTAAACCGATCTTTGATGAAACCAAAGTTAAATAGATTTTTGAGGAATGCAATAATCCAATATGCGTAGAAGAATCTATTTCTCTTAATGAGCACCCAGATAATGATGGTTTGCATATCTGTCAATTTGCTGTGCATCGTGTGATCATGCATATTATATAAGCTTTCTGGTCTTGAATTAAATTCATTTTGGATATAATTGCGGTTGTGTGTGTGTGTGTGTGTGTGTGTGTTTTGAGAGCGCAATTTACGCTTTCTTCTTTGTTCGATGGACTATTGCATTATTACTGGACTGATTTTTCAAGTGTTGCCCAATTTAATTGTTGGAATATGTTGACTGCAGAGGTTATGGAGCAACTGTGGCTAAATGTGATGGTGTCGTCTTTAACCCCTTAAGTACACACGACGGAAATATTCCGTCATTATTCCCTTTTATTCCAGAAGTTGTGTCCTTAAGGGGTTAAACACTTTGAGTGCTTTAAAAGCGTTTGGATTAAGTATCCTCAATATCCTTTTAGTGGGAATAACTAGAACACCAATTCCTGATTAATAGCATCAAGTTACCACTATGTACAAATGATTAAAAGCCTTACGATTCTATGTTTGATGACTAGGTGGACCTCCTTTTGGTTCTTACTTGCTGTCTTTGTGTAGGTTGTGTTCTATATGGAAAGGTTTTTTTCAAGACAGAAGAAATTTGGCCAGATTGAGGTTTGGCTCTGAACCAAATTTAGTTAACTAAAAAAGGTGTGAAAATGGGCCGATCCATAAACTGCAAAATATATACGTAATGTAAATATTGTGCATATATTTTATAGTGCACTGATCGATAAGAACAAAACAAATATTCATAGAATATATAGATTTATTTTTTTCCCCCCTTCTGTCTATTCTCACTTGATCTGTGAATAAAATTCAACAACTAGTGACTGTCCTCTAGCCATCTATTTTTGTATTTTTTTTTTTTGTGTTTTCAGTCCTGAATCAAAACAAACTTGTTTTGCCATTGCGTGTTTCATTTGTTTAATGAATTGGTTATATTTTGGCTTGGAGTTAAAGAATACAACACAATCACCCAATCGACTTAAATTTCCAAGAACTGTGACTTGTAACAGAATGAATCTCCAAGATTCTCATGGCTAACTTCATTTGTTATTGAGTGTGCCTCTTGTATGTCAACACTCTGTCATTTTAATGAAATGACTGGTCTTTTATTTATTTTTATTTTCTCCTTATTTTAGATGCATGTTACCGTACTGTCATTGGGAATTAATGCTGCCCTCGCAGATCTAGTTACTATTTTCTCCCCAATTCCTGATTTTGTGTATAAACCATTCTAGATTTTTCTTTCATTAGGCATACATGTTTTGTTTGACTTGAAGGGGCTTGTTGTAAGATTAGTTGATTTGATTCATTTTTTTTAATTATTTTTTTTAAAGACTCCATTTTTATTCATTTTTAACATCAATGGTCAGAATAGTTATTGCTGATTTTGTTGATATTTAGGCTATTTACTTACAATGACAGTTTTTACAACTGAAGCTTTTACATAATGCGTTGTACTCTAGATTTATATATATATATATATATATATATATATATATATATATATATATATATATATATATATATATATATATATATATATATATATATGTATGTATGTAAAAAAACAGATAAAATTCTTATCTTGTAATACCTTTTTTATTGGACTAACAGAATTTTTTAATGACAAGCTTTCGGGAGAACCTCCCTTTCTCAAGTCTGAAGCATTTCTGAGCAAAACGACACATAGAATTCAAAGTGGAGTTGTGATACAGGGGTTAAAGCGACATGAGTGTAGATAAGACACAGGTTTGTTAGAAAATAGACACCATCTTAGCAGAGGGTCATAAATATCTTGTTGAAGAGAAGAGTAGGGGGGAGAGAGGGAAAAGAAAAACAAACAAGCAGACAGTGCACAGGATGATACAGTCTACACTCATGTCGCTTTAACCCCTGTATCACAACTCAACTTTGAATTCTATGTGTCGTTTTGCTCAGAAATGCTTCAGACTTGAGAAAGGGAGGTTCTCCCGAAAGCTTGTCATTAAAAAATTCTGTTAGTCCAATAAAAAAGGTATTACAAGATAAGAATTTTATCTGTTTTTTACATCTACATCACTGGACCAATACGGCTACAATCTCTACTTGAACACATATATATATATATATATATATATATATATATATATATATATATATATATATATATATATATATATATATATATATATTATACACTAAATTACCAGTTAAGTCTTCCAATTAATTATTTACCAAAGTGTGAATTCTTACTTTTGGCTTACAAATTGTTCCTGTGAAAGCCTTTAGGGAACAAAATATTTTATGCAGCAGCAGCAGCATTTATTTATTTTTTTTTTTTTTGCATACAAACTTTTCCTAATTATTTTCCATTTTGTAAACACCAGGGCGATACACAGAAAGTTTCTATAAGAGAGAATCCACGACTACAGGTATATTGCATTGCTTGGAGTGGACAGCATCAAGTCTAGTATTGCATGGCTCTTTTTAACCCCAACGAGAGCATGTTGGTTTAAAGCTATAAACAAAGTGTACATAAACCTTTTATGCCCTTCTGTTTTTATTTACTTTTTTAACAAAAATAGTACCTGGCATGACCGGTACCCTTTTAAAAAGGCCAGTGCTATACCTGCTTTGGAAATGATGAAAAGAAAAGAATGAATCTGTTAAGAATTCCATTTTTGGAATAGCTACTAGTATTATCATAGTTTTATATTTGAACTTTGCACTATTCACAATATGCCCAGAATGATCCACTGGAACTTTTTTTTTAAATAGTGTTTGGCCATGAACAAATTACCACCTACTTACAAAGTAGATGCTTTTAAAAACTTGGCATATGTACATTTGTATGCACACTTTACAATTTAAAAAGCAAGGTAAAACGAATGACTTTTGTAAATGTATTAAGCGTACATTCTTCGCTATATGACTTGAATACTTTTACCTTAAAATACTAGAATCCCAAGTCTTCATGTTCCTACTAAATGGACAGTTAAGAATCCCATAATTTAATTCCACCACTTATCCTAGACTTCATATTGACAATGAATGCTTGCTTAAAATTTCATATTGCATGCATTTTTTTTTGTGTTGATTCCAATTATGAGTTTAATTATGGAGTTACAATAGAACATATAAGTGTGGCAAGGTACAAATGGGGTACCAATAATTCTTGGGGTAACCTTTAATGAAAAGTGAGGGGAAGGTGGCAGAAGACCAAGGAGGAGAAAACAAATACAAACTAAGAATACATCTACCTCCACCTAATAAATATAAATAATAATTAAAAAAAAATAAATATATATAGAGGATTTTATCTTCTAGCTCAAAAAGTCTAGGAGTATCCCAATCGAAAAAAATCACATCATTATTCTTACAAATCTGCAACATTGCTCATATTGATCAATGAAGGAAACAATATGTATCCAAACAATTACTATTAAATGCTCACGTTACATTATATTTAAGATACGTCTCCATCTCATTCAGCATATGAACCATATGTCTAGATAACATTTCCTTTGATGTGTGAATTTTACATGTGTTTGCGTGTTCTCTGCACATGTATCTTTTTTTTTTTTTTATAATATTTTTATACATTAACCTTGTCAGATATTTCAATTCTATAAACATTAGGGGAAGAACCAGTAGAGCCATCGAAGGCAAAACCCAAGGGACAAGGTATTTTGCATTCTTTGTGGTCTTTCTGGCTTTAAACCTGGACAAAGTATAGCCTGGTTTGTTTCTAGAACAAATAACATGCTTTGT
This sequence comes from Pelobates cultripes, assembly GCA_933207985.1. Lineage (NCBI taxonomy): Eukaryota > Metazoa > Chordata > Amphibia > Anura > Pelobatidae > Pelobates > Pelobates cultripes. The sequence continues at coordinate 265,939,436 of OW240915.1, read as the reverse complement.
AAACCAATAAACATTTCATGTTAACCCAGTACTAACCTTTAAATTGCATTTTTGATTTTGTTTTTTTAAAAGCACGTTGTCTTAAATATTTGAGATCATTGAATTCCATGCTAATAACTGGAATTGGTTGAATCGAAAGGTTCTCGTTCTAATTTACCATCAATAAGAAGAGGATAGTAACAGAATACCTAGGATAGAGACGTTTTAAAGAACTCTGACCACGTTTTGAGAGTCAACTGTGCTCCTTTGAGTTAACTGCTCTTTCAGCATTTAGTTTAGATTTTTTTTCACTTCTACTCCTCTAAGTAGGATTGAAGCCAGTAATGACTGCTATCTCACTTGCCAGTTTACCCAAACTGCTGAAGTTATATAATAATTGTATAAAACGTGTTTATGGGAAATAAAGTTTTACAGATGGTTACATTGTGTGTGGTATAGGCTGTCAGTATACTTTTTATCATACTATAGTGTTGTATACCCAACAACTCATTGATGTGGTCTGGGTGCACTGTACCTATTTCTCTACCTAAGTGCTGCAATGTTAAACATTACATTTCCAGATAAACTGCAATGTTTACATTGCAGCACTAAGTCAGCATCTAGTAGCTGATTAGTAGACAGCCACTAGAATGCTTCCTGGTTTGAAACAGACCTTTGGTCCGGTATCTGACTCTGGACATCCTCACGCTCTGCATGAGGACCTCCCGCTCATTGAAGGAGGAGGAGGAGCTTCCACTGGGATCAGGTAAGTAAATAAAGGGTTTGAGGAGGTGGGGGCCCAAGGAAGGTGGTTGGCAGGGGGAAAGATAGTGTAAGGAATACAGTTTTGTATTCCTGGCACTATAGTATCCCTTTAATTGATATGTAAATCTTTTAGTTTATTTCAGAGGGGAAAAAAAGGTAAAACCCACAAACTAAACATATTCCAAAAGTAGACTCACACAGTGTGATACTCTCCTTTTATTTATTTTTTATTTTTTTAAATGAACGAACATGCAGCAAAACCTGGTATTACTTTCACAATCTTGATCAGTGTTTGCCAAGTCTGGTTACTCATCCATTGTGGATAAAATGTCCCATGTCTCTTTTTCATAGAGAAACCGATTTCATGTAGAATAGTATGTGAGGTCATGGAAGCTTCTGTTGGTGAACATCTTGATGAGACACAGTCTGTGAAAGAACAATGAAATGGCTGGGCCAATGTAGACTACAAACCTTAGGCTATGATCACTACAGAAGTGGCATTTTGTTTATCTCCTTTAAAATTACAAAATCATTTCTTTTCAAAATAACTTTATAAATAACTAGGTGTCTTCTTAATACAGGAAATACTCATGCTCTGTTATGGCTTAAATGCCATCCTTTTTAACCAGAACATGGCTAACTAAATGTAAGCCAGTCTTGGTCAACACTTCATGTTTCTTCCCAAAGTCTCATGTATGTATTCATTCATCACTGGCAACAATTCAATATGAACTTTCAAGTCTCTGAAATTACACAGTTAAATACACAATTGAAACACTTTTATATAACTTGTTAAATTATATCTCAATCCACTTCAGGAACAACCAGAGCCCACATAGCAAAATAGTAGGAGAAATAGAAATGAGTGTATCTTCTGTATACGGACTGCCAGGTGCAAAGGATAGTGCTTATAACCATGATTGACGGGGAGTTAAGATGACTGCTCCCAGTTGCAGAAGAGATGTGTATGTGAATTTCGAGGTTTCATTTTATTTATCATATGTCCCAAATACACATTTTTAAAGTATAGGGGATAAGTGAACGAAACATTAAAACATCTGGGGTGTGATAGCCCCCTTTAATCTGAATATAAATATTTGTGCTTTTCTGAGTGTTAAAACATTATGATTGCTACACTTGTAAAATCAATAAAACCTCTCTGACAAAATGAACTGTCAGGGAGGCAGTCAGAGTAACAACGATATGGTAACTTTATCTGGTTTACAACTGTTGTTGCTTACATACAGTGACAGAGTAAAATCCGTGGCCTAAACACTTTTCATTGTGACGTGACTAATGCTCCAGTAATCAGTTTTCATCAAATAGGCAATGCTTTTTGTCATTCTGAAATAAATGCAGCAACCTGTATGCGTTGTAATACTTTTACATATTGCATGGATTGTCTGCCTGTTCAAAGCATGACTGTTTCTGTTAAGGTTTATGCCTGTTATGTAGAAATGACATATACAATGAAATAACTTCTGACATGGCAAACAAGAATTTGGAGTCTCTAGCATCCCATCTGCTGATCACTGCAAATCCTATTAGATTAAACTATGTACCCCACAACAGAGAGGGTAACGGACCCAATATCTATATTTCAATCTCACTCAAGTTTTGCGTTTATCTAATACTCCAAATTTCCTTATTCTGGGGAACCTACTGGATATTGGCTTTTGTTGCTTACATTTCATATTGTGGTCCGTATACAAATTGGAGAAATGCTCCAGTAGTTTTCAATATTGACCTAAATTTCGAAATTACATAGTCCATTCCTTGCTTAGGTTATTATTTTGTAATAATATTTTTAAGTACACATATGCGCAATAGCATTCATAGTTTAAATTTTTTTTTAAAAAAATACTTAAATATTTTCTTATTTGTTGATTTAATACTCCTTTCTGTTTTAAAAAATGTAAATCTATAAGTTAAAGAAAAGATAAAAGAACAACCTACAAAGGTGAAGGAAAAGTGCTTAACCCATATTAAAGAGCTGAAGACACAGGATAAAAAGGAGCCAAAAGCACTAGAAAAAGCAAAGGACATAAAACATGTTGAGGTTGGCAAATCTAAAAAAGATACAGAAAAAGACAAGGAGAAGAAGGAACACAAAAAGAAACCCGTTGAAGAACCTAAAGAACGACCAAGACGAACCACTAGCAGGAAAACATCTGATCAAGACCAAGGGAAAAAGCCAGACAAGAAGGCAGCTAAGGAATCAAAAAGTGAGGGGAAGAAATGAAAGAAAAATAGTTAAATATAGCATACGGCATCACTTCTTATAGCTATTCGTACTGCATTAATCTGGGAGAGATTTTTTTTTTAATTTTTTTTCTAATGCTGATGCAGCTTTTAAAATAACAAATTTGCACTGATTGTTTTAGGTAGTGGGGGTTTTTTTTTTTAATTCTGTATGCTACAGTGAAACCATGATCAAATTCAGATGTGTGCATAATAAATTGTACAATGCTTAATAACCATTGTAAATCTGAGTTCCAACAAAAGGTCTGTTGTACAATTAGGGGGAAAAAAAATTGTTTTTGTTTTTTTTACAAGATGATATTTAGAGCCATTTTGTTGCTGCTTGCTTCCAAAAGGTCATTGTATAGGAACAATTGTTTAGTCTGCTTTTCCTTGAACTTTTTGCACTTTGAGCACTGATCTGGACATGCTTTCTTGAGGAAGATATGACCCTTTTAGGCGGCAGATAATAAGGTGTAAAATAAACTGAATTATTGAAACCTTGTTTTTCACTTTCTTTAGTAGACTATTGATTCTCCCAATTCAGAAAATTCCCACAAAATAGCAGCACATATCTCTCCTTTGCTTTATTTCATATATTCCCTCATCTGCATCACAATTTGTTTTGCGTGTTAAAATACGAGTGTGTGGATGTGTGTATATACTATCTGCACACATGTGTGCAGGTCTGTGTTTAACAGTGTATTTACTAAAAGTATATGTATGTATGTATATTTGATCTCCCTCTCAAAAGGGCACCAAAACTATTCCAGACTTCTCAATTTTCCATGCAAATGAGCATAGAATGGCATTGTATTTTCAGATTATATATTGCATATCGGCTTATACTCAAGTCAGGGTCTGTATTATGGGGGGGGGGGAAGCTGGAGGAGATGCAGGAAAGGAAAGTAACGGCTTGCTGCCAGCCCCTGCCCCCCCTCCCCTCCCCGCTCAGCCCATACCACTGGACCACCAGGGAATGCCATAGCCCCCTTCCCAGGCCAGATAACAAGCAGGGAGGGGGGACAAAAAAAACAAGTAAACAAATTAAATATTAAAATGAAAATGCCCTCCCTCCATCCAGTTTACACACACTACACAAACATACACACACTCTGCATTCATTATATATACACCACACACACACTCTGCATTCATTATATATACACCACACACACACTCTGCATTCATTATATATACACCACACACACACACACACACACTGCATTCATTATATATACACCACACACACTCTCTGCATTCATTATATATACACCACACACACTCTCTGCATTCATTATATATACACCACACACACACTCTGCATTCATTATATATACACCACACACACACACACACACACACTGCATTCATTATATATACACCACACACACTCTGCATTCATTATATATACACCACACACACTCTCTGCATTCATTATATATACACCACACACACACTCTGCATTCATTATATATACACCACACACACACACACACACTCTGCATTCATTATATATACACCACACACATACTGCCTTCATTATATATATACACCACACACACACTCTGCATTCATTATATACACACACTGTAAATAAATATTCAATCAATGTAATTTTATTGGGATCTGATTTTATTTAGAAATTTACCAGTAGCTGCTGCATTTACCACCCTTGGCTTATACTCGAGTCAATAAGTTTTCCCAGTTTTTTTGTGGTAAAATTAGGTGCCTTGGCTTTTACTCGGGTCGGCTTATACTCGAGCATATACGGTATTCAAAATGAATTGGTGCACTTCTACTTACACATAATATAAGTAAACATGCAATTATATAATTTTTAAACTGTAGGGTAATAGCGTCTTGATCCAAGGATTAATCTGACTGATATTCTGGAGTGAAGGAGTTTTTTTTCCTAGTTTGTTACAAAATTGAAAGTGCTTCAGAGTTGTTGTTTTTTTTTTGTTTTCTTCTTCTTTTGGGTCAACAGCAAAAAAAAAAAAGATGTGAGGAAGGCTGAACTCGATGGACACATGTGTCTTTTCAGCCTATGTAACTAATCTGTATATTTCTTCATACAACATATGACTGCAGACTCAGTTTAGTTTTGGTGCTAGAGGTAAGTGTATGTTTGGTCCATGGATGGTGCAATTTTCCAATTAAGATTGCTGCATCCTCCATAGAGCAAATCTCGAGATGCTTGAGAAGGTGCTTGTTTGCTGTAGCCAATTAATCTTTATCCACAGGTCAATATACATAGACATATGTGTAAGATTATTGAAAATTCAAGAAGTTGGTTATGGGATGCATTAAATATAACAATTTAACCCCTTAAGGACCGAGGACGGTTCAGGACCGTCATCGGCATTTTTGCGTTGCCGACCGATGACGGTCCTGAACCGTCCTAACGGTCAGAGCTACTTACCTGATCGCCGTCGTTCCCCCGGCGGCGATCAGCGTGGCTCCGGTTGTGGGGAGACTGCCTGCAGCCCAAACAGTCTCCCCACACTGAATTAGGACCCCTGTGGCCATGTGATCGCTTAACACAGCGATCACATGGTCACAATAGGTGTCCATGTGTCTGCCTGCAGGGGGACTGTCTGTGCTGACAGGCAGTCTCCCTGCTAGTGTAAATTCAAAAAAAAAAATAAAGTTAGTGTTAATAAAAAAATAATAATTATATATGTGTATATATGATATATAGACATATATTATATCTATATAATATATGTCTATATATCATATATATAATGCCATACTAAGTGTATTTTTATATTATTATGTACTTATATTAATATAAAAATACACTTATAATTAAATTACACACGTATATATATAATATATATATAATAACTATATATATTGTATATATATATTATTATAAAATATAAATAATAAGTAATTTAAATTAAATAATTTTTTTTAAATAATAAAAATTTAAAAAAAAATTATATATCTATATGAAATTTTATTCTAACTGTATTTTAAAATTAATATATATATATTTATATCAAAATACACTTAGAATGAATTTGTATATATATCTATGTATATAAAAATAAATAAAAATAATAAGAAATATACATGCGTCCATATACAAAATTACATAAATAATTATATAAATATACACGTAGACTTCAAATATATAAATATGCATATATATTTAAATTCTACGTGCGTATTTATGTAATATTTTTACATAATTAAGTAATTTTATTGATTGCAATTTGAGGGACCTGCCTGCCAGCCCAGGCCGAAATTCCAGAGAATTTAATTTGCTAGCACTGTATTTTACCCTGTAACGTTCTACGACACCCTAAAACCTGTACATGGGGGGTACTGTTTTACTCGGGAGACTTTGCTGAACACAAATATTAGTGATTCAAAACAGTAAAACATATCACAGCGATGATATTGTCAGTGAAAGTTACTTTTTTTGCATTTTTCACACACAAACAGCACTTTTACTGATGATATAATTGTTGTGATAAGTTTTCCAGTTTTTAAACACTAATATTTGTGTTCAGCGATGTCTCCCGAGTAAAACAGTACCCCCCATGTACAGGTTTTATAGCATTTTTGAAAGTTACAAGGTCAAATATATGGGTCAAATATTTTTACATTGAAAATGGCCAGGTTGGTTACGTTGCCTTTGAGAGCGTATGATAGCCCAGGAATGAGAATTACCCCCATGATGGCATACCATTTGCAAAAGAAGACAACCCAAGGTATTGCAAATAGGGTATGTCCAGTCTTTTTTAGTAACCACTTGGTCACAAACACTGGCCAAAATTAGCGTTCAATTTAGTTTTTTTACTTTTTCACACACAAACAAATATGAATGCTTACTTTGGCCAGTGTTTTCGACTAAGTGGCTACTAAAAAAGACTGGACATACCCCATATTGAATACCCTGGGTTGTCTACTTTAAAAAAAATATGTACATGTGGGGTGTTATTCAGAGATTTATGACAGATAATAGTGTTACAATGTCACTATTGATAAATTTTAAAATGTATGTTTTGAAACTGCAATATCCTACTTGTACCTATAGCCCTATAACATGCAAAAAAAAGCACGTAAACACTAGGTATTTTTAAACTCAGGACAAAATTTTGAATCTATTTAGAAGTTTTTTTCATTCGCTTTTGTAGATGAGTAAAAGATTTTTCAAGTAAAAGTCAAAAAACATGTATTTCTTTCAATTTTTCATCAGATTTTTGTATTTTTTTTTTAAATTAAAATACATGAGATTATATAAATAATGGTATGTAAAGAAAGCCCCTTTTGTCCTGAAAAAACAATATATAATTTGTATGGGAACAGTAAATGAGAAAGCGGAAAATTACAGCCAAACACAAACACCACAAAAGTGTAAAAATATTCCTGGTCGCAAATGTACAACATCGCAAAAACAGTCCAGTCCTTAAGGGGTTAATGGTGATAATATAAAAACAGACAAAAAAATATATATGTATCACGTTTCAACTAGAAAAATTGCAACATTAAGTTTCAATACAAGCAACTGCCTTTTATATAAGCTAAAATAGAGACTCTCCTTGTATTTGAAACCTAGATGCTTTGTGTAACCATGTGGGTATATCAGTGTTTGTGGGGAGCACTACAATAAGTGATTAAAAGCAAGCATTTGCTCAGCCCAGCAGCTCTGGCCTGTGATAAGAGGAAATGTTAAATCAGTAAAACACAAACTTCATTTATAGACCTAAGTATACTAATAGAATATGTAATAAAATTATTCCAGAAGTGTGCCAACTTAGAGATGAGTAACAATTCAAAGTATTTTTGTGGACTGTCAACCCATCCAAAAAAAACTTCAATACACCAGATGATTCCACGTGAAACCAAATAATATTCACCAGTCTTTATAGCACTCGAATATAACATGCTTTGTTTAAATTCACATTTATGATTCTATTTCAATCTTTATGTAACGGTTATAAATACAAATTTATGAGGGAGATGTATGAAGAAATAAGTACTCTAACCGCACGTAATGGCCAGTTTGTACACATTTTTGCACATCACAAGTTGTTTAAAATTTCCCTTTTTATTGAACTTTCAAAGTACTGCAGGCATGTGTCTGTTAAGTGTATTAAAATGTGTTTCTGCACACACTGATTGATCTTCAAAGTCTGATTTCCTTTTTAAAATAAAACCTTGAATTCGGGCCCTCCTATGGTGACAGGGGACATTTAATAAAAGTCTTTCTCTTATGGTCCTCTTTACTGGATATTGATATATTGTGCATTCATGATTGAAACCTTATTGCAACAAGAATTGTTTAGCAGACAACATTTTGATGGTGTGAGCAAACTAGACTACCTAATTGCAGATACAGATTGAGTTGGTAATATAATGTTTAACGTACTTATCTTAATACATTTTTAAACATTTTATAACTGGGACCTGCAGGACTGAAGGAAAGATCTGTTTTACCACCCTCTGAAGACTCCAAGACTGACAATGGAGATAATGAACATGATCCAGGTAAGCGGTCTCAAATAACTCTGTAAGTTTTAAACTTCTTCTTTAGTCCGGTTATTATATTATTTATATAGCGCCAACAAGTTTTACAATGGGTGGACTAACAAACATGTCATTGTAACTAGACAATTTTGACGCACAGAAACAGAGGAGATGAAGACCCTGCACAATTAGCTTACATGCTAGAGGGAGTGGGGTAAAGAGACACAAAAGGGAAGTATTAGAGAATTAGCTTGGCAGAATAGAATTCAATGAAGACTTCGTTAATGGTTCCAAACTGAACCCACACTGTTTAATTGATATGCTTTTGTGAAAAAGTTAGTTTATAAAAATTTTTAAGGAGTGGAGACTGGGTGAGCATCTAACTGAAAAGGGAAGGGGGTTCCACAGGAACGGTGCAGCCCTAGAGACGTTATAAACATTTCTCATATTCCATATATCCTTTATAGTGAATGTTATCAGAAATGATAAAAATACATTTTTAATCCCAGTATCATTCAAATGCACAGGGGCTTGTTTGACCCGCTTATCATTATATACGATAGCCTTGAGACCTCTTTACACCAACATTGTCCATACTTGTTCATCCTGTGACATCACAGCCTAATACATTTTAATGTTTTCCTGATTTTGGGTTAACCCTTTAACCCCATTAAGGACACATGACGTGTGACATGTCATGATTCCCTTTTACTCCAAAGTTTTGGTCCCTAAGGGGTTAAATGTGATCATTTAGGCTAGGTGGTGTGAAAGTGGTCTCAGAAGTCAGGGGCTATTTTTACACACTGGTGGCAACTGCTGATTTACACGGTGCTTCTGAGGATTTAGGGAACACTCAGAGTACCATAACCACTACAGAGGACTGTACTGGTTGTTGTGTTAAGAGTGCCCTGACATTGCCACACTGTAAGTAATAAAACGGTTTAAGAATGATTTGACATTTAACCTGGGATTCTCTAGATGCTGCTCCGTATTTACTTCATCCAACAGAGTCTGGAGCATGGCTTACATCATTGGCTAAGAGCTAACGGAAGTTCCTACGCGGGAGCTTCATGATCTGTTCAGATGTAGTGGAAGCAGGGAATGATAATTTAAAGTAAACTTGGAACTGCAGGTTTAACATTGGTTAAAAGGTCCTAAGCTACCAAATAAATCAATCAGAATTTTGTTAGACCCACATTCGGCTGCTTTCCATGCTCTGTAGTGATTGGCCCTGCATGGGGCACTAATTTAAGCAGGGCAATCTTTATTAATAACCCCAACATTCTGGCTTGACTTCCATCACACAGCATCAAAACGACCAATAACCCTTGTCGTGAGAATCTGAAAATGTATCAATTTATGCAATAAATATAATTTTTCCTAAGCCTGATTTGTGCTGGGTGCTTAACGCTTTTCATGTTACAGTATTTAAATTAAAATTTGCAAAAACCTCTTTGGGGTTTTCGTTAATTTTAGATTCTATCTCTATTATTTAGAGTATGTCTATGTATAACAAGCTGTGCTCACCTGAACATGCTTATTTTATAGGCATGCTGTTTGGACTGATTAAACTCAAAATACAGAGTACTACTCACTCTGTCAATGTAGCTTTAAAGTTAATACGGTTTTTATTAGAAATAATTAAGATTAATTAAAAGATATGAGCATACCTAGAGTGAGAACGCCACATTATCACTATACTCCTATTTTGGCCGGTTCTACTCCATTCTAGAAAAGAAGGAAATACCCTGAGGAACTCCCTTCACTAATATTGTGAGCTCTCCAATAAGTATGGAAAAGACTACTTTAAGTGCAGTGTGCAGGAATCTATCAAATGTAACACTTTCACCCCTAGCCCCCTTTTTCCCTGAATTTTTTTTATTTCACTAAGATAGAATCTTTATGAAATACTAATTTTGACTGCGTAGGACAGGGGTAGGCAACCTACGGCACTCGAGGTGCCTTTGCACGGCACTCAAGGCTTCAGATATCTGCAAATACAAAGAGGTGGTGAAGGACAATCCTCACTTTATGCATTGCAGCACGTAGAGGAAGTGATCTCAGAGCACTTCATTCCAGCACTTGTGAATGGGAATCCACACAGTATTAGAGCAATCGCAGTTGTTGTTGTTGTTACAGCTTCTGTCCTTGACCTGTACGTGGCTGGCCTGGTCCCCACTGGAACCCAGGGAAGCCACCCACACTGCTAGATATACACAGAAATGCAGAATAACCCTCCCCTCATACAAATAATACGGACAGCCCAAACACAAACATATACACAATCTGCAAAAACGTAACACGCTAACAATCCACATACATGCACACAACCCCACATGCAGCCTCTCACATGCAATACCCCAAACAGCCCCCACACACAATGTGACATATCCATCCACACACACAATTCCACAAGGTGCCCCCATGCACAGCCCACATTCATATGGATCATACACAATACCATAAACTACTCATGAACATATACAATATAATAGCTCATATACGCACAAATAAAATGATACAAAGCAATTACAGTAAAAATAACACAAGCAGAATACAGCAGCATACACACCTCAAATTAAAAAAAAAATAGGACCGGCACGCTACGGGACATCACAATCCTATATCGGCACAGTGCTGCTAAATGGTTGCCTACCCCTGGCGTAGGAATTTTAGTGGAAGTAAACTATAAAATAATAAGTGCCCATCAATTGAAAGAAAAAAAAAAAAACCCAGGGCTACTGAGTGGGGGAAAAAACCCTGATCTGCATTTCTGTGCTAATGTGTACATTCTTCAAGGTTAATGTGTCCACTGCTAAAATCATTTAAGTGTTAGTCCCGCACACCCACCAGCGTCCAATCATATCGCCTCAAAGGTGACTTGGGGTTGGTCAATTGATGGCACTACTGTATTGAAACCTCTTTTATATGGTACACTCCTTGAGGGGAGATGGAACGAGAAAGAGGGATGTCTAAAAAAATTACGTCCCGCTTTGCAGTCTGCCTACCTGGTGGAGGGTTGCCCCTCAGTAATGCGTAAGTCAACAGCCCACTCCAACATGATCCTCCGCTATTAGTCTGTCTAATACAATCAAAACATATCAAAAAAGAGTATCATAATCATATTTTGATAATGCTTCATATGGTCAGGATATAAATCAGTTGGTGCATAAGAAAACTTAAAGAGGAGAGGGTGGTTGGCTGCTGGTAATGAGTGAGAGGTGAGATGGGCGACAGGGGAAAAGGAGACCTCTCACTATGTCTCGGAAGGATGTGACCGCAGACTGTTCAGGAAGGCTTTCTTATAGACTAGCTGCTGAGCAGATGATATAAGACCATGTCAAAACCCCTATCTTTTGTCATTTGAGTACCACAATGGTGAACTGCATCACTGTGAGGTTCACAGGAAATGCAACATGGGAACTGAATGCTTAGGAGGCAATCATAAGCAGGTGAAATTGCTGGGGGGAAGGAACTTAGCAAGGTTGCCTTTCACCCTGCCAGTTCACAAAAGCCCTCCGTTCATTTGCTAATTAGCAACCTGTGACTGCAATGAAAACAGTCAGAGATCGCTGCTCATGAAAAAAAAAAAAAAAAAAGGCACATCTAGTCTCAGCTTAGTTTAGGCAAGTGGTTCCCAACCCAATCCTCATGTACCTCCTGCCAGTCCAGGATTTAGGGATTACCCAGTTGTTTCTAAGGTGTTTTTAGAAAAAAGAATACACTTTAGACACAACAGGGTAATCCCTAAATCGTGGAATGGTAGGGGGTACTTGAGGACTGGGTTGGGAACCCCTGGTTTAGGCCCAGGACAGGGGGTGATTTTAGGAATAAAGGTGCCTGTTTGCATTGCACCTTTTCTGCCTACCTTGTGTTTTGTGTATTTGTAGGCAGCAGCAAAACATTTTAAGGTCTGTCCGAGACTAGAGTTATTTTCCCAGGCAGTAAATGTCCTTATTTCAGGCCCTTTCCAAATACATATATAGCAGAGGAATATTTTGGGGGGAGAAATAACCACTCTGTTCCGCCATGCCCTTTCTCCTGAATTTTATAGTAATAGTTGCTACCCAGAAGTGTAATTCCCTCTAACCCCACACATGCTGCCACATGCATGACATATATGGATTTATTTTGCCCAGATCTTATATATATATACACACACACACACACACACACACGCACAGAAAAGCATCAGAAAAAGTTAAATTTCACCCTTCTGTGTGAATGGTAAATGCATTTATTGTATATAAATTTCTGAGCTCTGGAAATCTATACAGGTCTTTATACTGTAGCTGGAAGGATTTAACAGTGCTTAATATTACCCATGGTAAGATTTCTGTAATCCCATAGTCGCTGCATGACTGGGTGTCTGACAAATACTGAAATAGAATGAATGACTACTGTTGGCTTGAATCGTATTTCAGACATTGAACTCGCATTTATGCTCATTGCTTTTTGCTTACATTAATCTTTTTATAAACCCTTCAGATGTTCCTACTGAAGCAGTGTTTCATGTTGGTTTAACAAAGGAGATTAGAATTTGAATATTTTAATCTGTATCCAATCCATGGTTAAACAGTCACACATTTTTAAAATTTTTATTTACGTTTTTTTATGTTTAATATTCCTTTATCAAAGCTAACAACATCACCCTAGCCTACTTTCACCCTACGGAAAGCTGTGGAAGCTGTAGTACAACCAGAGGCGTAACTAGAAACCATGTCCGTCCGTCCCATATGTCTTACACCCAACCCCTTAGCCCCTCCATGTGTCTCATTTACGCCCCACAGGGTTAATGTGGCACGGTTGGGGGGATGAGTATGACCAATTTGGAGCGGTTAATGAGATAGGGTGAGTGTGGCAGGGTGAAGGGGGGGCGAGCGTGACCGTTGAGAGAGTGTGACCATGCGAGAGAAGGGGAGTGTAATAGGGTGAATATGGCATGGGTTAGTGACCGGATTGGTGGAGTTATTGTGAGTGTGGCAGAGTGAAGGGGGGTGGCAGTGTGTGTGTGATACACACCATATAACTCGTACAGAGACATACACGGACACACATACACATGCAAATGCAGACACACAAACTAACACAAAGATACATATATACATGCAGATACACAAACACTCAAATACACAGAATGACACTCATACAGATACAGTGACACACATACACAAACACACACACACACACAAACAGACATACATAGAGACAGAAACAAACACGCATACAGAGATACACACACAAATACATTAGTCACCCTCCTGTTTCCTACCTTTTAGGTGCAGGAGGGTGATTTCCCTGAGGTCCAGTGGTGGCTCAGGCTGATGGGAGTCAGAGTTCCCACTCTAACTCCCTTCTGTCCTTCCGCGCGGCTCTCAGTGATTGCTGGGAGGAGTGACTGGGGCAGTCACTTCCTCCCAGCTCTCATCTTATCACAGGGGGCCCAGTCGGGCTGCAAATACTTTGCCATCGGGTGGCCCTAACGGCATGGGCCCCTGAACTTGCAGCCCGGGCCAGGGCCACAACACATGGTGGCAGGCACCCGGTCGCAGGGGGCAGCCGGGCCCCCTGGAGTGGCGGGCCTGGTCGCAGCTGCGAGCCTGCGACCTCTGTAATTCCGCCACTGAATACAGCTATCAACTTTATTGTTATTTTTTTTAATATAGTAGAAAGCCAACAATTGAACTACAACTCCCAGATACATGTGTTGTGTCCTTAAGTTTTGATGTGTGGGATTTTTATAGGATAAGCACAATACAGCCATATAAACTTAAAGGGAAAGTCATGATTGGCTGAATCACTTTGTAAAGCTCACTTCAAAATTGTCCAAAGCCTAAGGACATACATTACATGCAGGAATACCCTAAAAAAAATTTTTTCCCTTGCACTAATGCAATTGAAAGGGATTACTGCAAAATGCAAACCAAATTAAACATCTCCACATAGAGGTGCATTGGCTCAATGCATCTCTATGGGGAGCGTTGGTGTCTTCATGCTGAGCGCAAAGAGACAGACCGTCATTGCTCCTGCGAGCATTGCAGCCACTAAAGGTGTCCCTAGAAAGCCTTGTAAACACCAAAATATCTCCGAACTGGTATTTGCATAGCAGATGCTGCAGGGAAAATCTTTAGGCATCAGAACCACTACATTAAAGGAAAACTATAGTGCCAGGAAAACAAACTCTTACCCCTTTGCCAAGGCCCCCCTATGGTGCAGAAGGGGTTAATAATCCCTTCTGTCACTTACCTGTGTCCAGAGCCGATGTCCCTTGGCACTGGCTCAGCTCCGTCCATGCTCCTCCCCTGCCAATGTCTAGCGGCAGGGGAGACCTAATGTGCATGCGCGGCAATGGTCGCGCTTGCATTAGGATTTCCCCATAGGAAAGTATTATAAAAGGCTTTCCTATGGGAATTCCTGTGACGATGGAAGTCCTCATGCATAGTGTGAAAACGTCCAGCATCGTTTAGACGACCAAAAGTCCCTCTAGTGGCTGCCTGGTAGACAGCCGGTAGAGGAGGAGTTAACCCTAGCAGGTAATTATTGCAGTTTATAAAAACTGCAATAATTACATGTTAAGGGTGATGGGAGTTTGCACCAGACCACTTCAATGAGCTGAAGTGGTCTTGATGCCTACAGTCTCCCTTTAATCTTTAGTAATTACGGTGCCTAATGTCCCTTTAGCAAGTTTGTCAGCAGAGTAGTTCTTGGAAATAGGCTCCTTTTCCAGAGGTTCCAGGAGTGTGCTGTGGCTTATAATGCATCTAGCAGCTGCTAGTTTCATTTGGCCCCTTACAGACTAATTCCTGAATAATCTGTTTTAAATTACAGATAAGGCAGAGGTGATTCGGATTTGTTTGTGCAGCCATTGATTTGAATTATGCAGAGCTTTGCAGGGTTAAATTGCAATGTAATCCTGCTTATAGTTACAAGAAAAGAGGAAGCAGTGGAACCAGGGTGGGTCTATATACACACAGCTGGTCCTTTTCTTGGCTGCATTTGGTTTGTATCTAGCCTGCAAGGTAACTTGGATCTCCTACTCACTTTTGCTGCTTTACAGCGATCTCAATATACAATGCCCACTCCTCCCTGACTGTAACAGCGAGTTATTAATCCTCACACTGATACTCATCCCTGGCATTTAAAAGTACCAAAACAATTTTAACTTAATCTAGCAGTTTTGGGGTATAGATCATGCCCCTGTAGTCTTGCTGAATATGCTGCCATTTAGAAGTAAAAATTTCTTTGTTTGTACAGCCCTAGTCATTCCTCCCTGCATGAAACTTGCACAGCCTTCTTAAACACTTCCTGTAAAAGAATTTAGATATTTTAGGTCCAGTCTGTTTAATCTAGAACTTCTTATCCCAATGCTCTATTGATAGCTCCTTTGACACTACTGTGTATTTAATTTACAGAGAAGGAAATTAAAACTTCTAACGTAAGTTAACATCCGATTGAAGTAACACTATTTTTTTCATTCAGGCTGTGTCGGTCACAGGCAGGGGAGGTGTGGCTATGGCTGTATAAACAAAGTGATTTAAATCCTAAGTGGCAGATAATTGAGCAGAGAGACTGCAGGGGCATAATCTAATACTCTAAAATCAGTTAATTAAGCTATCATTGTTTTTTTTTATGTCTATTGTATCCCTTTAATGCTTCTGCTGTTTACTCTATCCTGGTGCAGTGCCAAGAAAAAATACACAGTGAAGAAGAGGGAAAATGGGGAATATTAATGATTATGTACCGTTATAATAGAGCAATTAAAAAATGAATTTGAGTAAACACTAGGGGGATGTAATGATAAAGTAACCTGGGGTAAGGTATGAGGTGAGTGACATAATTTGTCACTCTCCTCCAACATTGTGTGTGGGCAAAGCAGTAATTCCACACACACAGTTAGGGAGGAAGGGGGATTACATTATGTCACTTGCAACAATCACACATATTCACCATGTAAATTGCCTCTTGCCTTCCCCCTTGTTACTTTGTCATTACATTCTCTGCATGCAAACTATATGTCTGAAGCATTATTTCTAAATTGCATGTATCAAATTTCCTTTTTAATAAATATATTTTTTTATGTATCCAGGTTATATAAGTGATCAAGATCTTGAAGATGCTCTGAAAGAAGATGAATCTGAACATACACATGGTATGAATTTGTGTGTACAATATATAATATAGTCTTGTTCAATCCCTTTTCTTTGTTGAATATGTGGTATGACTTTGTCTGCATTGCTAAAAACTAAATTCCGTGCTAATTAGAGATTATGCCAAGCAAATTAACTGGCCATAGTTACTCTTCACATGGTTTTTTTTTTTTTATCCCCCTAGTGTTTTGACCCAGTTTTACATTTGATTTGTGCTGCTCTAATCTGGTGTGAATAGGCCAAATAAAGACCCTTCTCTGTATTCTCATGTAGCAGAGATAACTAACCCTAGTGGTTGATCATGATATTTAATTTTATTTTCCCTATTTGTATTTTGATTCCAGATTATATAACTGATCAAGATCTAGCAGATGCTCTCGATGAAGATGAAGCAGTGCATGCAGATGGTATGATGGTTCTTCTCATTCTACTTTCTAACTTGTATCTTTACCTTTGTTTCTTCCAGGTGCTTTGCTCAGTGGAGCCAGGGCCTTCAGCCAATAGTATATGCCCCCTTCCATCCTACAGTGTTTGCTATATAATTATATTACTGAGAGTAGTGTAAGAGAGACAGGATTATTGGAACATCTGCTATTGGAGGTGTTCTATCAGTATCCAAATTGTAATATTGAGAGAGAAAAAAAATATCTCCAATTGCATATTTTGAAGCGACTGCGGCTAATAATAAAAAGTTGCTAAAACCATATCTCTGGGTTTTCAGAAATAGTCATGCGGCTCCAACTTCCACCACCTCCCCAATTCCTCTGGTCACTGCGCTATTAGAAAAATAAAAAAAGTCCAACATAATGATTAATAAATAATTTTATATCATATGTAAATATGTCTTCAAACATAAGGTGTTTGTAGGGTTGCAGGGTTAAACTGCAGGTTTTCTGTATGACATTGTATGAGTTGACAGCAGTATAAATGCCTGTTAGTTGAATACAAAGAAAACTACAAATTGCCAGACACAAATGTGCAACTTTTTAAAGTAGTTCATGCAGTAGATCATCAAAAACACCAGTCTTTGATCTGTAAAGCTACATAAAAGGCTGAACCCAACTAAAACAAATCTCTGTCGTGCCAAATTCTTAGGTCAAGTGTATTGAGAGTTTTCGGCCAAAACAAAAAGACACTATCTGGCTCCAACCTTGGTTTTCAACACCCAGTACAGTGACCAATTGTAGACATTCAGCAATATGTTTTCCCAGTGTTTAAATTTAATGCTTCTAAGGCAAAACTGCACAACTTGGCAGTAGGTGGGGGCCAAAATTAAAAATAGGCTAAACTTCTGCGGCCCGCAGATAGGGTTTTAGCGCCTCACTTTTTAAGTAAAGGTGTTAAATTACATATAAAAATACAGATATACATACACTGATAGACATAGACGCACACACAAAGACATACAGATGCATTGACAAAGATAGACACGCACACACAAAGACATACAGATGCATTGACAAAGATAGACACGCACACACAAAGACATACAGATGCATTGACAAAGATAGACACGCACACACAGACATACAGATGGACTGACAGACGCACTGACACACACACTCTGACAGACAGACATACATGCAGGTCAAAATATACACTCTTATAGCCACCCTCTTTCTTCCAACCTTTTGGATGCTGGAGGGTGGCTTTCCTGGCGTCCAGTCTGCAGGCTGAGGTTGTTAGAAGTTAGGGGCTTGCTCTGTTCCTCTGCTCTGTCCTTCTGTCTCTCTCACAGTTCGCGCCCGCCTCCTCCCCCTTCCCATGCGGCTCAATTTTCTCTAGAAGGAAGTGACCATCTATCATTTTTGCCCAGGCTGCCAATAAGCAAGTGGCGTAGTCATGCTGTTAAAGGGCCACAGTGTCCCAACTGTGCCCCACCAGGTGGCTTTAAGTACATGGGCCACCCGATGCTCCTTAGTGTGTGTGTGCCACTCAAAATCCTTTGGTGAGCCGTATGTTGTGCAGGTCTGTTCTAAAGGTTATTCATTATAATAAGTAGGATGTGTCATATTGCCTTAATGGGTTAATAAAAGGGCTGCAATTTTAATAGAATGAAAATAAAATGAGCAAAAGTGTTTTTATAAACAGTGATTCTTACATGGGCCACAGGAATCTGAGAGTTTGTTTGAAAGGCAATTCACTTCCTGCAAAATTAGCCATATAAACCCCGCATTGTTTGTTTTCATTAATTTTACTTTTGTACTTACTAATGATCCCACATAATCCTATGATTCTGTGCAATTTGCCTACTTTCATTTGACAATTGATGGGTTTATAAGTCTGCTAAATTTATTATCCACATTTTCATTTTTTACATAAATATAAACTTCACAGAGCTGTTATTCAGAATGATAAAACCAAACCTGTAATGTATATTTCTACTGTAGCACCTTCAAGTGTAAAAATATAATATAGCCATAGAGAGAGAGTGTGTGTGTGTATTCATTGTTATTTTGTTTTCTCAAGACATAGATGACCAATACCTTGCAGATGCAGCAGAGGACATAGTCCACGAAGCAACACAAACTCAGCATGGTATGGCATATGTATTTGTTATAATCAAATTTTTCTTATTTTACACATTAATAAAATTGTGTTTTAATAATTGTGTTTTTATAACTACCCTCACCACCACCATTTAAATTTAGGTGAGCCAGAAGACTTTAACCTAGAAGACGCGTTTGATGACAAAGTTGAAGATGAAACTGCTGAATATGGTATAAAAACGTGTGTGTGTGTGTTGTGTACTTGTGTCTAGGTGTGTATGTGTGTGTACACATTTGTACCCAATTGTAAATCAAGTACATGAAAACTGCAAATATTGATACCATTTGTCACATTTTACATAAAGAACAAGGCTTGTATGTATTTAAAATAAGATATACAGGGTTATTCACTAAAAGCTAATTTAAATTTTAAGACCAAGTTAATCAACCTGGAAGCATAGCTGAATAGGAAACATTTTCCATTTTGGTTATATTTGCCTTTTGATATTTACTTTGATTTCTCAAATATTGTAACTTTAGTGAACAACCCTTATAAAGTTGGTATAATAAAACCAAAATGTCTGTAAATCATATTTTCATTGAGTTGCCTAGGAGCTAACCTCTTCCACTCAGTCTTGTTACAATTTACATGTTATTCATAACCACTAGAAATGTGCATCAAAACAGCGGGGAAGAGTTGTTGTATTGACTAGTTTTTACCCTAAAAATAAAATAAAAAAATAAGTGAAGGTAAACGATGAGTAACTAAATTTCCCGTTTGGTTTCTTTTGTTAATAGAAAGCAATGGCGATGGGTCAATGGCAGTGTTTTTGTTGTTTCCACCCTCTCATAAAACATCTATTGAATGATCACTACAGAATATCTTGATAGTTCTTATTTTGACTTCCAATTTCTACTTTTAGTTAATTTTAAAAAAAAAAACATATTAACATATTAACATATTTTTTACCTTATAACAAATGTAGATTTTTCATGGAATATAGTCAATGCAAATCACTGTTTTGTCACTTCCACAGCTATTTTTTCATTATTCCATTTAATTGTTTTTCCCCCATCAGATGCCATTGAAGATACTCCTGAAGACCTAAACTTGGTAGATGCTATAGATGCCGCCATTCATGAAGCTCTGCATTCTGAACATGGTATTTTATTTTGTAACTTTTTTTTAAAATAAACTACATTCTATGAAATGAATTACTACTACTACACTCTCACAGTGATTTCTTAATATCTTCAAGCTAATTTTAACTCTAGATTTAGGCATTTCTTTTTTGTTTTCCACTTTGACTTGTATTACAGTACACTAAGCTTTTTATGACTGTTAGCTCAACAGGATGACATGATAGTTTTTTGTCCTGATAGCCATGAATTGTCCACATCTATACAGTATGTATGATAATTGTAGTACAGGTGGTCCTCGTGTAACGACCTACCTGTTTTACGTCGGCTCGCACTTACGACCAGGCATAAGTGCAAATCGTCGTGGGGATTCCCTGCTCTGGTGCACATGTCTATGTTCGGGGAAACTTCCCTGGACATAGACAAATGCACGAGAACAGGAAATCCCTCTAATCTGTGTTTGGGAAAATTTCCCCGAACATAGACATGCGCACCAGAGCAGGGAATCCCTTAACTCCTTATTTACCTACCAATTTGTTCTGCGACCGCGACGTGGGTTACGGAACCCTGTCGGTAAGTCAGGAGTGTCTGTATTTTTTTTTTTTGTGTTTTAAAAATACTTCAGAATAAAAATATGATATATATTTTTTTTGTTTGTTTGTTAAATCATAGTTGAACTAGATGAGCCAGAAGAAGTGGAAGAACTGGAGTTGAAAGATAAAGAAGCTCCAGATAGTGAAGAACCTGAACAAATTATTGAAGAGGCAATAGTGGAAAGCAAACTGGAAACATTAGCAGTAGAAGAACTTGAGGAAGAGTTGGAAGAAGAAGGTAAAGAGACTGATGCTATAACTGAACCAGAAGATGAGCCAGCGTTGGAAACCGTGCAGGAAACCCCAGATGTAGATGATGCTGAAGAAGTTGTTGAAGAGCTCTATTATGAAGCAGTGGAAGAAGCTGAGGAGGAGCTGGCAGCTCCAGAGGAAACGATCGATGAACAAGAAGGGGATGATGCGACAGAACCAGAGACCGAAGCACCTGAGGAATCAGAAGTAGAAAAAGATGACACTGAAGCTGAAGTACTAGCCAATGAAGAATATGAAATCAATGCAGAAGACGAAGATACACATGAATCAATTGAAGCTGAATATGTACACACCGATGAAGGTATTTATGAACTCAAATTTGTAACAATATAACCCTTTGAAAGACAATAGTGCAATGCACAACAATTATTAAATAGCCAACTACTGAACTTTTTTTCAAAATGTATATTTCTGACTTGGTGACTCCTTTTATTTTAGATTTTTCTTACTTTTTGATATGTTACATTTAATACAAATGCAAAACCAAAGTATTAAAACATAGTTGCATTTGATGCAAAACCCAGTTGCAATGAGGTCTGCCAAGACCAGAAAATGACTCAGAAAAACTAATGTTTAGAGAAAAAAATCCGCACAGCATAACCCCCTTTGCCCTTTAACCTGTGCACTGCACTTAATGTGTGGGTGCATGGAGTGCAATAGTTATATGCGTGCAGAGTCAGCTCACTGCATTGACCCACAGCTACAAAGTTATCAATACTACGGGACAGATAACGGTATTAAACAAAGAATAAAGGAAAATATTACACTGGAGTTGTCTAGTACTGGAAAAACTAAAACCGTTAATTATGAATTATGCAAAGCTTGAAGTGCTATCTAGCAATAATGGGACTTCATGAGTTTACCGTGTGATAGCCACTTTAGTATACCTGTGTGTTTTCAGAAATTCTCCTTTTTTTCCTTAGGATGGAAGTGTGTGAGGTGTTCCTGTAACTCCTTTTACATTGCTTTCATAAGCTTGAAATAACGCTGCACTCCTAGCATTTACCTTGTAGTTAAAGGAACACTATAGGGTCAGAAACACAAACATGTATTCCTGACCCTATAGTGCTAAACCCACCATTTAGGTGGCGTCCCCCTATAAAAGTTTAAAACTCACCTTAATTCCAGCGCCGTGTCGGTCTGCCAGTGCTGGCCCCGCCCCCTTTGTGACATAGGGAAAGCATTGTCTTGGCTAAAATCAGCACGGGGGCGGCGCCAAATGCTGTTTTGGCCGATCAGGACCTCCTCATAGAGATGCATTGAATCAATGCATCTCTATGAGGAAAATTCAGCGTTTCCATGCAGAGTGTGGGGATGATGAACGGCAGGGCTGCCTACTGTGCAGCCCTGAGCCAGGAAGCCCCTCCAGTGGCTCTGAAAAGTCAGTTTTTACATGAAAATGCCTGAAGGGAGCTATTATACTCACCAGAATAACTACATTAAGCTGTAGTTGTTCTGGTGAAATTAGTGTCCCTTTTATGTAAAGTTTTGCTGTTCATTCAATTGCACTTTGAGAAAGACTGGTTTCTCTGTATTCAAATTGTATTTCTCATGTCTCAATTTACCAATCAAGCCTGCACTTACTGGGCCAATAGTCTATTATTAAAATCATTATTGCTCTTCAGGAGAGCTTCCTATGAGTATAATCCGTCAACAGTGCAATCACACATTCACCATGTTTCTCAGTTTAAAAAAAAAAAAAAAAAAAGTTTAAAGACACACTCCAAACACCATCACAACCTATAAATTTTATGAAGCCAGTATTTTCCCAGTGTGTCTCCTTGCACATAGTAACTTGTAAATGCATATGTTTGCAACAATTACTGCATTTATAAGCCAGAGATCTTAGAAGGAACTTTACTTGCATCTCTGACTGTTTGGATATGTATCTCTCTGGTGTGGGGGTGACTCCTATTCTGCAGAATCTCCTTAATGCGGCCCTGCTCAAAGCTCAACTTTTTATAGTTTTCATGAGTTTAAAGATTCAGAAAATGCCACAAGATGTCAGTATACCATAATTTAAATTCCATAGAAAAAAGTGACTTGCGCTTTTAAAAAAATGTTTTTTTCATGTTGTATGAGAGTCAATGTTTGTAATAAGCTAATTTTCTTGGGGTGTGTAGAAGAATTAATAGAATATGGTCTTTAAACCCACCTATTCAACCGTTTGTTGTAATTATGGGCAAATACTTTGATGTTCCTTTTAACCCTTTAAGGACTGAGAACGTACTAGGTACGTCCGACAAAAAAAGGCTCCTTAACGACCGCGGACATACCTAGTACATCCTCGCAGTCCTTCTTACTTACCTGATCGCCACTGTTCCTCGGCCGGCGATCAGTGTTGCTCTCGGTCTGGGGGGACTGTCTGACAGCCCAGACAATCCCCCCTCAGCAAATTAGGCACCCGCGGGCCATGTGATCGCTCTGAACTGACTGGCAGGCAGTCTCCCTGCATATGTAAAATAAAAAAATATATATATGTTGGTAAATATGAATATATATCTCTATCTATATCTCTATATCTCTATCTCTCTCTATGTAGATCTTATCTATATATAATATGTATATATCTTATATATTTAATGTCATACTAAGTGTATTTTTATATTAATAAATACATTATTAAAATAGTGTGTGTAATATATATATATATATATATATAACTATATGTATTGTGTGTGTGTGTGTTAGGGATCGACCGATATTGATTTTTTAGAGCCGATACCGATACCGATAATCTGCGAACTTTCAGGCCGATAGCCGATATCTTGCCGATATTCTGTACATTTACTATTTTGAATAAATAAACTAATTCGAAAGGTAAATGCACAAAATATACATGCCACATGTAGTGGATGAAGTGTGTTTAGACAGGGGAACTGTGTGTGTTTGTGTAGTGTGTGTGTGTGTGTGTGTAGTGGATGCAGAGTGTGTTTGTGTAGTGTGTGTATAATGAATGTAGTGTGTATATAATGCAGTGTGTGTAGTGTGTATATAATGCAGTGTGTTTACGTAGTGTGTGTGTATAATGCAGTGTGTTTTTGTGTGTGTATGTAATGCAGTGTGTGTGTGTTTGTGTAGTGTGTATGTATGTAATGCAGTGTGTGTTTGTGTAGTGTGTTTGTGTAGTGTGTATGTAATGCAGTGTATGTAATGCAGTGTGTGTGTCTGTGTAGTGTGTATGTAATGCAGTGTGTGTGTATGTAATGCAGTATGTGTACTGTGTTTGTGTAGTGTGTATGTAATGCAGTGTGTGTGCAGTGTAGTGTGTGCAGTGTGTGTCTGTAATGCAGTATGTGTGCAGTGTGTGTTTGTGGTGTGTGTGTAGTGTCTGTCTGTGTAGTGTGTGTATGTAATGCAGTGTGTGTGCCTGTGTAGTGTGTATGTAATGCAGTGTGTGTGTATGTAATGCAGTATGTGTGCAGTGTGTGTTTGTGTAGTGTGTGTGTGTGTTTGTGTAGTGATGTAATTTGTGTAATTTTTTATTTTAATATTTTTTTTATATTTAAATTTTTTTTGTTTAGTCCCCCCCCAGTGTGTGTTTGTGTAGTGTGTGTTTGTGTAGTGTGTGTTTGTGTAGTGTGTATGTAATGCAGTATGTGTGCAGTGTGTGTTTGTGTGTGTGTGTGTGTGTAGTGATGTAATTTGTGTAATTTTTTATTTTAATATTTTTTTTTAATATTTAAATGGTTTTTTTTTGTTTAGTCTCCCCCCAGTGTGTGTTTGTGTAGTGTGTATGTAATGCAGTATGTGTGCAGTGTGTGTGTGTGTGTGTAGTGATGTAATTTGTGTAATTTTTTATTTTAATATTTTTTTTAATATTTAAATGTTTTTTTTTTTTTTGTTTAGTCCCCCCTCCCTGCTTCTTACCAGGGAGGGGGATATAGTATTCCCTGGTGGTCCAGTGGCTTGTTAAGTACAGTGGTGGCTCAGCAGCAGCAAGCGCTGACTTACCTTGCAAGCAGCTCCTACAGCTCCCTGTGTAAATCTCGCGGCTCTTAGTGCCGCGCGGAGCGTTGCCATGGTAACCCGTGGCAACGCTCTGCGGCCGCGGGTCTCGCGAGATTTACACAGAGAGCTGTAGGAGCTGCATGCAAGGTAAGTCAGCGTTTGCTGCTGGCCCCCACAGGACCGCCGGGCTTCTAATGGGCCCGGCGGTCCTGTTATATATTATCGGCAATATCGGTATCTGAATTGGCCGATACCGATATTGCCGAAAATACCAAATATCGGCCGATAATATCGGCCAGACCGATAATCGGTCGATCCCTAGTGTGTGTGTGTGTATATATATATTATAAAATATAAATGGAAAAAAATGTAAAAGTAATGAAAAAAATCATATATAATTTTATTCTAACTGTATTCTGATATTAATATATGGATACCAACATACACATATATATCCGTATAAATAATAATATAATTAATTTCATATATATACATGTAGACTTCAAATATATAAATATGCATATATATTTAAATTCCACTTGCATATTTATGTTATATTTTTACATAATTAAGTCATTTCATTGATTGCAATTTGGGGGACCTGCCTGACAACCCAGGCTGAAAGTCCAGAGAATTTAATTTGCTAGTGTTTAACCCTGTAACTTTCTATTACACCCTAAAACCTGTACATGGAGGGTACTGTTTTACTCGGGAGACTTCGCTAAACACAAATATTAGTGTTTCTAAACGGTAAAACATACCACAGCGATGATATTGTCAGTGAATGTGAAGTTTTTTGCATTTTTCACACACAAACAGCACTTTCACAATGATATTGTTCTGATACTTTTTACTATTTTGAAACTCTAATATTTGTGTTCAGTGAAGTCTCCAGAGTATAACAGTACCCCCGTGTACAGGTTTTATAATGTTTTTGAAAGTTACAGGGACAAATATAAGGCTTAATTTTCCATTTTTCACATTGAAATTTGCCAGATTGGTTATATTTCCTTTGAGAGCATATGGTAGCCCAGGAATGAGAATTACCCCCATGATGGCATACCATTTGTAAAAGAAGACAACCCAAGGTATTGCAAATTTGGTATGTTTATCTTTTTTTAGTAGCCACTTAGTCACAAACACTGGCCAAAGTTAGCATTCATAATTGTTCTTTGCATTTTGAACACACAAACAAATATAAATGCTATTTTTAGCCAGTGTTTGTGACTAAGTGGCTACTAAAATAGACTGGACATACCCCATATTCAATACCCTGGGTTGTCTACTTTAAAAAAAAATATATGTACATGTGAGGTGGTATTCAGAAATTTATGACAGAAAACAGTGTGTTACAATATCACTATTGATAAATGTAAAAAAATATATATTTTGAAACCGCAATGTCCTACTTGTACTTATAGCCCTATAACTTGCAAAAAAAGCTAAGAACATGTTAACATTGGGTATTTCTAAATTTAGGACAAAATTTAGAAACTATTTAGCACGGGTGTTTTTTGGTAGTTGTAGATGTGTATCCGATTTTGGGGGTCAATGTTAGAATAAGTGTTTTTGTGTTTTTGCCGGGCTCCCTCGGCGCTGGTGACCTCTCCTCCCCTGCCGACGTCAGCTCCCCCGTCCTACGTCAGCGGAGCCGAAAGCGCATGCGCGGCAAGTGCCGCGCGCATTCAAAGTGTCCATAGGATTTCTCAATGCTTTCCTATTGGCGCTCTGTGCGATGGAGGGAAATGTGCCTCCAGCGTCGCAGGTTCGCCCCTCTAGTGGCTGTCCGGAAGACAGCCACTACAGGCTGGATTAACCCCAATAAACATAGCAGTTTCTCTGAAACTGCTATGTTTGCATCTGAAGGGTTAAAACCTGAGGGACCTGGCACCCAGATCACTTCATTGAGCTGAAGTGGTCTGGGTGACTATAGTATCCCTTTAAATACATTATCTATGCCATATGATTTAGGCACCCTAATGTAATAATACACTGTCTTTTATTCATTTCAGAACCCAAAGAAACTGAATTGGTAGACGAAGAGCCTGCTCCTGAACCTATAGGTAATATGCACTTTTAAATTAAACGGTTTGTGACCTGTAGCCCTGCATGGTATGTTTTTGTAATTGAACATTTTAAATGTTTTAACTTTAATTATATTCTGCCCTCTCTTTCCTTTTGGTTTTGCTTTGGACACATGGTGAATGCAACAGCCAGAGACATTTCTAGAGTATGTAAAAGCATATTCTAGTAGTCACGTATGAGAGCAGTCCACACATTTGTTTACAATGATGTAACGAGCATGTGAAATACAAAGTCACAATTATGTGCAATTGTAATTTGATAGCACAATTTGTGCTATCCAGATGCAATAGCTAGAAAAAAATACAATGACCCATTTTGGAGAATCATACCTCTACCTTACACACCTGTCTCTTGCTCTCTCCTAAAGGGCAGCACTCTACTCTCTCCTCCAGCTCTGCTTCAATCCCACCTTATTTGATTGCTATTTCCTGTCCTAATGTGTTTTATATAGTAAAGCGCTACAGAATCTGTTGGCGCTATATAAATAGCAATAATAATAATAATATAATATTCACTCAAATGATACAGATATATGGGAGGAACAATTTTTATTTTAATCTTTATTTTTTTTTTTATTTTTTTTTTCCAGTGTTCAGTTTCTTTCCCTCCTGAAATACACCAAATAATATGCACAGGAAGAACATTTACTCTCTGCATATAAACTTGTATATTATACAGTTTGTAGGACAGAGAAAATTAAAATGCATAAAAATGCTCTGCTCAGAAATTAATTTGTAGGAGTTTGGTGCAGGTGGAAGACTTAATCTGCCCATGTATATTTTGTCATTTCTTATGTACTGAATAATGTGTTTTGTGAAGGGCACACCGTGACTTTTTTTTTTTCTCTCTCTCTCAACTTTTTCTAGAAGAAAACATTCTGAATGATATTGAAGAAACTCTCTATGGTATGTCTTTAAATTTTATATGTGTGGGAGCCCATAGATGGCATTCTCTCTCTTAATACATGGTGTTCTATGGTATATCTTTTATAAATGTTTGTTGTTTGTTTTTTCAGCTAAGCACATTGTGGTGACACCAAATAAAATAAAACTCCCTACAGATTTTTGTAAATTGAAACATTACTATCCTGTATCATCTACATATCTTGAGTAGGTTCTTGGGGAAAAAAGTCCACCTTGGCAAAGTAATTCTGAGAAACCATGTTTACCAAAATTCTCCCATAATACTCAAATATGCAAATTAGTACAGAGATGAGGTATGTCTGTGCTCATTGTCCGGTCATCTTAGGTCAACATTAGGTCCGTTTCTTCTCAAGACTGATGGGATTTATGCTTTTGGCCACCTGTAGCTATGAATTCAGTTAGTTTACCGATAATTCATTGGAAAGGTATTTGTGGAGACCTAATTGCTCTGTTTTTGCCTCCTCTGCTCCTCTCCCAACACACATTTCACAAACTTGAGTGAGCTGAATTAAAATGGTGGCAACTACAAATAACAGCTGTCGCCCTCTGTGTAACTCCTAGTAACCTCAGTACTGTTAAGGAATATGTCATTAGAAAACATTGGGATTTTAACCCCCTATGGATCGGTGACATTGTATGTCATTATTACACAATCTTGGCAGATCTTATGATAAGTGGGTTGCCTGCTTATATCTCATCTTCTGCTTTCTGTAGAGGTCTACTAATTGGTAAAGAGTGTGATGTCTCTGTTTGGAGGTAATTCTTAATGTGGGTTTTTTTCCGATCAGAAACCCAGATAGGAATTAACTCCGTCACCCTTGCAAGTTACCATTCTGCTGAGAATGATAGGAGCTGTACTTTAAAGTGGTCTTTTTTTCTAACATAATCTATAAACCGTCTACAAAAAAGTTTTACAGAAATCGTTATTTTTTTCACTGTTTATCAGAAATGCCCCATTATTAAAGGGACACTGAAGGCACCCAGATCACTTCAGCTAATTGCAGCTCTAAGTCTGCCCCCAGTGGCTGTCTGCCAGACAGCCACTGGGGGTGCTTCCAGAATCTTAACGGACTTTTGGTCCGTTATCGGACGCTGGACGTCCTCACAGACGCTGGATTCAGGTAAGTGGCTGAAGGGGTTTTAACCCATTCAGCCCCACGGGAGGGTGGCCCCGAGGGAGGGGAGACATATTAACCCTATAGTGCCAGGAAAACGGCTTTGTTTTCCTGGAACTATAGGATCCCTCTAAATATAAAATATATGAAAATAACATACATGATTCCCCAAATGTCCTGCTTGTTGGCAAAAATCTATGGATGGAAACATTCATTTATTCTAATTCTGGTTTAAATGGGTATTATTCACATATGAACACATACTGTGTTTAAAGCAGACAGTCCCTTATACCACGTGCAAATTTCAAGGTCACTGTGTGTTCTAGGAGTTGCATTGCTAATCCTTGTGGATTTTGTGATTTGTAGTTCAACAGCTAGAACTCAACATTTTACTCTGCTATTGAAAATATGTGCATTTACCCTATGTATATAAACAACTATTTATTATTTATCCGGCCTAGCATTGTGACACTTTTTTTTTTGTGAAACAGATAATGTTCCTGAAAATGAACAAGACGGTAAGTCTGGCAGTTGTTACCCTTTCTCAACCCTGTGCTCCCTCTCCCCCCTCTCCCCACCCCCCAAAAAAAGAAATGCAAGATACAATATTTCCACCCCCTTCCCTACCTCCAAGACATACATTTTACATTCTGATATCACCAGCCTTTTTATTTTAGTCTAGGGTTAGCCAATATGTTTGATATTCTAACAAACTGTCTCATACGCTTTAAATGTCCACATAATGTAAAAAAAAACTTTAACTATAAACCAAGGCCATATTAAAGTTCCAATTCTGCTATAAAATATTGAGTTGCTGGAACAGTAAAAATAAGGCATGCTTCACGAATAGATGCATTTATATCAAGTGTTCTTAAAGCTGAAGCTTTCTGATGTAATACATTTCCATAGTGTCTTTATAAGTATGTCAGTGGTTACAATGACCACTTTATCATCAACATTTTTACGTGGTTCTAGTGAGTAAGTATGAAATTTGCCAGATAAGTAGGCTGCCTGTGCAGTATTGCTTTATAACCCAACCAGTCTTAGTTGTATTCTGACTGTAATATAATGTATAGTCTATAAACCTTCCCATGCAAAAACCTCTATGTACTTGCACTCAATGTATCTTTATGCATGTATAAAATAATGCTTTTGCAAGTTAGAACTGTATTGGAACTGCAGCTTGGGGCTAAACTACATGCCACAGAAACACGTTCTAGACAAAGGTTTCTATGACAAGGAAACCCCCAGACAATAAGACTGAGGCAATTTTAATCGATCTATTCATAGTCTGGTCTAGGATTTTTTTTTTAATTTACATGTATATGTTCTTTATTTATCGATGAATTATCAATATAACACAATAAAAATAAGATTAGTGCTGCCTGTTTTTCCTTCCATTCGGAGTGACGCTGTGTAGCAGATTGATGCTCTAGCTACACTTTTATTCTCTTTTGTTCGGCTGTCCCTTCCCCCCACCCCCCCATTCGTTTACTGAATCAGCAATGTGTGGGTCCCCAGATTCCTCTTGTATTTTGGTCACCCTGTGCCCATTAATGGTGCAGGGTATGTTGAATGTATTGCTTGTCTGTGCCTCTCCCCCTCCTCCTTTTTCCTGTCCTATTATTTCCCCAGCAGGATGTTGTCCCAGGGACACTGCCAGACCAGTTTAAACTAGCTGCTTTGTCCCTTCTCAATCTCTCATCAGCCCTTGCTATTGTCTGACCCCACCCTTCCTTATACTATAGTACTCTATGCACCATTGTATGTAAATGAGGCTGTTGGGGGCTTAAAATATGTGTGCTATGTCTAGTAAAGTCAGTTGCTGCTTTAACCTTCCCAAACACATTCAAATCTTCCCCAAGCCTAAAGTCCTTTAAGAGATCCCTCTCTACATACCTCAAAACAGAATGCATGCGTCATGGTTGATTATATATTTCCTACCTGTTCTATGTAAACTTTTGTATATATTGTGTATTAATATTGTTTCTATTTTATTGTACTATAATGTAACAATGCAATGTTTTGTGGACCCAGGACATACTTTAAAATGAGAGTAATCTCAATATAACTTTCCTGGTAAAATAGTTTATAAATAAATAGTGTCTGGTGTTTGGGGAAATCTGCTTATGGAAAGTGTGTCTAGGGCCATATACACATGAGCTTGGTCTAGGGTGGAAAAGGCCCTCAGTGATCCCAGTCAAGGAAGCAGACTTGGCAGAGTCACTTGGTCGGAGTATTGGAGCTCCGTCACACACTGATTCCAAAAATGGTGTGTGTGGCACAGCTGTGTTTTATACCAATGGGGTGTAATCTTCATCAGGACATTTTTCTGCTTAGTTGATATCCAGCTTGCAGTACGTTGGAGGAAATAACTAAAGTGACATTTGTCTAATTCTGCTTTGAGATACAGTTTGACAGTTCCCTGCACACGATTCAGTAAGCCCAGAGCCATTGCCGCACCTTTCACCTTTTTCACAGCTTTTTGAACTCCTTAAATGCCTATGGTAGTTCAGGTTAACATACTCACAGGTGTCTGAACCGGTTTTCTTCTGGAAAGAAGCCACCTATGTGTCATTGAGAAGCTGCTGGT
This sequence comes from Pelobates cultripes, assembly GCA_933207985.1. NCBI lineage: Eukaryota > Metazoa > Chordata > Amphibia > Anura > Pelobatidae > Pelobates > Pelobates cultripes. The sequence goes on along the minus strand of OW240915.1, from coordinate 265,907,655 downwards.
GAAAGCCTGCATGTAATGAAAATAAATAAAACTTGGTGTAAAAATTCACACCTCTTTCTTCTGCAACTTAGATCACTGTCAATCATTGTTACAAGTTCTCTTCGTGGCACTTAGCATTTGAATGGTGTAATTTTCATGGAAGTGACCGTGATCACTCCCTGCACACTTTCTCCACTGTTAACATTTTGTCCTGAGCTAGATGGCGTGACATCCAGTAACATGCAGCATTGTGAAGTAATTTACTGTTGTGAAATTTTTTTACGAATACCTTGAAATGGTTGCAATATTGCTCATTCATATTTGTGGTGTCAGAGTAAAGGAACAATCCAAGCACTATAGCCACAACAGCTTGCTTTTGTAGTTATGATGCAAAGTGTGTCCTGGCAAAACCCCATCCTACTCAATTCTATGTAGTCAAACTGTTTAAAACGGTTTGGCTTCTTACCTGTGGTCTCCTGAGTGCTGCTCGCCCCCTCCGCTACTTTGTTTGAGTTTAGCCATGCAGTACTGGGCTTAACTCATTGGCTGAAAGCAATCAACTGATGCTGTCAGTCAGTGAACTCACCCTGCTCTGTGGAAGCTCATGCCTCGAAGCATTAATTTCCTCATTGGAATTTGTGCGGCTGATGGACTCCCAAGTAAGAAGTCAAACTTTTCTAAAATGGTTTGACTACTGACAATGGGATGGACACCAGGGTACTTGTAGTGGCTATGGTGCTTTGAGTTTTTCTTTAAGTTGCAATATAATAAGTGATTGTTTCGGTTGGTTCAGTTCTGATCTTGATTTAACTAAAATAGTTTTTGTGTTTGCAGCCTTTTACATGTGTCAATATGGAACTTTCTAAAGGTTCCTTCTACTTTTCCTGATCTCCATTTCCCTTTAGTTCATTGTGGTAAACACTTACCAGTATGTTTAGATTGACCTATTGGGTATTTTCTTGAATTAAACCATCATTTGCTGCCACTATATTTTAATAAAATGATTATTATGTCCTGCAGAAGTGGTCATCTCTGACAATGAAGAACAGTTTGAAGGTCAGTAGTGAACGTCACAGAAAGATGTAACTGTCCCTAAAATGTGTGTTTTTTTTTTAGGGTTCTCCCTGGTGAGATATATGCATTAACTAACAAGATTTTCTTTCAACAGACGAACAGGTGACTCAAACTGAAGAGCAAATAGAATCTAAAACCATAGATATAGACGGTAAGCACTGGTTACCGAAAATGTAATTGATTATTTTAAAAAAAATTAAAAACAATCTTTTCTCATAGAACATACAGAATAAAGTGCATTCACTCACATAACACGATCTTCAAAGCTCACAAAATGTAATAAATAATAAAAACCACCAACTTGGACAAAAATAATGCATGTTTAGTTATAGTATGTGATCATACGCCTGTCTCAACGCCCATGTACCCCATTCTTGGCAGATCCTAACCTAGCAACCTAATGCCTGCTCTTATGAGATTAGCCCACTCACCTGGAAAATCCATCATCCCAGGGCACTCTGCAGTACAAGATTAAATAGGACCCTGGAATAAGTTGCCTGTGACCAGAAAGGGATGCAAAACTAAGGGAGTTGTTCTGCACTTAAAGGGTCACTCTAGACCCCTAAATAACTTTAGCTTGCTGAAAAGCTTTATGTGTGAATAGTGTGTCCTCTTTTTTTTTTTTTACAAATATTAAATGTATGGAATATTTTAGTGAATATATCTGCTTGACATCAATTATTTTATATACCTTGATATATTTATAAAATTTTTCTTTTCTTCAGAAAAACCTGCTGTAGATAACAGACCGACTGAAGATGCCAGAGGTTTGTATATTTCACCTTGGAACATTATTGATTGTCTCTTGTCAAGTTAAAGTTATTTAATTTAAATTGGAAAAGTTTAGAAAAGCATTCCCACATGGATAAAAAAAAAAATCAAATCAAATGTGAATATTCCCAGGAATTTTAACAGCCCTTTCGTATTTTCAGAAAGTATTGCTTAGAACACTATGGAAACTATGGTGCAAAAATTACCCCGCAGAGATAATGTGCAAAAAATAAATTACGAATTAAAAAACAAGAAACAGAAGTCTCATCTAATGTTTTCCATTGAGCACTGTTTAGGTTGGGTATTTCTAAATCTGCAGGCAAACTCTTATCACGCTTGGAATAAACGCCTACCATTTTCATTCTGAGTTTCCTGCATTTGCTTCAAATCTATCAGGCTTTGCAACGTCTGCAGTGAGCTTTGCCTGAACAATGAAGTGAGTTACTAGATCATGGTACTCGCTTAACTTTTTTCTAGAATACTGCAATGTATACAGAAAGCAAAGCTTTAAAGGCACAGCATGGGATTCTGGAAGTTGTAGTTGTAGCCATTATTAGCTTTCTATTTTACAGCAATATTAGAAGAGCATAAACTGTGATAGGCTTATACGTACGGCTACAGCAGGTTTTGCAGGGTCCGTGAGACGGATACTCTGGCTTCTCTCTGCACCATAACATTTCTTTTTTTACCAATTCATTTTTATTGAATATTTTAAAATTATATAAATAGGCATACAGTCAAATTCTCATCCTACAATCTAGTGTGTATAATCAACATAGTCTACAATTATTATACAATCATATAGTAGATAGAGTTCAATCAGTATGTATTGACAAATATAATCTTACAACAAACCAGACAGTTACTGGGTCTATCTAGAGCAAAAATATAGCGTAAAACATGGAGAGAAGAGACAAAGAGAGAGGGGGGAAAAAAAACTCTGTCTTCCAATAATTATTGCAGTTATGTAATTAAAAGTTTTCTCCCTTTCTTCTTCCCTTACTATCTCTCAAGGCTCTGTATATGGGGGCAATCTTGGGGGTAGATCATTCACAGAGTAGGTTAGTTCAGAAGATCACTGGCCTGGCTTGAAACTTTCATAGTATAAAATCCATGGAGCCCATATTTTATTTCTATGTATACAGGGAGTGCAGAATTATTAGGCAAGTTGTATTTTTGAGGATTAATTTTATTATTGAACAACAACCATGTTCTCAATGAACCCAAAAAACTCATTAATATCAAAGCTGAATATTTTTGGAAGTAGTTTTTAGTTTGTTTTTAGTTTTAGCTATGTTAGGGGGATATCTGTGTGTGCAGGTGACTATTACTGTGCATAATTATTAGGCAACTTAACAAAAAACAAATATATACCCATTTCAATTATTTATTATTACCAGTGAAACCAATATAACATCTCAACATTCACAAATATACATTTCTGACATTCAAAAACAAAACAAAAACAAATCAGTGACCAATATAGCCACCTTTCTTTGCAAGGACACTCAAAAGCCTGCCATCCATGGATTCTGTCAGTGTTTTGATCTGTTCACCATCAACATTGCGTGCAGCAGCAACCACAGCCTCCCAGACACTGTTCAGAGAGGTGTACTGTTTTCCCTCCTTGTAAATCTCACATTTGATGATGGACCACAGGTTCTCAATGGGGTTCAGATCAGGTGAACAAGGAGGCCATGTCATTAGATTTTCTTCTTTTATACCCTTTCTTGCCAGCCACGCTGTGGAGTACTTGGACGCGTGTGATGGAGCATTGTCCTGCATGAAAATCATGTTTTTCTTGAAGGATGCAGACTTCTTCCTGTACCACTGCTTGAAGAAGGTGTCTTCCAGAACTGGCAGTAGGACTGGGAGTTGAGCTTGACTCCATCCTCAACCCGAAAAGGCCCCACAAGCTCATCTTTGATGATACCAGCCCAAACCAGTACTCCACCTCCACCTTGCTGGCGTCTGAGTCGGACTGGAGCTCTCTGCCCTTTACCAGTCCAGCCACGGGCCCATCCATCTGGCCCATCAAGACTCACTCTCATTTCATCAGTCCATAAAACCTTAGAAAAATCAGTCTTGAGATATTTCTTGGCCCAGTCTTGACATTTCAGCTTGTGTGTCTTGTTCAGTGGTGGTCGTCTTTCAGCCTTTCTTACCTTGGCCATGTCTCTGAGTATTGCACACCTTGTGCTTTTGGGCACTCCAGTGATGTTGCAGCTCTGAAATATGGCCAAACTGGTGGCAAGTGGCATCGTGGCAGCTGCACGCTTGACTTTTCTCAGTTCATGGGCAGTTATTTTGCGCCTTGGTTTTTCCACACGCTTCTTGCGACCCTGTTGACTATTTTGAATGAAACGCTTGATTGTTCGATGATCACGCTTCAGAAGCTTTGCAATTTTAAGAGTGCTGCATCCCTCTGCAAGATATCTCACTATTTTTGACTTTTCTGAGCCTGTCAAGTCCTTCTTTTGACCCATTTTACCAAAGGAAAGGAAGTTGCCTAATAATTATGCACACCTGATATAGGGTGTTGATGTCATTAGACCACACCCCTTCTCATTACAGAGATGCACATCACCTAATATGCTTAATTGGTAGTAGGCTTTCGAGCCTATACAACTTGGAGTAAGACAACATGCATAAAGAGGATAATGTGGTCAAAATACTCATTTGTCTAATAATTCTGCACTCCCTGTATAGAGTCTTTATATCTTTGTTAAAGTATCATTTTTCTTCATCTCCTGAAATTTGAGTTTTTATTTCGATTCTTGTTGGAGTGGTTGTATTTCTCCAATGTGTGGCCAAACACATTTTTTTCTGCCACCAAGATGTTAACACATATCTATTGTATCTTCCTGTAACAGGTAAATCGATATGAAACAGGAAAGCTTGTGGCGTAAGGCTATATTCTATAGAAAAGAAGGTTATTAGTTGTTCTTCAATACATTTTTTGATTGGAGCCAGTGTATCTGGCATTCCCACAAGATGTGAATTTGTTTGCCTGGATAGTTTTGGCAATGCCAACAAAAAATATCTAAATTTGTATCAAACCTTGCTAGGCGTGTAGGAACCATATACCATCTCTGTATTAACTTGAAGTATTGTTCATGTAGACTGATACAACGCATGGCGGTTCTCGTGATTCGCCAGGCATTGTTCCAAATCTCTAAAGAAACCGTAAAAGCACAGTCTCTCTCCCAACTGGAAACCGCTCTTATTTAGAATTATGCCAATTATAGCAATTGTTTTAGAATTACGTTGTGTAGTGTGAAGTATGTCTATTAATCCTGGATGACTTGTTAGATCTGAAGTAAGAAAATGTTGAATCCTAATATTTTTAATTATTTCTCGTGATGGAAGAGCGTACATTTCCTGCAAGTTGGAAAAAGATCTTAAGGATTGACTATCCTAAAGACCTACCATAACCTTTCTTATGGTGCTTACAGTTACCCTTTAAGTAACATGTGTATCCTTGTTAGTATGCATTATTTTACCAGCTGAAATGTTGCTGTTTTGTGAAATGTTGTAAAAACTCTTTACAGCATATGATCTTTCTCTTGCAGAAGAAAACACACTGGCGAACCAGCAAGAGGAACAAGAAGGAGAACCAGCAGGTAAATAAGGTTTTGCTTTTGAAAAAATGATGGCCCTGGAAAGTACAGTGAATGCCTGTTTTATATTATCATGTTATTCTTAAATTACACTTTGCTTATCACGTTGAGATTAGGACATATTTGAATGAATCAGATGATGCTAGATATCAGTTGTTTATTTGGATTTAGTCTGATGGCTTCTGCAAAGACATAGAAAAGCATGTTTTATGCTAATTCACAAATGATCAGGACCTCTTCTCAGGTCACCCTCATAGATCATCCCTGGTCCCATCCAGTGCTTCTCATAGAAATGCATTGGGGAATGCACAGCCAACGGGATACTTCTCATAGAAAAACATGGAATCCAATGCTTCTCAAGTAGAAGCAATCACAGTGTTCTTTGGCAATATGCTTTAATGTATTTTGTGAAATTAAATGTATTCTTTAAAGTCTCAGTCACCTTCATGTATACACCGGGAATGATTAACAGTCTGCAGAGGGACCATTTCCCCTGCCAAGAGACAAGTCCTCTCATTTAATGTCTGCAAATGTGCTCAAAAATGCCAGCTCACCCTACATCCAAACAGTAATGAGTAATGCCAATGAACTGTTGGCATTACATCCACATTTCAGAGATCTAAAGGAATGATATTGCACTTTGTAAATACTTTTTTTAATATCTGTGTGTCTGTGTGTGTGTGTGTGTGTGTGTGTGTGTGTGTGTGTATATATATATATATATATATACATACACACACACACACAATTTGTTGGTATTTTGCACTTCTGCTTTCCTCTTGGTTAAATGCCGGTGCTCAGCTGCACAAAAATTAAATCTGCCAAATTAAGCCAGCACTCAAGGACTTCTAAAAAAAAAAAAAAAAAAGGGTTTTAATCCATAGAATTTGTCAACGTTTGCTGATGTAAACTGAAACGTTGACAAGTTCTATGGATTAAAACCCTTTTTGTTTTTTACAAGTCCTTAAGTGCTGGCTTCATTTGGCAGATATATATATATATATATATATATATATATATATATATATATATATATATATATATTACATATATATATATATATATATATTACATATATATATATATATATATATTACATATATATATATTACAAGATTGGGGATACTGTGCACTTTTTTCCCCAAAAAATATTTGACAAATGATAAAAGCCTAAATGAAAAAAAATTTACTTTCATTTTTGTCTGAAAAGTAATCTATAAACAAAATTATTGTTTTAGAATATATTCATGTGCCAGATATGTACTGCATGTTTCCAATGCTAATATTATAGTAGTAGAGAAAGGGGTTGCATATCACCCTCCAACATCAATTGTTCTGGCTCTGTGATAAATGTTCCCATACATTTCTTATCCTATTATTTCTTTTTACAATGAGCCCTATCTCAGGTGTGTTTATCTTTTGTCAAACTCTGTGCTTGTTTCATTATTTTCATATGTAAAGACACCTTATACAAAATGGATATATTAAAAAAAAAAAATAAATAAATATATATATATATACACACACAGCTGAATACATGTAAGTTTAATAAAGCAATTGCTCTTTCCACTCATCTAACCTGTCTGCCAAGTAGTATATTGATATAGCTGTGTATGATGCACAGGCTTAGGTTCTCACCGAGTCAAAACGCAAGGTTCTCTGTACCTCTAGGGAAATGGCTGAGGCATGAGCCCCCCATATGAATATCTGTATGTCTGCTCCCATATTTGCTCATGTCCATTGAGCATACTGTTGGTTATCAACATTTTCAGTCGCTGCTATTGCAGAGACACGTAAAAAAACCGGGGCTGCTGATCTGTGCTGTATGAGATTAACTGACCTCTAGTTACGGCTAGACCAACAGGGACTGCAAGTAATCATTCTAAAAACCGTTCATGTTGAAAACTGGGGAAGGGTTTAAAACTTGTAATGCCTATTTTGCATGCATACTTTTTTTGTTTTTGTGTGTGTGTGTGTGTTTGTGCACGCATGGGTGTGTGCGTTTATGAACTTCACTGAGTGTTTTAACAGTTGTCTGTGACAGCAGAAACTCATTATAGTAACATAATACTTGTGTTAATGATCCTTGTCCTGTCTCCCCACTGGATCAGCTATGTCAAGTTAAAAACAAAAAGATATATTAAAAAAATTATTCCTCCTCGGTCATTTATCTGCGTAGATACCAGTAATAAAACTGCTTTGCAATTTATTTCATGATTAAGTTGATGATGAAAATAGTGTTTTAATTATAGAAATCAAAGATTATCAATGCAAATACTTGCCATTTGTTTACATTAAGGAAAACCAAACATTCTTCATAAGGAAATACAACCATTATATTGCCACATCCCACAACATTTTTAGGGTTGGAAGTGGTCATACATGCACACCACTGCTGACGCAAATGCATGATTTGGAAATGTATTTACATATGCGTGTGTGCAGGGGTGCAACAGGAGTCTAAAATCATGGCAATGTTGCTGATTTCAGGTCCTTTAGGAAGCTAGAGTTTATTTGCATGGAGGAAAGTGTGTTCATTTTTAATTGATATGCAGACGTATTGTTGCCCTGTGCACTTCTGTGATCATGGCACTCACAGTCTTGTAATGGCCTGTGTGAATTCTATGGCTTTACGTATTAGGGCAAAATAACAATCATCTGTTCCTTAACAGGTCTTAAAATTAGGTTACTACTAACGCAATTTATTTAACAAAAATAAAGCCAAAATGGAGAAGTCATGTGTGGAAAATAAGGTACATCCTTACTGCTTCCATAGGAATTAAAAGGCTAAGTAGAAGTGGAAGATTTTTCAAAAGTGGAAAATATTCAAAACAGTTGCCAGTTTACTGGAGTAAACATTTCAGCAAATGCACCCCAAGGTCAGACCATGCAATGCTCGGAGAAATTGCAACAAAAAAAATGAGCATGTCCGCATGACTAGGTGTGCAAAGTTGCATCTAAACAAACTAAAGCAAAATGAGTTCTGGAAAAATGTCCTGAAAAGACAAGATCAAAGTGGAGATGTTTGGCCATAATGCACAGCACCACATGTGGTGAAAACCAAACATTGCATATCAGCACAAACACCTCATGCCAAGTGTCAAGCACGGTGGTGGAGGGGTGATGATTTGGGCTAGTAGCCACAGGACCTGGGAACGCTGCAGTCACTGAGTTGACCATAAACTCCTCTGTATAGCAAATTAGTCAAAAGTCAAATGTGAGGCCATCTGTCCGACAGCTAAAGCTTGGTTGAAATTTGGTCATGCAATAGGTCAATGATCCCAAGCACATAAGCAAATCTACAACAGAATGGCTGAAAATGAAAAGAATCAAGGTGTTGTAATGGTCCAGTTAAAGTCCAGACCTCAAACTGATTGAAATTCTATGGCGGGACTTTAAGAGAGCTTGGCATAAACATATGCCAGCCAACCTCAATGAACTGAAGAAACGTTGTAAAGAAGAGTGGGCCAAAATTCCTCTAGAACGATGTGTGAGACTAAGTCATACAGAAAACAATTAAGCTATTGAATCATAAGGTGTACTTAGTTTTTCATACATGACTACTCCATTTTGGCTTTTTTTTTTTTTTTTGTTAAATCATGACGGTGCGATATGTAATGTGTGGTTCCTCATCTTAGGTTGAGGCTACAGTAGCAAGAATCAGATGTTAAAGCACAAACTCAGTGATAAGAAATAGCTGTGAGGTTTCTTGTGATTTACCCGCAGAACTGTCTTTTCATTATTGCAGTAGGCAAAAACATTAGTATTGCAACCAACGAATGTTGATGTGCTTCCTCTATATGCATGATTTTACCTTATGTACCCCAAAAATAAATGAATCAGTTGGGTGCATGCGCTGTGGAATCTGTAGTTCATTCCAGTAATGCTTATTTTCCTTTCTTAATGTGACAAAAGCCAGTTCTGCATGCTTGTGGTTGGTCCTTAATTTAGATTTCCCCTTATTTTTACAGATACTTAAGAACGCCAAAAAGACTGCCCCTAAATCAAGAGGACCAGCCCTAACCAAATTCTTCACAAGGGGAGCAGATGACTTCATAGAACATATGAAGTAAATTGCAAAGCAGATCCTGACCCTGTGGGAGAGAACTCTTACTTTAGTCTTGGAAGTCTGTGTTTTTAGATGTTTTTATTTTTCTGATCCTTTCACCCACTACATTTTTTTTTTTCTCCTTTTCCGGCATAGACAAAATCAGTGTGTTTTATTTTATATGTGCATATGTACTTACCAGACAGTTGTTAATAATATATTTATGAAGTAGAATCCATGGATTTTGGTTTTAGATATTAATGTATATGTTGTATTGTGAGTACATGCATTTTATTAGATGTTTTTTCTTTAATATTAAGTGTTTGCTTGAGCCAATTGTGACAATGTTTAAAGTGTACTAGCCAAATAGTGAATTAAGTAATACATGTAACAATTACAAAACAAAAAAAATAATAGTTTGGATTATACAATGTGATTAGTTGTTTCATGACCAGATCTAATCACATTTTATTGATGTGTACACATATACATTTAACCGTAACTTATAAGTATGCGTACGCAATTTAGAACACTATCGGTTATAATCTGAATGAAGAAATAGGCTCCCTTTTAAATGTGATGTGATTCTGTTTTTGCGTTTCATGGCTGTGAATAGCAAATTAAGTTATTCGTTCGGCAATAGCCATGTGGTTTATTAGTAAAAAAATTTTTGAAAAAAATCTAACATGCAGAGTTGTATTTTGCAAGGCACATAGCCTGATTTTAATAATCATGCAGGCCATTAAAAAATTTTTTATATATAAAATGGCAGACTCCATTATGGTCCTCTTTAATGACCAACCAAACACTTTCGGAGACATCCATGCACTTTTTTTTGTATATCAGACATGCTTTACATGTCAATCTACTATGCACAGACAATCAAGCATTTCATGAATGCTGTTTGATAAAGACTAATGCCAGGCCTCCTTTGTATCAAAAGTTAAAATCTCCCCAATGCCCCTCAAGTAATGAAATGGTTAAAATATTTTTTGTATGATTGGTTTTCTTAATTTGTCTGGTCTGCTCAGTACTCAGGGCTCTTAAGTATAGTGTGAATGAAATCTTTCGATACGTTGCTGCCAACTGCAGCACCATGTGAATTGGTTGACTTAGAATGCATTTAAAAATCCTTATTGCAACTGTGAAAACGGCAAGATATTCACAGAAGCTATATGTTTGGGCTGTGAATAATTTGGGTTTATTACACCATTCATACAAGACCTTGCTTTTCCATAAGATAAGCTACATGTAGGAATAGCCAGAGTATACCTAGCACAGGTAGACTGCAATTTCTTTTTTATTTTAATTTTTTATATTTTTTTGCATTTTTAAGAATATCTGTAGATGTACATGTTGGCTTTGTTGCTTATTGATGGTTTTACACTGGTGTTCTGTTTCATTCATTGCGTTGTGGTATTTCGTATATGAATACTTGAACATATAACATCTGATATTGTACGGGGTCAGTTAAGTCAAACGCGTTGGGAACTGAATAAAAAATGGTATTGGGTTCTTTTTAGTCAGTGGTTTAACAGCTAAATAATTGGGTGGGCATCTCATCCCAGGGTGAAACAGAAAGCAGTTATATTCCAAAGTTGTCATTCTGCTTTTGATAGGAACAATCAACTTGGTCATCATGTTTTAAGATGGGTTATTCTAACAGAGCCATATTTTATAGAGGGGAGAGTGTTTAAGTTTTTAATTAGCCACAATTCACTTTAATAATATCACAGTTAAATCAGCAGGTGAAAAATGATGTGTGTCATATTGACAATGTTGTAATGGCTATGCAGTTAGAAACCAGTCAGTTCATGGCCATTTATAGAGGGGTGCATCAGTACTTACTCGATACTATGCCCTTTAGTATCACAGTAGTATACACCCAAACTAACATAGTCCCTGGGGATATTGACTGTAACTCCAATCACTCTTAACCAGCTAATCCTTAAAGTGGATAGTTTACTAAGCAATCCACAACTTGAACCAGCATCATTTAAAAACACCATGACTGCATAAATCATTAGTGTTGCTAAAATGATGCTCAACATCTTGAAAATGCGGTTTGAAGTAGTTTATTTTTTTTAATTTTATTAAATCGATACCAATATTCATTAACACTAATTCTGCTAGTTCTAATAAAATTTCTTCTACAAGAATGGGTTTATAACATTGCTTAACATGCATAGAAAACATGGTTTAGTGAGTGGTGAAATGATAATATTGCATTTTTGTACATGTCAATCTAAATCTAGATTACTGGTGATTTTTTATTTTTCTTTTTTTTTATATATATATACATCATGCTGTGATTTTTTTTTTGTTTTGTTTTTTTAAATGTTTTTGCGGTTGCAATTCCATTTCTGATTTTTAAAAGCTTTGTGTTTTATGAGTGTGTACCAACCTTAATAAGGTTTATGGGATTTTAAAGATAATGTACAAATCTTCTGTTTTTGTATTCTGTCAGCAATAAAATACAGAGGAATAAATGGTTTCTGTGTTATTTCATGTTGCTGTAACAAGCTCTTTATTGTTAAAATAATTTGCATATGCCCACCCAGAATCCTTTGCAGTAGTAACATCACTGCAAATGTGTGATTTCTGTGGGAAAAGCAAGTCTTATGGTTTGACTGGAGAACAGATTTTTGTTTAACATCGTATTAACTATCCACAGACTTCAGGTGGAAGGGGGTTTCAGTCATAATTTATCCCCACCATAACCTTTTTGGTTTTCGCTTCCCAAGCACTACCAAGCCTCAATAGCAAACCAGTAACCAACCTCATGCTGATGATTTGTATTAAAAATGAATCAACTGTTCACGAGTGGATCACTGGTTTTGCATCTTTTCCTAAGTTGTTTCAAAGCTGTTGTATACAGCAAACACAGACCCAAAGGAATCCATGTTTAAAATAGAATGAGGCAAAAATGTGATTGATTGTTAAACTAATTTGCATATGCCCACCCAGAATCCTTTGCAGTAGTAACATCACTGCAAATTTGTGATTTCTGTGGGGAAAGCAAGTCTTATGGCTTGACTGGTGTGCAAATTTTTGTTTAACATTGTATTAAATATATATAGGTTATATTACACACATCACATTCCTGCAAATTTATCAGATACAGCTAATACAATTTTTAAAACTCTCAGATGTGTTTTTCCAAGAGTATATTACAAATGCTGTTCTATTTTCAAAGGTAAGCAATTTCAGCCAATTTGTATCCATTAATTTGTTCACAAAAAGGCGAATTTGGTAATCCCAGCATAATTTCTGCTAACATTCAAATGCTATTCAGTTCATATTAACCAAACATCTCTTTATATTTTGGTTGAATCGAGAATTGTAACTTAATTCCTTCACTTTGGTTGATCTAATTCCACTGATAGAGATCAGGAGAGTTGCACTCATAACTCTTAATTCACCTAACTTTAATGCTATTCCCAACCCCCTTAAAGGACCACTATAGTGCCAGGAAAACATACTTGTTTTCCTGGCACTATAGTGCCCTGAGGGTTCCCTCTCACCATTTTAATTAAGGCCAGCCCCCACCGCTCATGGGTGGGGGCTGGGGTGAGGGACAATAGGTTCCCCCCATTTTTATTTAGGGCCCCCACCCGCCACTCATGGATGGGGCCAGGGGACACACACGCTAGGTCTCCCACTTGCGTGGCACGGGTGGGGGCTTGGGAGTGGGGACACTAGGGGCTTTTTTTTTTTTTTTTTTACTTTTTTTTTTTAACCATGAGCAGTCACTGGCTGCTCACTGTTTTGTAGACATGGTCTTTCAGCCTTTTGGTAGTTAGCTCCCTAATACTGTGGGCAGTGGCGTTCATACCAGGGTCGCAGCTGCGACCGGGCCCGGCCCACCAGGGTGCCCGGCCGCCCCTGCGACCCGGTATGTACCCACAGGGCCAGCCTCTCCTTTTCTGGGGAGCCCAGGAGGCGGCCACCTCAGGCTCCCCCGAGGCTGGCCCTGCAGACCCCAGCGGGCGGGCGGGCTGTCTGGGCGGCCGGCGCGCGAGGGAGCACTCTCCCCTGAATGCTTCCTCTTCAGCTCCTTCGCGCACCGCACTGATGCTGGAGCCAGAAGATGACGTCATCTTCCGGTGCCGGCATCCCTACGCGGTGCGCGAGGGAGCTGAAGAGGAAGCACACAGGGGAGAGTGTGTACGCCACTGTTTACAATAGATGTTTTGTGCTCAGAAGCCCAAGTGACTTAACTATCAGTGCACAGGTCAACAGTCTGTTACCATGTCCCAAAAAACAAAGACCACACTCATGATCAGGGGACAAGGGAACATAATATATATATATATTTTTTTTTTTTTAGCACAAGGATATGCAACTTATTGTTATACAACCAAACAATAAATATATATTTTATATATATATATATATATTTATTTATTGGTGCAGTGTAACAAATAAGTAATTCCAAAACACCATAAAACATAATTTCTCAAAAGGGTGGGAGGGGATCTGGAGAAGACTATTGATAAAACTCAGCACAATGACTGTAATTGCCATGCTATGCATATGTAAATTCCATTCACACAAGAATGGAAATAGAGACAGACTTCAAAGTTTGTGACACTGTCAGAGATAGATTCTGTTACATATATAATCTATACATGACTCAGAATTTCCACTGTCCATAAGCCATTGAAAATTCAGCCTTGGTGTACATGCATGCCATGGACCCTCCAAACATTGGGGGAGGAGGGGGAGAAACAACAACACTAAATACTTATCCAGTGGCAGAATACCCAAGATCACTGGCTGTTCTGCATGTCACAAGGGGATCATACACTTAGGGCTACCCAATGGCCCTCTGAAAATGGGCCCAGTCGAGTGCCCCAGCCCTTTAACAGACCAGTTGTTCATCATCTTTACTAGGAGGAAGTGCATACAGGTCTCTGCCTCTTATCTAACAGGGAGCCACGAGGAGGGGGCAGCAGTGGCATAGGGAGGTGGAAGAGAACCTGGACCAGCTACATATTCCCATCAGTCTTCGCTAGCTCCTGCTGCAGTCCCTAGGAAAGCCATCTTCTTCCACCCGAAATGTATTAAGGCATAAGGTTAGCTAGAAATTATTAAAGGATCACTATAGGGCCAGGAAAACAAACCTGTATTCCTGACCCTATAGTGTTAAAATCACCATCTAGCCCCCCTGGCCCCTCATGCCTCCATAAATATAGCAAAATCTTACTGGATTCAAGCCTGAAGCTGTAGCTCTTCATGCTTTTGCCTCAAAAAAACAAGCAGTCTGCTGACATCATCAGAAGTGGTGGCCTGATCCAATCACAATGCTTCCCCATAGGATTAGCTGAGACTGACAAGGAGGCAGATCAGGGGCAGAGCCAGCATGATTCAAACACAGCCCCGGCCAATCAGCATCTCCTCATAGATATGAATTGAATCAATGAATCTCTATGAGGAAAGTTCAGTGTCTGCATGCAGAGGGAGGAGATACTGAATGTTTGGATGCATTTTAGGCAGCCATGACACAGGAAGGATCTCTAACAGCTATCTGAGGAGTGGCCAGTGAAGTTATCACTAGGCTGTAATGTAAACACTTCATTTTCTCTGAAAAGACAGTGTTTACAGCAAAAAGCCTGAAGTTAATGAATCTACTCACCAGAACAAATTCAATAAGCTGTGGTTGTTCTGGTGACTATAGTGTCCCTTTAAATTATAACTTGCATGAGTGTGTGTGGCAATGTGTGTGTATAAACTGATCAACCGCTGCATTAAAACCAGCGGTGATGTACACTTCTCCCATGTGGCATCTGGCTACTGAAATTTCACTTTGGAGTGCTGCCGGGCAGGAGCTGATTGTGACGTCCCATTCACAAATGGTTTAACCTCTTGAAGTAAGAGTGCCTCTGGGCACCATAACAGCTTCATTTAGATGAAGTTGTTTTGGTGCCTGGAGTGTCCCTTTCAGCAAGAGATTCAAACACTTATATGCTCTCAGAATTGGAAAACTTTTCAGGACCCTTAAGCCAATTTTCTAGTTTTCTACCAACCAGACTGTTACTGTAATTAGCTTGTACCAAAATGCATGGAAATATATGTTTCTTGAGTCTTGAGGGGGCAGGGTGTCTGTGCATGCTGATACTCTCTGCATTCTTACTGATCACTTTCCACAAAGAGGTTTGCAGAGGGAATTAACATTTAAGCCTCAAAATTTTAAACTAATCCTCAATTTTATCCTATCCTTAAAAGTTGTACTGCTTGAGAAATATATTGCCACTGTTATTTATTATAAATACAAAATAGATAAAAATTTCCTACAATATAATGGTGCTACAATCACCTTCGTGGGCCACACTACCACAAATACAACAAGTGATAAAATAAAAACAGAAAATGGTGAGAGCACTCAGAGTAAATAAGTAACAATACCCAAATTGCAGTCAATCAATCTGAAAAAATAATCAGAAAAAGAGAGACATAGGGTAATATAGTTAAGGTAAAATTATAAACCATCAGGTGTTGGTCTCACTCACATATATGGAGCCACTATAAAAGCTGGCTCAAACTTCATGCCTTGGATAAATGGAAAAACAAGACTTCTGTCAGGAACTCCAATAAACTGTATCTGGTACCTCCAAGTTCATTCAGGACGCAGAATGTAGGGGGTTACACAAAAATTTATTAAACAGTAGATAAAATAAAAAAATAAAATATATATTGGAAAAAGTCACACACAATTAAAAAGTCCAGTCCTCTCTACGCGTTTCGGCTCTCGCCTTCGTCAGGAGTATTCCATTCCTCCAAGGTTTCCATCCTTTTATTTGTATATTTGGCGCGCTTTTGCGGCACACTGCTGGTCTTCCGGTTTCGACGTGGGCGTCATGACGTCAGCCCGCGTCCTCACGTCCCGACGTACTCACTTCCGGTTCTGTCTACATACTTCCGGAAAAGGCGTCGGGACGTCTAGAGATGACGCATGACGTCCTAGCTTAATATTTCCAAAATTTACACGTACCATATATTAAACAATCATTTAATCTTTAACTTATAGTTATTATCATGCGAACAGCAAAATCAAAAAGCACATAAACACATGTTATGTATAAGGATAAGATACATAAAACCAGGCTTTAGTAAAAATATAGTACATAAAGTATAAAGAGAATAGCAGAATTGTTATTATGAATCATACCAGAGAATATATTAAACAGTCTTAAAAACATATAAATAAATATAAAATACATACACCTAAGCTTGAATAAAAAAATATAATATATAAAATATAAGGAAAATCATAGAATTGTTATTATAAATCATGTCAGAGAAAAAAAAAAAGAGGGGGAAAAAGAGATTATAATTAGATAAATGTATTAATCTCAAAATCAACATTTAACCCCTGTGGACCCAAAGTGCCATCTTTATCTCCACCTCTCCAGTGAATGTGAATTTTATCTATACCAATAAATTAAATACCTCTAGGATCTCCATTGTGTACCTCTAAATAATGCTTTGATACACTGTGGTTCATAAATTTCCTTTGGATATTATAGATATGTTCCCTAATTCTTGTTTTTAAAGAGCGTGAGGTCTTACCCACATATTGATAGCCACACTGGCAAATCAACATGTAGACCACATCTTTAGTTTCACATGTAATAAAAGGACGTATAGGAAATTCTTTTTTTGTAACAGAAGAAGTGAATTTTTCTACTTTCCGCCTACCATTAGATCTAAAACTGCAACCTCTGCAGTTACCTCAATAATTGAACCCTTTACTCCCTTGTAAAAAATTTTTTTGTCTTTAACTTCATTTTTATCTAAAAAACTTTTAGTTAAAATCTGTTTAAAATTTCTTGCTCCTCTAAAGATAAATTTGGGTTTAGGATTTAAAAACGGAAGTATTTCTATATCTTCTTTCAATATATGCCAATGTCTATTGATTGTTTTCCGTAGTGCATAATTATTAGAGCTAAAATTAAAAATTAAGGGAATTTTTCCTTCTTCCTCATTTAAATTTTTTGTTTTATATTGTAATAGGAGCCGTCTATCCTTTTCTCCAATCTCCTTCTTAACTTCCTCCAATTTGTCTCTATCATATCCCTTTTCGACAAATTTACATTTTAAAACATCAGTTTGATTTAGATATTCTCTATCTTCAGTACAATTCCGTTTTAGTCTTAAAAACTGCTTTGAAAGCATATATATGCAAACTTTGGTGTAGGTTTCCTTGCTCTGTTGTACCCCAAGACATCTAAAGTGGTCTGAGGGGAGGGTTTTTATTGTTTTTTTTTTTTCTTCTTTAATTCATACCATTATATTGCTGTGAATTTTATTGCTACAGACCCATGAGATCAAATGTAAACACACCATTCTGTGTTATAAGAAGTGGAAGACACAAGCTTCAGAAAGAGATTGTGTGCATATGATTTGCATGTGTAACTTGTGTGCATATGATTTGCATATGTATGAATATATATATAATTTTTTGAACTGGAACATGCATGGCCTGGTCTGCCCATGGCACTTGTGTAAGTAATATTCCTGAATCTAATAATGTATGTCCCAATTCTACCCTAGCAATAAGATCTTCCTATTAACTTCTACACTACCCTTCACTAACTATCTCCTACACTACCTTAATACTTTCTTAGAACATTAACATTAACCCTTAACTTCTACATTAATCCATCACACCGGTTTGAGCCTAAAATACGTAGAAAGATAAAAGTGTAGTGTGTATTTATAAATAATCTCAACCTGTGGGTTCTGGAGACTTTTGCAAATCAATTGACCTTCGATCTGGTAGTTTACTACACAGTATATTTTGTTATATATATTGCTTCTTTATCTGTCTAACAGATTAATCTTTAACATGTTAAGGACTCTGACGTTAAATGTCATAGTAATTTAGCATTAGCAGAGTGCTGTAAAGCTGTTTATAGAAAATAAGAAATGTATTTATAGGCTAAGGATCTCTAATGTCCAGATTATGGGTTGTAATTGATGCTTAAGGATAGCTGAGATGCTTACTGACTGACCTGTGTTAAAGCTATTTCGGTTCCATATTGATTCAGAGCTCTCATCGGAAAAAAAAAAGTGTGGGTCAGGCCTGACCTCATTCTATGACCCATTTCTATACACATGCATAGGCGTGCGCAGCCTGTTGCATTAGGGTGTGCACCTTAAAGCACAAACACACGCCACGTGTATATGCATTTTTATATACACATACACACACATACACACATATATGTATACAAATACAAATATACATAGGTGCAGTGTGTGTGTGTGATTGGGAGGGGTACAGTGTGTGTGTAATTGTGAAAGGTGCAGTGTGTGTAATTGTGAGGGATTCAGTGTGTGTGGGATACAGTGTATATAATTGTGAGGGATGCAGTGTGTGAGGGGTACAGTGTGTGTAATTGTGAGGGATGCAGTGTGTATGATTGTGAGGGTTGCACTGTGTGGGCGACAGGGGTTAGGGGTGTGGAGGGGCAGCGACAGGGGGTAGGGGTGTGGAGGGGCAGCTAAGGGGGTGTGAGGAGCCACATAGGGGTGTGGAGGAGTGGGGCTGATGGTTAGTGACAGGGTTAGGGATGGTAGAGGGGTAGTGACTGGGGTAAGGGGGGTAGGGGGGTAGTGACAGGGTTAGGGGTAGGGGCAGTGACAGGCTGGGGGAGTGGAGGGGAGCAACAGGGGTTAAGGGGTGGAGAGAGGCAGACATATGGGTTAAGTGGGAGGCAGTGACATGGGTTAAAGGGGTAGAGCCAGGGTTTAGGGGGTAGAGTGGTAGTGACAGGGGTTAGGGGCTAGGAGGGGCAGACAGGGGTGAGAGTAGGGGCAGTGACAGGGGTGGGGAGGCAGGGTGGGGGGCAGGGGACATGGCTAGGGGGTAAGGATAGAGGGGGCAGTGACAGGGGGCCTAGGGAGGGGTGGACAGGCTAATAGAGGGGTATGACAGGTGACAGGAGTTGGGGGTAGGGGGCTTAGGGGGTAGAGGGGCAGTGACAGTGGTTAGGGGTAGTGGCAGCAGTTAGGGGCAGTGGGCAGGCTAAGAGGTAGAGGGGTAGGACAGGGGCTAGGGGTAGTGACAGGGGTTAGGGGTAGAGGGCAGGGACAGGGGTTGGGGGGTAGGAGGGCAGTGACAGGGTTTAGGGCAGTGACAGGAGTTAAGGGGTAGAGGGGTAGTGACAGGGGCTAGGGGGGTAGAGGGGTAGTGACAGGGTTTAGGGGGGTAGTGACAGGGGTTGGGGTAGAGGGGCAGTGGCAGGGGGTAGGGTGGGGGGGCAGTAAGTGACAGGGGGTAGAGGGGGGTTTAAATACCTTCCCTGGTAGTCCTCTGTCTTCAGTCTGCAGCTTCACCGGGAGTGAGCTGCAGACCACATGGTGAGTCTCACGATCTCCAGGCAGAGCGTTGCCGTGGTAACGCTCTAACAGGCTGGAGATCGCGAGACACCTCAGTCTGCAGCTCACTCCCGGCGGAGCTGCAGACTGAGGCTGGATCTCCGTCAAGGCAGACTGACAGGAGGGGCCTCGCACCCGGCGGCATTGTGGGCAAGCCAATGGGCCCCCTCCTGTGTCAGGTCCTCCCGTGCGCATGCCTATGTACACATGTATTCCATAGATCATGCATAATTTAATTACTAGCATGTGAGATGAATCCATACCTTTTACTATCCATACCCCAAATCACTAGTGCTAATCATAGGTGCCAACAATCCTGAATTTTCTGGGACAGTCGCACATTTTGGGATACTGTCCCAGCAAAATTATGTTCTGAGGACCTGTTCTGCTTCAGCAGTGCTCCGTGCACGGTCTGCCTTGAAGTGACTGGCTGTCAGTCAGCCTGCCCCTTAACCAGGTGTGCTTGCCCTTAGCCAAGTGAGCCTGCCTCGTGCATCCAGCTTCCTTTCCTGTCCACCTCTTCTTGGAACGGGGGCAGGGAAGATTGGCAGATAGGTATGCTAGTTTTAAAATCTGATCTTAAAAAAAAAAAAAAGAAAATCCGATACTCAGATTTTTATATAATATAAACAAAATATTTGTGCAATAAAGAGCCAAACATTTATATTCTCTGTTTTTCTTAAGTGTTCCAAGTGTCAATCTCTCAACAACTTCCAGTTGTTTAACTAGACAAGAAAACAGATTTGAATGGGTTTATTTGAAATGAACATCAATCTATTCATTCTGACTTGACAGAATCCATTTAACTGTTATTAATGTGTAACGTTGTCTATACCAAAGGAGTTTTTGGTTATTTTATAAATGTTTAAAAAAGTTATTTTTTGCTTAATACTGTAAGTTATAAATTGTGTTTTGCTTTTTTAGCAGGTGACAAGGAGACAGAATCAAAGGAGAAAGGTAAACATGACATTCACTTTGCCAGTTATGCATGTTAGAGTGATATGTTTCTATATGACTCTAGTCTAAGTTATGTTTGTGAAAACCTTAATCCTGAGTGTGACTTCAAAGCCTATAGAAAGTCCCTTAATATGGATCTGTCACCTTTAAATTTTTCCTTTATCATTTACATTCCAAAACAGGCACTACAGATTTTTCTTTTTTGGCTTACAATGAAAGGTTGATTGCAAATCACGGTGCTCTGCTATATAATAAAATAAATATATATATATTCTTGTTAACCCTTTAATGACCTCAGGACATTTAATGCTGTTCTAGAAAGAGTGGGCATCATTGAATGTACACCATAATGACTTTATCAATCTTTCCATCCCTTTTTCCAATATAAAAGTGTTCTTTTTCAGGGTTTTTTTCACCAATCTAAATTAGTTGTTTTTTTCAGGGGGTTTTTTCTGAAATGGATAATTCTACAAAAATAAAAAAAAATGGATGGCGACATTTTAGTAGACACTTTGTAGATTATTTTTAAAACCATTTAATAAATACTAACATTCGATTTAAAAAAAAAATCAAGGACATTTTTTAAGAACACTTTTAATAAATCTCCCCCAAAATGTCTGTAAAAATATTAGCACCCACCATGCATTCCTTATGGCTAAGGTAATGATTCTACTCACCAGAACAAATTCAATAAGTTGTAGTTGTTCTGGTGACTATAGTTTCCCTTTAAACAATTGTGTATAATGGAAGACACCAATTAATGTACTGGAAG
Organism: Pelobates cultripes; assembly: GCA_933207985.1. Lineage (NCBI taxonomy): Eukaryota > Metazoa > Chordata > Amphibia > Anura > Pelobatidae > Pelobates > Pelobates cultripes. The sequence continues at coordinate 265,886,048 of OW240915.1, read as the reverse complement.
GAAAAGTGTGAGGTGAAGCTTATGCACAGCTGAGTGGGGGTTGAGGAGGACGGAACTGGGTCAGATGGATGACTATTGGTGTTAAAGAGTCACAAAATGGGAGACAAGGGTTGTCAGATGAAAGAAGGAGAGAATGGGAAAATACACATTGGGGAAGATTGAGAGAGTGAGAGAGACAGAAACTCAAAAGGTTGGAGAATAAAAAAAAAAGAAACACTTGTAGCATATGAATATACTTTTATTTATATATATATATATATATATAATATTTATATACCTCAGTACAAACATGCTTACACTGATTTTAAATGCATCACACACAGAGTGACACAGATTTTGAATACACCCCTCATTCACACATACAAACACCCACAGATGTCTGATACACCTCTCATTCACACACGCTTAGACTCTAAACAAATGCACTCCTACATTTACATATACACTGCTCAAACATACTACATTTCCATAGAGACAATCTATACAAATCTATCCCTGAATTCATATACATGATTTCCACACCAATACACACTGGCATTCATACACCAATACTGCCCTGTGTGTACACACACACACACACACCAACACCAACATTACATACAAATGCTGTTTAGACGCATAGAATGATAATATAATATTACATAAAAATATAGCATTGCCTTAGCATACATCTCTTTAAATAAGCGCTCAAATGCATACTAACAGACACACTAAAACGCTAAACATAAGCATTCATACTGCAACTATATGCAAAAAAGTGTGTGTATTTGCGTTGATTTTTAATACTCAGACACACGGGGTTTTCGTTAAAGTAAACTTTTCCAGAAATTCACAGTGAATTTCAGATGAAATGCCTAAATAATCAAAATGAACAACAAAATTGACCATTTATCCTTATATTTTAGAATTCACTTATCCATTCTAACATTCAGAGAATATGTCATCTCCAATTAAAGTGGCTGAATAAATTATGATAACATAAATTCATAATGGATAGCCTAGTTAAATCAGGAGGTTACTAGTTCTACATCTCTGGATCCTTGTGTTTTTCACAATAGTTATTTAGCCCCTGACTCCCTGAGCTACTGCTGACTGGATATTCAATTCTAAATGTACCCATTGTATGAGTTGTAGTCTGTGTTCAAATGCTACCTATCCTGCTGCTAACCTGTAATATGTTTAAATACATTTGTTACAGCTAAATACTTGAAATTCCATGAGCAAGCAAAACAGAAACACCCATGAAAGACAGTAGATGGCGCCAGTTAACAAATTATTTTCTTCACTAGAACAAGTGATTAAGTCTTTCAACAAGACATTTGGTCACCACAAATAGCTTGTTAGATTGGCTTAGCTTGAAAGGAACACTATCAGTACTATAAACATGTCATAGCACTGAATTGTTTATAGAGCCCGGAGTCTTCTGACTGTCACTCCATTTAGTGTTAAAGCATTACAGAACAGTAAAACAAAGTAAGGGTCTCGAGCCTCTCACAATCCATTCCCAACAGGAGGCATGACTAAGGCAGGGATTAGAATCTTCCTTTTATTTATCCCAGCAGCTTGCACTGTGATAGGCTGAAAGCAGTCAGCCAATCACAGCCCGATATTGCTGCTCAAGCAAATGGTTCCTCATTAGTCCAAGCAGCACAGCCGGGGTTAGCTGCTGGGGACTCTTGCTTAGCATTAAATCACTGAAAACTGTTTAACACTAAATGGAAGGACTTCACCAGGTCCAATCATAGGAAGCGGTTCCAGTGCCTACAGTATCATTTTCCTTCCTGATATATGTAAGGATAAAACAATATTAAGGAAATTATGGATTTCCACTGCCACACATTTAATTCCTAGAAAAGAAAATCCCATTGGAACATATAAACCAAACGTTTTCTTTATTCCACAGACTGTGACCTTTGTAAGCATTTTGATGCTTCCTGCATATATAGTGCCTGTATTTTATTTGATAACCATGATCCTGTTACAGTTTTTTTTCTGAAACATTGGATGTCTTGTCATATCTAGACTGCCATTTTGGGAGGATTAGTCTGTTATGCACATTGCATGGGTTCCCACTGTATATATGTATATAGCTGCACATAGAATATCAGATAGAATAAATCCTTTGTTTCATCAACTTAAAGGACCACTCTAGGCACCCAGACCACTTCAGCTTAATGAAGTGATCTGGGTGCCTGGTCCAGCTAGGGTTAACCCATTTTTTTTTACAAACATAGCAGTTTCAGAGAAACTGCTATGTTTATAAATGGGTTAATCCAGCCTCTAAAGCCTCTAGTGGCTGTCTCACTGACAGCCGCTAGAGGCGCTTGCGTGATTCTCACTGTGAAAATCCCTCAGGGCACTATAGTGCCAGGAAAACGAGTATGTTTTCCTGGCACTATAGTGGTCCTTTAAAGATACATATCACAATGATACACATTAACACAAATATATTTTTACAAATTATATTATGACATTATAGCAATACCTGAAACTTCCATGACTTGGTAAAAAAATAAATAAATAAATTACCCCCAAACTCACTAAGGTTGCTGATATAGTTTTCATTTCTTTTGTGTTTTTCATTTGTAAGATTTCATTTTATGTGATGTGTAACATTGTACTGTGTATTTTTCAGCAGATGCAATTAAGGATTTATTTTATCTTTAATTGGGTTTGCAGATTAATTGGATATTAATGGGATAATCCAGGCACCCAGACCACTTCTGTCCATTGGAGTGGTCTGGGTGCCAACTCCCACTACCCTTAACCCTGCAAGTGTAATTATTGCAGTTTTCATAAACTGCAATATTTACCTTGCAGGGTTAAGTCCTCCTCTAGTGGCTGTCTATCAGACAGCCACTAGAGGGACTTCTGTGTTCTTAGAACATGAAAAGTGTTTTAAGCAACGCTGGACGTCCTCACGCTATATGAGGACCTCCAGCGCCGCTGAAATCCCCATAGGAATGCATGGAATAATGCTTTCCTGTTGGGAGGTCTAATGCACGTGCGCGGCCATTGCCACGCATGTGCATTAGGTCTCCCCCACCAGCTGTCGGCAGGAGAGGAGAGTAGGCGCCTAGGCCAGTGCCTAGGGACATCGGCGCTGGACTCCGGTAAGTCACTGAAAGGGTTTTAACCCCTTCAGCAACTTCGGATGGGACGGAGAGGGGCACTTCAGGGTCCTGCACTGCCAGGAAAACTAATGTGTTTTCCTGGCACTGGAGAATCCCCTTAAATTATTATGTATTGCAGGGAAACGATGTTGGGAAGTTTCATGTCGTCCTCGACTGAGTGGGCTTTAACAACATTAGGATGGTATCCTAATATTTTGATGTGAACTGTGTTAAATCTTTGCTCTCACTAGAGAGATCCACCCAGCACCCTACCTCTACTGTGTAAGATGTAAAATTCCTCTGTAGCGCTATGGTAAGCATTAGGGTAAGGTTAGGGTTAATTATAGTATAGTAATGCTCTTTAAGGTTAGTGATAGTGTAAGATTAGATTAGGTTTACGGTTAGAGTTAGTGTAAGCATAAGGTTGGTTATATTTTGCAGAGTATATTATTATATTAGAAGAAAAACTACCACAACAAGAGGACATAGTCTTAAATTAGAGGGACAAAGGTTTAAAAATAATATCAGGAAGTATTACTTTACTGAGAGGGTAGTGGATGCATGGAATAGCCTTCCAGCTGAAGTGGTAGAGGTTAACACAGTAAAGGAGTTTAAGCATGCGTGGGATAGGCATAAGGCTATCCTAACTATAAGATAAGGCTAGGGACTAATGAAAGTATTTAGAAAATTGGGCAGACTAGATGGGCCGAATGGTTCTTATCTGCCGTCACATTCTATGTTTCTATGTTTCTATGTTATTAACCCTGAAGGAGGTTAGGATGTTCCATGCCGTCTTCCACAGACTGGACTTTAACAACATTAGGATGGCATGGAACATCCTAATGTTTTGATGTGAGCTTGGTTAAATCTTTGCTCACACCAGAGAGAGCTACCTTGCATCTAACTTGATAGGCATTGGACTTTGGCAGCTGCCCACAGTGTGATTGGCAGCTAAAGGATTGCCAGATCTGTAGCAAGAGAGAGACTTCAACCTCTCGTGCTGCAGGTGTCAGCCAGTAGATGCCGCGCACAGTGTGCTCTCTATTGTGTGAGATTGGAAATCCCTCTGCTGAGCTTGGGTTAGCATTAGGGTTATTTTAGGGTAATCCTTAATGCTGTTTTAGGTTAGTGATAGTGTATGATTAGGGTAGGTGTGCGGTTAGAATTAGTGTAAACATAGGGTTAGTGGTAGGATTGGTATAGGGCTGGGGTGGTGTTAGTGTTCACTACCATAAAGTATTTTAGATCCTAGATATATAAAGCATTAAACAATCAGCTCTGATACGTGATTTTATTTTGATTTATTTTTCTATAATTGCACTTGATATCTAAGACAAATAAGCAAAAACTTGAAAAATGTTTTTGTTTTATCCTTAGTTTGTCATTTTTATTATTTTATTCGTACTTAGACCTCAATTTAATAAAGTTTTCAAATGATTAATTACTGTTAGAAAAACTTTCAAATTGATTTATTTCCCAAAATTCCCATCTACTTTAACGGTGACTTCTCTGTATAAATCATTCAAAGTGTTTTTCTATCAGTATTGAATTATTTTGAAAGCTTATTAAATTAAGACTTTAATGTTGTATACATACATACATACCACGAAACAGCTGTCCATTAGTAGTTCACTGGTTTTGCTCCTCTGCCTGAGTTGTGTTTCAAAACTGTTGTATACAGCAGACACACTCCAAGGAATCCATGTGTAAAGTGGAATTATGAGGCAAAATATTTCTTTATATATATATACAGTGGGACCTCGGTTAACATAATTTTTGGATTACAAATGAAAATCCATTGAAAATAATGCCTTGGTTTACAAAAAAAATTTGCAATACAAAGCAAGTTTCCCCAGGATGCATTGCAAGTGGGAGGTTTATAGCACCGCCCCCTGCATGTTGGCGTCGAGTGTGGAGGTGTTGGAGCGGCTTTTGCATTCAGAACACATTAAATTCGTAAACCGAGGTCCCACTGTGTATATGTATATATATATATATGTGTATATATATATATATATATATATATATATATATTTGTGTTCGGGGCATTCTCATATGATATGGAATACTCTGGTGGAGAGTAATACAATAAAAGGATAAAGTCGGTTGAGGTGTGCCGAAAACCGACGTATGCTGTAGGCCGGTAAATAAAGTGGGCCCACATGGAGGAAAGTATAGCTAATGGGAGTGGAGGGTGGGGCTGTTCGTCTGGACCAACGTAGGTAAGTGAGGGAAGGGGGGAGTCCCCTTTTAAGTAGATCTATTGCCCCTCCCACAAATTCAGGCCCTGCCTTCAAACTTGTGTTCGGGGCATTCTCATATGATATGGAATACTCTGGTGGAGAGTAATACAATAAAAGGATAAAGTCGGTTGAGGTGTGCCGAAAACCGACGTATGCTGTAGGCCGGTAAATAAAGTGGGCAAAAGATAAAGCAAGATAAACATTTATTCGGTAACATAAATACAAAGAAAATACAAATACATTATTAAGTAGACATATTAATGAAAGCCCTCCTAAGCTCTTGGACTGGGTGCGGGATGTAGGTAGCGTAAGCTGAGGACTTCCATCGACCCAATGTCTTAATGACATGCACGGGAACATTTTGGCTAGAGGCTGTGGAGGCCGCACCAATTCTGAAGGAGTGCCCCGAGTAGCTACTAGGGTTCAGACCAAGCCTGGTGATAAGCATTCGAACGTAAAGCATGAATTTTGACGTGGTGAGAATGGTATCGTGCAGCATTAGTAGAGGCCTTGTGGGCTGTGTTTGTTTCGTGGTTAAAAAAACGTCTAGTGCTTTTACTGGGCACCAATTGTTACCCGTGGGGTAGTAGTTAATGTGAACTGGTTCCCCCCTCTGACTTGTCTTAGTCTTAGGTAGAGACAGGACGTAGTAGTCTGTGTGTTTTGTGAGATGTGACGTGAGGAGGCACCCTTGGTTGTGCAGTTGGCCACTAATGGTGAATTCTCGTGGTCTAAGAAATCCGTAAAAGGCCAGATACATGGCGGCTTTAATAACCGTGTTTGTATTGGGTTCAAAAGGTGCTTGGTCGAGTAGATTGGACAGGGATTTGAACATTCCTATGTCAATAGCCAATCTTTTGGGCGTAGCTGGACCGTCTGCCTTTGCTATACCCTTCAGTAGCGTGCGGATGGGGTATGAGGTTAAGAACCCTTTGTGGTTAGGGAGTGAGTAGTACATGTGGTGTTGTATCCCCGTGAGGTAAAGCTTAATGGTGTTATGTGTGAATTTTAACTTAAGGTGGCAAAAGGATGCAAAAGCCATTAGTGATGATACTTCGAACCAGTTGGTTAGGTGATGGTCAGTCATGAATCGTTTATATAGGTGAAATGCTCTGTTATATGAGTGTTGAGTGCTAGTGGACAAAGCTAATTTTGTGAGAGTGAGGCTGTGATGAAGTAGTTCATCTATTCCATGACAAGGTCTTGGAAGGTTGGCGCTGGGGTTGCCATACGAGCTGCCGAGGGTAGGGACCGTCTGAAAGCCTGAAATTGAAAGCGAGATAGCTGGTCAGCTGCCGTATTGTATATGCCGGGAACATGGGAGCATACAATGTGGAAGTGATGGGTGGCTGCCAGCCAAGTCAGTTTCCTAATGAAATTCATAATTATCAAGGAGGAAGAGCGGCCTTTGTTGATAATGTGGCATATTGCCATGTTGTCAGAGAAACAGCGTACTGACTGACCTTCCCACAACCTACACCAAGTGACAGCTGCGGCAACTATTGGGTATACCTCAAAAAGGGCAGAGTTAGTGTGAAACCCCTCGATGCCCTGTGTTTCTGTTGGCCACGTCCCCCAGAGCCAATTTGTGCCAAAAATGGCCGCATATCCCGCGGATGATGCTGCATCTGTCCAAATGACAGGTGACTGAGAATCCAGCTGTGGAAGGAACATGCTTCTACCATTCCAGTCAGAGAGGAATCTGTACCACATCTGAAGGTCGGCAGTCGCAGGGCCGTTCAAAGATATGCGGGCATAGTCGTTGGTGAAGGTGGGGAACAGGGCGAGGAGCCTGGAAATGAAAGCCCTGCCCTGGGGGATTATGCGCATGGCGAAATTTAGTGAACCCAACAGAGATTGTAGTTCTTTACGGTTGCATGAGCCCCTGTGCATGTAGTGGTTAATGTCGTGTAGGATGTTATCAATCTTAGTTCTAGGGAGGCTGGCCATCATAGCTGCTGAATCGAGCAAAATACCTAGAAAGTTGATGACTGTGTCTGGACCTTCTGTCTTGGTGGGTGATACGGGGACGCCGAGTGCGGTGAATAGTTCGACAGCTTTGTGTAGGCTACACGGGGGGTTGGTGTTGGCTTCGATGAACAGAAAATCGTCCAGATAGTGTATCACATTTTGGCACCTACTGGTATTAAGGAGGAGCCAACACAAAGCCTCAGCGAATGTGTCAAAGATCCTTGGACTACTCTTGGCTCCAAAAGTGAGTTTTGTAAAAAAGTAGTAGGCTTCTTGCCACTTAACTCCGTGTAGGTGCCATAACGAGGGGTGTATAGGTAACAGTTTAAAAGCATTGACTATATCCGTCTTGCTGAGCCAGGCCCCCACCCCCGCTGACCTGATAGCTGCAATAGCGTGGTCAATAGTGGAGTACTGTAAGGAAAATTCTTCTGAAGGAATCAATGAGTTTAGGCTGGGGATGGCTGAAGAGTGGGGAGCGGATAGGTCAATGATGAGCCTTTGTTTGTCTGAATTTTTACTTGCGACCAGTCCGATAGGGTTAGTTCTCCAGCTGGAAAAGGGGGGATTACCAAAAGGACCGATGACAAATCCCTGGTCCACTTCCAGCTGTAGCAAGTTAGTAACTGCGGTAGGGTTATTAGAGGCTGACTGCAAATTGTGACATTCTAACACTCCTGTTGGCATGTAAATGAGCCCCGTGTGAAATCCGTGGGTGAGACCAGTGCATAAAAATTCCACCAGGTGTTTAGAGGGGTGAGTGGACAGCATGTGTTCAAGTACAGGAACGTTCACTGGAGACAAATAAGGTTTCTGGAACATTTTATTTGTGCACATGGATCTCGCATGTGCCCGAAAACAGTGTGAGCATACATGTAATAAGCGGCAAGCGCTGTAACCACAGGAGCCTTCATTGAAGTTATTGCAAATTTGTGATTTGCCTAGGTACACAACCGGACGACCCAATTTGTCTCTGGTCTGTTTCTCAGTTTTAAGGGGGTGCTGTAGGGACGTGCTGGGAGCGTGGTCCGGGCAGAGGGGGCACAAATAAGCTGTGTGAGCGGGTGACGTACATATGGCACAAGCTGGTGTCCTGAGCCCCGCAAAGTGTCTGAGGAACAATTCATTGTCCAGTTGGCTCCAATCCATCTGGATGCCATACTGGGACAATGTGGCTGACACTTTAGATGAAAAAGACTTGTGATAGTCATAAAAAGTGTAACCACCATATTTGTTACCCAGGTCCACCAGTTTATGCATATATAAGTCCAGTTCCTCTCTCCTGTGTGGATGAACTGAGCACAGGATGTCCCTATAGATACCAAAAGACAGGACAAAATCGGGAATGGTCAATTTCTTACTGAGTCTGGGGTCTCTGGCTTTTAAAACAACAGAGATATCCCCGTAGTCGTAAGAGCGGTTTTCCACTACATCCTGGGAGGCAATGAGCAAGGAGACCAAGTTTACGTCCTTGCCCTCCAGGATGTCTTTTTTAAGATTGACCGGAACCATGTGGGCAGGGTTAATAACGTGTGCCGCTGTCTTGTTAGGTATAGGATTACCCGCTGTTGCTGTGGATATGACCGGGGCTGTACCAGCGAGAGGCACAGGTGGCTCTATGGCGGAGCTGCGTGCCTCCAGCCTTTCCAGTCTGTCGTTGACCTTCCCCATAGAAGAGATTAGGGAGGCAACCATAGCATGGAGAGTCGGGTCTTGGGAGTTACTAGTGCCTTCCCCGGCGTCTGTCATAAGGGTGTTTGTTTTAAGCAGTTTAAACAGTTCTGCTTTCCTGGCCGTGGCCGGGAAAGGGATACTGCGTTTGCGCAATTCCGCCGTGATGCGAGGGATAGTCCACGATCTGATGGACGAGGGACTTCCTATGTCGTCCTTACGTGTCGGGGTAAGTGACCTAGCCGGGGTGCTAGGGACTGACATGTCGTCGCCATCGTCTGGGAGCAGGGACATACTGAAAGTAATAACAGGCATAGTTGGAGGCTCGTTGGAATAGCCGGTAGCTAGTTAGTGCCAGATGGCGAAAAACTTAACTCTAGGTTTTGTGGCAGGTGAGGCCCTACTAGTGCCAAGTGGCTAGAGAGGCTCTATCTATGAGTTGGCGCGAGGGGTATGGTAGCCTGCCCAGTGAACCGGGATGTTTGCCTCTCCAAGGGTAAGTAAGGAGGAAGAAAAAAGGGGGGGGGGGTTTGGTAGTGACAGGTGTCGCCCTCTCTGTACAACTGCGAGGCGGCTAACTATGATTTGGCCCGAGGGGCGTAAAGTACCTCGAAGTGGAGGATGGGAGTTGGCCTCGCGGACCTCTATGATTAAGGGGCAGGGAATTAACTAACGTGGCGTTGTAGAAAAAGAGGCGTGTAACCGACATACCTGCAGAAAATTGAGCACTGGTTCTGTAAGAGAATTCAGGTGTCTCTTGAGTAGGGGGGTGGTTAGTTTAGGTGACCCGTCCGAGGTATGCGGATTCCTGGGGGTATGAGAATTAAGATAATGAACCCTTAAGTGGAACATATATAAATATGGCATAGTAAGAGTCCTGGGGGGGGGGGTTGCCGCGTATTACCATCCCCACCCCCCCCAATGTATATGATGTTAGTTAAGATTTAACGTTACCAATACTTGCAGAACATTCTTACCATATATTAACCAGCAATAAGTAAACATGTATGCATGTATCACATTTTAACCAGCAAGTCATACCTTATATATATATAATAACAAAGAAAAAATAAATTGTGTGAGGTTAATACAAACCAGCATCTTATTTAGCAGTATAAGTGTAAAACACAGCTGTATATGTATAACAGTACTTAAAAAAAAAAATAATTGCTGTTAATTAGACATAGATAACCATTGTAACCAAAATGACCAAAGGTATATGCATAATGAATGGTGGAGGCTGGCTGAACTAAGGGTCAACCAGCAGCAAAGAATGACCCCCTTTAAGCAAGGTACACCCCCCCCCCCCACCCCCTTCCCAAGTGTGTAGTTGGTGGGAAACAGAGTCCCCTAACGTTATAGGGGTCTGGTTGTGGCTTGTGAGTGCCCTACCACATCCCCCTTCCACCCCCCTCCCCTCCCCTTCCCTGCGAAAAGATTCCTCCCTGGTGGCCGAAAACAGAGACTCCTAGGTAGTAATGGAGTCTCTGTTCTGTGTGTGGGAGCTCCTCTTACCGCCCGGACCAGTTGGTAGGCGAGGAGGGTAGCCGAGACCTCCGTTCGGGAGCCGGTGGAGCCGCCGGAAGTTGGCGCGTGACGTCAGAAGAGGGCGCCGCGTCTCACCGGAAATGACGATTTCGACCCGGAAGTCGGGAGCGACGGAGGCCTGCGAGACAAGGCTGTTCGTCTGGACCAACGTAGGTAAGTGAGGGAAGGGGGGAGTCCCCTTTTAAGTAGATCTATTGCCCCTCCCACAAATTCAGGCCCTGCCTTCAAACATATACAGTGGCACCTCGGTTTACGAATCTAATGTGTTCCCCGGGACGTTTTTATTGTGAAACATTTGTAAACCGAAACGCGATTTCCCATAGGAATGCATTAATTCGTTCTGGAGGTCAGAAAAAAGTCAAAATGAGCTGGCATGGAAACCAACCCACAATGCAGAACACACAATAAAAGGCATGCAAACGACAAAGCTCAGCTCCCTACCTTTCCACAGCTTGAGAAATGCACCAAAAAGTCCCAAAATAAATGAAAACAATTTCCAGAATGGCTCCAAAACTCGATGCAAAAGCCGCTCCAACACCTCCACATTCAACGCCAACATGCAGGGGGCAGTGCTATAAACCTCCCACTTGCAATGCATCCTGGGGAAACTTGCTTTGTATTGCGAAAATATTTTGTAAACTGAGGCATTATTTTCAATGGATTTTCATTTGTAATCCAAAAATTATGTTAACCGAGGCGTTTGTAAACCGAGGTCCCACTGTGTATATATATATATATATATATATATATATATATATATATAATATAGTAAATATATATATAAAAAGAAAGCCATGTAGGTTCTTTAAAAAAAAACAAACAACAACAATATATCTGTACTTAAGAGAAACCTTTACAATCCGAGCTATTTGGGCCTAAAGTTTCACATTTTTTAATACCCACCTTCTGAATTAAGAAAACGTTTGTATATATTCACATAGCAAAATGCCAAAGCTACTTTAGTAATTTATTACACATAAAACCTCAATCATACTGTTATCAAGTAATTATTAAAAATAATAACCCCCATTTTTTTCCCCACTTGATTAATTATACTTACTAATTACTATGTGTACTTTAATTTAAATTGGGGTAAACCCACTTTTGTTTCCCTGGATCTATTTAATAAACTGTGTGAAAAAAAGCACTTTAGAATCCCATTTTCAATTGCTTAACACTCAATTGCATGTTAGTAATTATAAATTTACATAATTCTTGATCAAATGGGGAATTTTCATAATCACAAAATTAGCATGTGCATGTTTAATCCACTGTTGCAAAAAATCAATATTTCATTACTTTGCATTATTAGCTTATTCACATAGTACCTAATTAGACTGCAAATAATGCATCTATGTAAAAGAGCATTAATTTGTTCTTCAGTTGTTCTCTTTAACTGTCTTAATTAAACAGAAACGGTAATTAAGAGGTCACACTAAAGGAAACTGGCGGTTACATGTTGTTCTTCTGATTTTTACAATTTGTTTCCGAGTTACCGTAAACTGTCAATTAACGGATAAACATTGTATTCAAACATAGACATTTTATAACAGGTGAAATTAACATTAAATTGGAAATTAACTTTATATTTATCACTGGGCTGTATTTAGGAAGTGAAAACAGGTGCTGCTTTGCAGCAATTTTTTTCATTTCTCTGTATCCCTTATTTAATACTATGCTCCAACATAGCACCTGCTTTTGCCTTGGTAAACATGACTCTTTATGTAATTTGAGAGGGATAACGGTATATATCCATAAATTAGGACTGAATTTATTGTACTGAGTGACACATGGGGCATTCTATTATATACCACAATAGCACTGTTTCTGCTGAGCTATATTCCTCTCTTATATACTGCAGTTGACATTTGGCGGTATGCCAGGTGTCGTCCTATCCAAATTATTATTGTAGTGGTTCCAGACAGGAAGCTTAGTGCAGCAGACTTCGATGCCAAGTGCACGGCCACTGCACTTACAGTGCTAGGAAATTGTGAAATGATGAAAAAGTCTTATCTTAAATTCAGCTTTTTCTACTACTTTAGAACAGTGTTTCTTATTTATTTATTTTGCAAGGACCTAAACTATGCACATGGTATTAGCTCGCCAGCCCTATTATTCTATTGTAAAATTAGCTCAGATACTTGGTCAAATTCTTTAATAGAATCTTTTCAGTTCCAATATGAGTCCCAATGCAACAGTTATATTTTTCTTTATCCCAATGTTTAGAGCCAGTCATTGCAAGCCACGTTCCCTTCGTTACCACACAAGAATTGTTAGCTACATCCTAAATTGTAGCAAATGTAATATCCAAATAGCAAAATGTAGGGAAAAGTAGCTGATTTGGAGAAAAAAAATAATTCTTAAACTCTTATATAGGCACCATTTAGATATTTTAGTTTCAAAAAAAATATTATAATTCAGATTTTATTTTTCTACAGTTTTTGTTTATTTATGGCACTAAACGTTTCATTATGACCTTTTTTCCCCCCATATATCTAGTTTAGCAAATGTATCTCTATATAATTTAATGAAAATATATAAATATAACTTTCTCACTTTGTAATACTGAGTTTGGGATTCAGGGCAATTACTATGATGATTTTATTTTAATATTTGGTTCCATATCTTTATTTTCTGTTTTTTGTTGTTGTTTTTTTTAGCTAAGAAGAAGAAACTAAAGTTGTTAAACAAATTTGATAAGACAATAAAAGTTGAGCTTAATGCTGCGGAAAAACTGCGGAAAAAGGCAAGTTTTCAAATCTCTGAACTATTGTGATTATTCTGTAAGTATAATGAATTTGCTGATTGGCTTGTAAATACCTATTTCCCTTTCAAACCTTACAATTTTGTGGCTTAGGAGCCTATTTGCTCCTTAGAGAGAAAATACCCTGTAGCATAAGTGTAGGTAACTTTTATACTCCTTACAGTATGAACAACATATATAGCTGCGATGTTAATAATTACAAGACAATCAGTCAATGGTTTTAAAACACCCAATTTATGAGGAGTTGACCCTGACCCCACTGCCCAGCTACTCCTGACAGTTGAGTGCCAGAAACGTATAATCTAGTTAGTTAATATGGTCTTTCCTGCTTCTGTTCAGAAATGAAAGCAGGGAATAGCATAGAGACTAACTTGATTGAGTTTCAAACATGGTATGATTAAAGGTGCATATATATGGCTGAACGTTCCTTATAGGGATGAGTTTTTCTAATCAATACTTGATAGAGGGATTATTATATTTAAAAGTTTTCCAAACGCCACGCTCCCCATAAGACAATTTTTTCTTATGTATAAGGTGTATTTTAAATTTTTTTTTAAAAACAACAAGAAATAGGGTGACAAAAATGGATTAATACAAAAGCAAACCCTGTTTTAGGGTAAGACTGCACCTGGGACCTTCTCACATAATAATGACTTAATTGCAATGAGGTTGTTATGGTGTCCCAAGTGTCCCTTTTATGCCAAAGTATTTTTAAATAATTCTCTACACCCTGTGAGTCAAAATGAAACTATAGCTTAAAAGCAAACCATAGTACCAGAAAAACAAACTTGTTTTTCTGACACTACAGCTTCCCCCTGGGTCAAGCCCCCCCTCAAGTGGTGCAGAAGAGGTTAAAAAAAACCTTCTGTGACTTACCTGGGTTGAACGCCAATGTCCCTCTGTATTGGCTTGGGTTTGCCTTCTCTCCTCCCCCGCCGACATCAGACAGCGGTGGAGACCTAATGTGCAATAATTACCTTTGCTGGGACACTGCACTAATGTGCAATAATTACCTTTGCTGGGACACTGCACCCAGACCATTTCAATGAGCTAAAGTTGGCTGGGTGCCTCATGTGTCCCTTTAATGTAGTTGTTCTGGTTTGTATAGTATGTCCCATCAGACTTTTTTAATGTAAACACTGCCTTTTCATAGACTAGGCAGTGTTTACATCACTGCCTTGTAACACCTCTAGTGGCATTTACTCAGACACCAATTAGAGGTGTTTCCTGGGTTCAGCATCTTTACGCCCTGCATTTTGTTGATCTCAGCCAAGGGGGCAGAGCAGGTGTGGGCCCGCACGGCCCTGAAATAAAGGTAAGTTTTATACCTTTTTAAAGAGGGCCGGGGTCTAAACTGTGTTTTTAGGAATACACTTGTATGTCAACTTTATTTCATGTATGACATTTAGAAAATTACTTAGCCTATTACAAATCTCCCTAAAACACAGCGTTCCTTTTACCATTAGCATGCAGTCTAGTTACTGTGCGTATAAAGGCACCAATGTGCTTTTCTTTTCCCCACCTTCTTAGCTTAGGGCTTTGTCCTTGACTCTTTTGGTCCCACTGTCCAATCTATACCATATAATTACATACCCAGATGCTATTCTTGGCAGAGATATGTATTGTTAAGGAATATTTGAATAGTAACGCTTCAGTGATCAAATCTTTTTTCACAAAGGATTAAATATTCTTAAAGGTATAGAAATGTGCTATATGTTAATCTCCTACTATCCAGCTGGGAACTAAATAAAGGCTGGTCACCATGGTATCGCTCATCTGGGACTCGGGATTAAGTTATCCTTTTACAGTATAATCTCATGCCATATCCTATATCTTAAAATTTTAATCATTAGTAAAAATTAACCTATACCTCTTCCATTTGTGTTTCCATTCCTCCCTTCAGGCAGTATATACGGGGAATATGTCAGTAGCGGAGTCTACTATTAACTTGCCATTACAGTTATATGGCATGGAGTTTATTGCATATTAATTTCAGTCAAACTTTCTTATGTAATTTATAATACGTATATGATACATAATGGCATGCCACATATTATGGAAAATAAAGACTTCAAAGGGTTTTGGAGACATTATAATAAACCAAAAAACCTTAGGTCAAGTTGTTTATTAATGTTGAGGTGGCATATTTTCCCTAATATATACTTTACGATCGTGTATCTTTTATATTACATAATATTTTGGGCTTATTATTAAGGTAGTGTTAATGGTTAGAATAATTTTGGCCTCAATTAAATATTTTTAGATAAGCTTTTTGAATTTTTAAAATATTTTTGGATAAACTTTTGGATTTTTATTTTTTTTCAAAATATTCAGATATCAAATATCCTCTAAAGAAATCAATACATCAAAACATATCAAAATATTAAACCTTTATGAAAATATTAAATACTTTTATTTAAAATTATTAAATCAAGATTCATATATTTTGAATATCAGCTGTGTAACTGGGTGAAATAGTACCCCCTGTGAGGACAGACTCTTCTTCTGGCCTTTGTGCAGCCAACATTCTTTTTTGCTCAAATGAGGCACAAAATTTGGTGTTCAGTCCATTAAGGCCATGACTAATTTCTACTGACAATGAGGAACTAGTATGACAAATCTCTACTTCCTCGTGTTAAACTCTAGGAATTGGCACGTAAAACAATTTCTTCACTACATCCCTGAATCAATGGAATTCAGAAACTAGTCCGTAATTTCTACCCAGACTTACTCCCTATTTAAAATATACTCTGCCCATAGCAGAACTTCCCTAGTTAGGTCACTTTTAGTTCCCATCAACCTCGAAAATTTGAGATTGTATATCATTTTATAGAGTAGTGGTAATATAATGCTGATAATATATGTTCAGGAGAACATATGACATACAATCAAGTAATTTATTTGATTAAAAATAATGCTAAGGTTATTTTTTTTTTTGTGATAAAAGCTAATATTAATAATATTATCATTTGCATAGCTCCAATATATTCCATAGTATATTTTAAAAAGGGTAACAGAACAGGAAATAATAATAATAAACAAAACAATATCTACAGAACCAAGAGGTGCTGTCCTACATAAATTTGCTTACAATCAATATTAAATGCTGTACATTGCATTTAATATAAGTATTAACATTCTGCCCAATAAGTCTGCCCAACAAGTCAATTTCACATGTTGTTGTGCAAATGGGATAGACAACAGGTGGAAATTATAGGCAATTAGCAAGACACCCCCAATAAAGGAGTGGTTCTGCAGGTGGTGACCACAGACCACTTCTCAGTTCCTATGCTTCCTGGCTGATGTTTTGGTCACTTTTGAATGCTGGCAGTGCTTTCACTCTAGTGGTAGCATGAGACGGAGTCTACAACCCACACAAGTAGCTCAGGTAGTGCAGCTCATCCAGGATGGCACTTCAATGCAAGCTGTGGCAAGAAGGTTTGCTGTGTCTGTCAGCGTAGTGTCCAGAGCATGGAGTCGCTACCAGGAGACAGGCCAGTACATCAGGAGACGTGGAGGAGGCCGTAGGAGGGCAACAACCCAGCAGCAGGACCGCTACCTCCGCCTTTGTGCAAGGAAGAACAGGAGGAGCACTGCCAGAGCCCTGCAAAATGACCTCCAGCAGGCCACAAATGTGCATGTCAATGCTCAAACGGTCAGAAACAGACTCCATAAGGGTGGTATGAGGGCCCGACGTCCACAGGTGGAGTTTGTGCTTACAGCCCAACACCGTGCAGGACGTTTGGCGTTTGCCAGAGAACACCAAGATTGGCAAATTCACCACTGGTGCCCTGTGCTCTTCACAGATGAAAGCAGGTTCACACTGAGCACATGTGACAGACGTGACAGAGTCTGGAGACGCCGTGGAGAACGTTCTGCTGCCTGCAACATCCTCCAACATGACCGGTTTGGCAGTGGGTCAGTAATGGTGTGGGGTGGCATTTCTTTGGGGGGCCGCACAGCCCTCCAGAGGTAGCCTTATTGCCATTAGGTACCAAGATGAGATCCTCAGACCCCTTGTGAGACCATATGCTGGTGCTGTTGGCCCTGGGTTCCTCCTAATGCAAGACAATGCTAGACCTCATGTGGCTGGAGTGTGTCAGCAGTTCCTGCAAGATGAAGGCATTGATGCTATGGACTGGCCCGCCCGTTCCCCAGACCTGAATCCAATTGAGCACACCTGGGACATCATGTCTCGCTCCATCCACCAACGTCACGTTGCACCACAGACTGTCCAGGAGTTGGCAGATGCTTTAGTCCAGGTCTGGGAGAAGATCCTTCAGGAGAGCATCCGCCACCTCATCAGGAGCATGCACAGGCATTGTAGGGAGGTCATACAGGCACGTGGAGGCCACACACACTACTGAGCCTCATTTTGACTTGTTTTAAGGACAGTACATCAAAGTTGGATCAACCTGTAGTTTGTTTTTCCACTTTAATTTTGAGTGTGACTCCAAATCCAGACCTCTATGGGTTGAAAAATTTGATTTCCATTTTTTTTTTGTGTGTGTTATTTTGTTGTCAGCACATTCAACTATGTAAAGAACAAAGTATTTCAGAAGAATATTTAATTCATTCAGATCTAGGATGTGTTATTTCTGTGTTCCCTTTAGTTTTTTGAGCAGTGTATAAATATTGCAATTATAAATAGTAATGGATCTGTGCAAAGTATTAATACATATACCACAATGAATGATCAGATATTACAGAAAACATAACAGACTACATGGGGGAAAAAGTTTCAGATTTTCTCGACTGATGATTAAGCTGATACGGTTTAAAATGTCCAGGTCACTATCTGCCTCTGCTGGATTTATACTATACTTTAGAGCATTACCAATATAATATATTTTATAGCTAGTGTTTTTTTTTTTCTTGTTCGTAAAATACTATCTCACATTTGTAAATGGAATGTTACATCCATTATTCTAGCCACTGATTTTTTTATGTTAAATGAACCTCTGAGTCTATGAGTTCTGTCCCAGTGGACTGGGCCATCTAAATGTCAGGAAGCATCATCTTATGAAAAGCCTAAAGACAAATTTGTTAACTGTTTAACAGAATTCAAGTTGACTTACACTACAGCTCTCTCTCTCAGAAATATTGTGCAGGGTACCAGTGGTGTATCCTGGTTCTGTGCTGCCCTAGGCAGGACAAAACTCAGGTGCCCCCCCCTCCCAACCCGCCTTCTAAATACACACACACACACATACATTCACTGACAGATACGCATACACTCGCTAACAGAAACACACACACACACACTAACAGACACACTCACACTCACTAACAGACACACACTCACTGACACACACTCACAGGCAAACACACTCACACAGTCAGACACACACACTAACAGACAAACACAGTCAGACACACACTAACAGACACACACTCACTCACTAGCAGACACACACTAACAGACACACACACTCACTCACTAGCAGACACACACTCACTGACACACACATTAACAGACACACTCACTGACACACACTCACAGGCAAACACACACACACACACTAACAGACACACACACACACACACTCACAGGCAAACACACATTCAGACACACACAATCAGACACACACTCACACAGTCCGACACACACACACTAAAAAAACACACACACATTAACAGACACACACTCACATTAACACTTTTTTTTAATTTAACCCCCCACCCCCACCTCCTTACCTTTGGGGGTGCTGGGGGGGAAGTTCATTACCTCCCTGGTGGTCCAGTGGTTGTCGGGCTGAGATGGGCGGGTGGCTGGCGAGGGAGCTCTTCCTCTGAGCGGTCTGTTTAGCTCCCTTGCGCGCCGCAAAGTGAGGCTGGGAGCCGGAATATGACGTCATCTTCCGGCTGCCAGCCTCAGTCTGCGGCAGGCGAGGGAGCTGAGCAGACCGCTCAGGGGAAGAGCTCCCTCGCCAGCCGCCAGCTCGCCCGACCATCAGCCAGCGCCGCCTGCCAGCCCAGCGCCCGGCATGTCAGTTAGCCACGAGGCTAACAAGGCATTTGCCTGGGCATTTGGGGGGTGGCGTTTTTTGCCGCCCCCTGAAAAATGCCGCCCAAGGCAAATGCCTTGTTTGCCTCACGGCTAAAACGCCCCTGCAGGGTACTGCTACCAAGGCTATGTATGAAGATATGCTGGCTTCAGGAAGACCTTCTATGTTCCAACATTACTTAAAATAATGAATTCAGATCTAGATTTATTCCATACAGATGTAATATGACAACTGCAATCCAGCTTGCATCCCTCCACAGTTAGACTGATAGCACAAGCATTAATAGTGTTTGCATGTCATAATCCAGAGTTACCATAATCTTATATCATGTAATACAGGCTCTTATTTAGAAATGTATAGAAATAGCTTGCTAAATGTTGTAGTCTGAGTTCATGAAGTATTACTGCGTAAAAATACAGATTATACAATTACCCAAATGTCACATTTCTTTGTTTTTCTCCGTAGGCCATTTCATGTCACTTGTGATTGACGTTGTAGCAATGCTAATAGAGCAGACCAGCAGATATGGTATAACTCAGGGTGAACATCTGTCTTAAATCGTGTCCCAGCTATTAATAAATGACATTCTTTGCCTTCGGCACTACTGTCTGACTCTTTGTGCCCACGGTTTATATACATTCCTTAATAAAAGACAAAAAATATATTCTGTAACAAAGTGCCACACTTTTTATGAATCAACTAGTACTAATTATATGTATTAAATTATTCAGACAGCAGTACTCTCTCCAAGTGGACCTAAAGATCACAGGAAACATTGTGATCTAATATAATTGTTTTAGAGATCTAGGTTAGGACTTGCAGTAGATTGATGTTTGTGAGCTTATAGAAGTAACTGTAAAATATTTCTCTCGACTAATACTTGGATAGCGTGTTGAACAAAGCTTTGATATTTCATAATTTCAGCGAGTAAATATAAATACGTCCAGATCATTATGACATATGGCATTAAAGGGGCACTCAAGATTACTAAGCTTAGCTGAAGTGTTTTATGTTTGAAGAGTAGAGATTTCAATAGCAATTGGCACTTTTATAAATTAACCTTGTTACAACCCCCTGCTGTCAGTCAGACAACTGGTCCTGTTACTTCCTGGTTTGGTTAGCTCTGTGGAGCTGAATTCAAAAGGCAACAATTGCTCAAAGCACCTACCTTACAAAGACCTCTTATTGAGCTACATTGGAAAGTCTGCCACTTATTGTCTGGGTGGGGTTAGAAGAGGAGGGCTTTCAAACACTTCAGATAAGAGATCTTTTGCAAGTAATTTTTAGATATACCAAAATAGATTAGTGTGGTGTGAGCACTTTAAAATATAACTTTTATTAATTGATGTTAAAATATCCCAAATAAAGGTGTGTGTATTGAGCTATAGTCTGTAGATTTATTCATAAAAAGAAATGATGATAAAAATCTAAGCATCTCTCTAAATTGGTGGGATACAAAATGAGTCAAAAGTTAATACTACACATTTAAGCACAGATGTTTCCTGGTAGGATAGTTAACTGTTTCAACTGTGTATCACATAGCTCTGTGCAGAAAGCTAATAATAATGTGCCCAACAAGTTTAGAGTATTTGCCTTAAAATAATATTAATATAAGCGAAAATGGTTAAACAAGCAGACTGACCAATGAGTTTGAACTTGCAGATAGACCAACAAGTTTAGAATATTTTCCGCAGAGTAATAGTAATAATAATATAGGCAAAAATGGTTAAAATTGCAGGCTAATATCTGTGCATATCAAAATGGGATTAACAGTGAGGGTGCATGCACCAGTTGATCCCTAGTCTCGTTAAATATAGATTTCTAATCCCTACATATTTACATAATAGTGAAAAATGCCTCCGTTCCCAAATATGTCTTAATTCTTAGAGATCCTATATAGAAGGAGCCCCAGGAGAGAGAAGTAGTGAAGTTAAATATGTCATCAGTGTGAAAAGACCCCAGCTTTCGGAGAGCTCCAGGGTATGCACTCGACGCGCGTTTTCCCCGGCAGACCGTTGCCGGGATGATCAGGAGTGCTGGTGTACTCCCGGTGTAAAAATGCATGCAGTTTCTTAAATTGGGGTTATATCTATAAACCAGTGATTTTTATTTATATTTTGGTATTTGGGCAGTAACTACACAGCTGTAAATAAAATGTATGGTTCTGATCAACATAAGGGTGTGTAGAAAAAAAGATGTCAGGGATTAAGTGACATTCAGAAAGTCGGAATGATGGACGGAGGGGAGCAGAATCACAATCATATTGTATTTAACTCCATGCTTTGCTATCTGTCAAGTACGTTGGTGGTGTTTTATCTCATCCCATTCAAACTACGAGATTCCTACAGGTAAATCTTTATTATTGATTATGGCCTATCCACGTGAGTCTTCACTAAGTGGATAACTGAACATATAACCAGAGCAGATAGTTACAAAGTTACATAGAAATCTAGGTTAAAAACAGACTCAAGTCCATGGAGTTCCACCTTTTAACCAAGATCTGTAGTTTGGGCATTTTTTCCTTTAGAAGCATGGGTATAGCATGGGGTATTGTTACCTACAAAGAGCTTGATATAAGGCCTGCCTATTGTAAATTGGAAAAGGGATGGGATAATCAGATTTGCTTTACTCCCAAATTCCACTTGTAGAAAAAAGAGTTTTGTGGAAAAGTCGAGAGTACATGGTGCTTTTCACATATAATCTTTAAAAAAGGAGATATCTGAAATATGCCACCTCTCCTGCCTGCTCAGCAATGACTCCCATGTGGGTAACCTGGAATTTAATGCTAGCTGTGGACATGTTCTCTGAGAATTTTGATGGTGGCTAGGTCTGGATTTGTACTTATTACTGATTTCACATATGGGGGTATTGCACTTACTGTGGAAAATTTCAGATATCTCATAATTTTGCCCTTGGAGAAGGTAACATATTCCGAGCGTATATAGGCCTTTCTATTGAACAAACTGTCAGGTTGTCTGCCTGTGACAAAGAAACCAGGTATTGTCCAGACTGAAGAGGTACAATTTCAGCCCTTCACCTCTTCTTAATGTGTACAAAAAAAAAAAACACCATTCTCTCACCAGCTGCTAGGTACCTTCTAAGACTGCTGCCCACTTTTTATTTGAGGAGGGGAAGGGTATAGACTGGGAGTGCCCTTGTAGGCACAAGCGGCCAGTATAGGTATTTTACCCCTTCCCTCATATTGGTGTAGCACCACATTGGTTTAGTTTACCTAGATCGTTGGTTTGCAGCTGTCAAAGTGTTTGGCCAGACTGTGAGCTCCCTGTTGCTACTCTTGCCAATTAATGAAGTGAAACTTTTCTTCACCTTATCACTGCTCTGTTACTTTTCATTGCTACATTGTTTGCTATTCTATTATACAGGCAATGTAAATCACATTGCAGCAACATCAAAGAGTTTTTTTTACATTATGTTATTTGTTCTGTATGTACGTATTTTTTTTTTTTGCTTGTATATATTTATTTAGTTTTTATCTATACTAATAAAAGTTACTCTTGGGATGTATTTAGGAAATATTTTGATCCTAGTAGTCTTTCTGAGGTGGATAACCTTTAAGTATATACTCCTTTCCACACCCCTCATTGTTCATTGGTTTTTTTTTTTTAATGAGTTAACTATTTAGGGGTTATGCCCCATTTTGAGGGTGTTGGTATACTTAGCTCCAATCCCTATTGAATTGTTGGGAACAAAAGCTCATTAACAATGTCAGTGGGAAGAAGATTTGGGTGTAGCAATCCTGGTGCAGGAATTGGCCAGTATACTTAATGCTGCAATGAGATAACTGTTTGTACAGCTATTAAAGAAAATGCTTTTAAGTGCATATCACACTGATACCGTGTCACAGTGGGAAAGCAACCTAGCATGCTGTTTTTGAACCAATACCTAACCTATTATTACAGAGGGTATATATATATATATATATATATATATATATATACATACATATATATATATATATATATATATATATATATATATATATATATATATATATATATATATATATATATATATATATATATATACTGTCCTGAGGAAAGTCCCGAAATGGGACTGAAACGTTGACGCTATTCGGCATCATATCTGTACTTTTATGTAACACAATAAAAGTTATGTTTTAAGAAGACCGTGAGTCCGGACCATCACTTTGATTTATTTATATATATAACTAGTCCTTAAGGAGGTCGGACTTAATGGGCTTTAGGTTGCAGTGCTGCGTGACTGCAAGGCAGCACAAATTGCTGATTTGCCATCTTCTGCGCGCTCGCATGGTCTAGCTGATGAGGTTCCTGTGTTGCTGCCGGATATGACACCAAGTCATATGCGGCAGCATGCTGCGTGCAAAGTGTCACACGAGTTCTTCTGCACACCACACTCACAGAGTTCCATTGCCTCTGATCCCAACCAATTAGTTATTACTACAAATCATTTCATTTTTTTTTTAACAGCAGTTTCATAAAGTTATTTTTGAAAGCTCCTCTGTCGCTACTTATAGTTTTTAATGCAATTTTTTTTATTGCTGCTGTATTACATGTGAGTATACATTTATACATACAATTATTTTGTATTTAGGCTGAATAAATTCCTTTCTCTAAATCCAGCTTGTTTTGTGCTCACCTCCTATTTTTTATTTTCTCTAAATTACTGTTGGATCTCTATTGGGATTTTCCCTGGAGCATTGCAGCTGCGCCAGTTTTTTCTTTTCTTTTGTTTTTTTTTACATAGTAATTTCTTTGGTGTTCCTCTCTACAAGTGTTTTTTCTGTAGTTAATCATGCAAAGTGAAAGTGCCCCACACAACTGTGTCTTTCTTTTCTATTTTTGTAGCTCTTTTTGCAATGAATACCATTTCATTTACCTTGGCTAGACGACGATGAGCCATATTCCTATACAACTCCAAAGCATAATTTCGAAGAGTTCTTTTTTAAACCAATAACATATGATCATAATGGTGACACTGTTACACACATTTGTGCTGGCATGTTGGTGTATTCATGTGTCCATAACTAATTTGGCTACATAAATCTCCATGCATGGTGTTTGAAAGCCATGCAGTTTGGGGAAAAAATACATTTATTATTAAAGTTTATGGATTAACCCCTTAAGGACACATGACGTGTGACATGTCATGATTCCCTTTTATTCCAGAAGTTTGGTCCTTAAGGGGTTAAAGTAATCAAAAATGTATGCCTTGATTATTAGATAAGTTCTTTATCTTAGCTATCTTAAAACACTAGGCAGTTTTCTATCTTTAAATTTTTGCTACTTTATCAAAGATACTTTGTTTTTCATTACTATAAAATATGTTTTTGTCCCTTATAATTTCAAAGTGGAGACAACAGTACCAATACTAACATATATAACTTCATATTTAAATAAATTGCGGAAAAAAAACCAATATGAAGTGAAATCGACCTAGCAGGTTTTAACAATGAATTGAAAAATGGAGAAGGCAAGAGGAAGTCAGTTGTGGCAATGTCTGGATTGATTTTAAAATATGTTGCGCCTTCAAATATCTACTGCAGTAGGATAAAGTGCTGAAGACAAACAATCTGGGAATCCAAGGGGGAAATACCAGAAGTATCTTCTCAAGAAAATTAGTATGTGAAAGTGCAAGTATTGGGGAAGATTAATTTATCTTAGAGCAGTGAATTAATGTAGAGGGAGGCAGTTTATTCTGATGCAGCTGCTTGGCAGTTCCAGTTCCAGATGATTTAAAAGTGGACCATATTAAGTAGAGATGAGAACTTTGCCTAAATAGAGATTGGCCTTTCAATGCTGTTGAAATGCATGGGGACAAATCAAAAGGGAAGAGTCAACAGCTGACCATGCATGGTTCTATAAGGCTCTTCCAAATGGCAAGAAAATTCTTAGAACGGGGATTGTATACTCTCCATCAAAAGACAATTTGTTTTGTTTTTGCTGCAGACTTTTTGCTCTTGATGAAAAAGTAACTGGAGCATCCAGTTTTGTTACCTGGTTTCAGGTGCGGTGGAAGCTGAATCCAAAAGTGTCTGACCATGAGGCTTCTGAGCAGATACTTGGAGAAATGGAAGACCTTGAGAGCAGGATTGAAGCTACAAAAAGCCTTGATTGATGCCTATCAAACAACAGTGGACAAAGAGAAAAATAAATGGAGGGATATTTTGCATTGTCTCTTGGATATAACCTTGTTTCTGGCTCACCAGAATCTTCCTTTTTGTAGATGTAGAGAGACCATGTTATCAGCAAACAAGGGAAACTTTCTGTAGATAGTACAAATGCTGAAACATACTTTTGCATCTGGAAAGATAATGACTTCTTATTTCTCTCCAAAAATTTAGAATGAATGAACCTGCAACATGTGGAGGAAGATTTACTGGACTTTAGCCTTTGCCGTGGTCAAGGATATGATAATGCTGCAAATATTGCAGATATTAATGTGGAGTTCAGGAAAAGATAAATAGATTAATCTCAAGGCTTTGTTTATGCCGTGTGCAAACCATTTTTTGAACCTTCTTTGTCGAGTGCACTCATTTGGATGTATTGCTTCCTGTGTGATTTTTTTTTGGAACATTAAGGAGAGTGTATTCCTTCATATTGGTTTCTATGCATCATTGGAATGCGTATTGCTGATGGAGAATTTAGGCGTGACTTTCCCAAACACAGCTCATTATGATGCTGTGAAGCCAGAGAGTGCAAATTTTGAAGAACTGACTTCAGCCTTTTAAAAACGGTGTATTCCAATAAGAAAACGTGGACACAAGATGATCACCTCAGATGTTGCTGCCTGATGAATGGGATTTTACTTTTTTGCGTTACTGTTCTTTCTGGAAGAAGTTAATATCACACAGAAGTGCTTTCAAAAACAGTGAGACTCACTCTTGAAAAGTGCATCATGAAGCTACAAGCCCTGAAAGAGTTTCTTGCAGATCAGCATAATGAAATTGTGAAGAAGGCCTTTCGTTATGCAACTAACACATGTAAGGAAGTGGGCATTTTCTATGCAGAGAACAGGGAGAATAAAGCTCTAGAAAACAATGCCAGGAGAGAAGGCAAAGGATGCTGGTTTCACATTGCCCAAGGAAACGTAAAAGGTTATGTTTGAGTGTCTTGATTGGTTTCATCAGGAGTTGTAAATTCATACTAAGGCAATTGAAAAAATCCTTTCAGTGTTTGCTGTCTCTCATTTAACTGTTGTAAACCTTAATATTCAAAGGAATCCACCAAAATGTTTAATTTAAAGTTTGTCAGTCCTGTTTTACACACTAATTTGTGACACTGTGTTGTATAGAGATAATACACTGTTCAGTGATCATGTAATTTCGATTCCTTTACAGGGAAAAGTGGACGAGGCTTTAAGAGCATTTGAAAGTTTGGTTAACAAATATCCACAGAGTCCAAAAGCAAGATATGGCAAAGCACAGGTAAATTAAAAATAATATATATGTACAGTGTATAAAGTCTTAATATGTCAATATATACATTTAGTAAACAAAAGGTAGGGTCGCACTCAGTCGCAATATACCAATGCTACTGAGCAAGGGTCAGCAAACTCGCAGTAATGAAAAAGATCTCCGGCACTCAATGTACTTGGTTCCAGGCAGATTTATTACAGGTCTATACAGGTCTTTAGCAATAAATCTGCCATGAACCAAGTAAAGTGAGTGCCTGAGATCTTTTTCATTAATATATACATTTAGAACTTTAAATCTGTTAGATTTAAGTGTATAAATAGTTTGGTATAGGTTGCTTAATGTTTTGGTGGGCATTTGTCTTGAGAAGGTACCGGGTGAGGTCCAAAATGTTGACTATCCTACTACTGTTTGTAATGGAATAAACACATTGTTCACATTTTGCAACAAGTCCTGTGAGCGCAATATTTTTCTGACTTTCTGGATATATATATTGCTTATATTTGAGCACCCATTCATTGTGAATGGAATCTTTGCATCAAGAACGATTGCCATTGTATGCTGGCCTTGTTGATATATATATTATTTGTCTTTTCAATGCACCAAGTAAATGTTATTCAATTTGTAATGCTCATTTTGGTTGGGCTAATCCTCTCCTAGTACTTTACAGCCTATCAGAGATTTCCAAAGTCAAATTACTTTTACTGGATCATGTAGACATGCATTATTCCAATTATCTGAAGGACTAGGTTTTGGGTGCCAGGATAGCCTTAATTTTATCAAAACACTCAAAAATGGCATCAGATGTGGCACCCAAATGCATACTGTCACCATAACCAATAAATTAAGCTGTAGGTGTGATGGTGTCTGTATCCATTTAAACAAATGCTCATCTCATACATATGGGTATGTCTTAATTAAAATGTGATTAGATGACATTTAGCGATATATTTTTTTTTACATTGAGTTGTCAGTGTATATAGTAGACTGTTTTTATTTTGAAGGTCTAAAATATGTTATTTTTATAACTTATTGAACGCATTATTATTTTTCTGCACTTATTAAGTAATATTTATAACATGTAAAATTATACTTTTGCCTTATTGTGTTACTCTTTAGGAATACTAACCACTGTATTACAAGATACTGCCATTGTGATGTTTATTTAACTGTTGGAATTTCACAAATTTGGATACTTGGATTTTCATTGTAGTCTGAAGATGACTTGGCTGAAAAGAGAAGAAGCAATGATATTCTTCTGAAAGCCATCAACACATACGAAGAAGTCACAGGATTACCCAATGTGCCAGCAGATCTAGTGAAGTTGTCATTACAGAGACGAGCCAACCGACAGCAATTTCTAGGTGAGGCAGATTCTCTAATGGTGAATAAATTGGAATTACATTCAATGTGAAGTGACACAGTTTCAGGTAAACAGAACGAGTCAATGCCAAAAGGTAGAAAGGAAACAAATCTGATGAAAGTGAATCTTATTCTTATCTTACTAAAATCTTTATTAGGCGTTCCATTGGGAACTGCCATACTCTAAAAAATCTTTGGAAAAACTGACTACAGATTATTTATGAACGTAAGCATTTAACTGATTTCTATAGAACATTTTTTTTTTTTTTTAAAAAGGGAACTGTCAATTCACACGAGTTAAGTATTGTGTTTATTTATCCCAATATTCAACAAATATGTATTTGTGGGGTGTGAAAAATCTAATTAAATGTAGAAATTCATGCCTCTTTATCGTTTAGCTGGGTGCCTCCAAATTAAAGGAACAATATTGGGTCAGGAACACAAATATGTATTCCTGACCATATAGTGTTTAACCCACCATTTAGGCCCCTCCCCTTAGCCTCCCTATAAAAGTTTAAAACTCACCTTATTTCCAGCGCCCCTCAGGTCCACCGACGCTGGCTCTTCCCCCTTTGTGGCATCATCAAAATGTCAGATTTTTAGCCAATCCAGTGCTTTCCCATAGCATTAGTTCGGCTAAAATCTGCACGGAGGCGGGGCTAAATGTCATTTTGGCCAATCACAACCTCCTCATAGAGATGCATTGAATCAATGCATCTCTATGAAGAAAATTCAGCGTCTCCATGCAGAGCATGGTAACGCTGAATGTCAGGGCTGCTTTTTCTGCAGCACTGACCCAGGAAGCACCTCCAGAGGCCACTTGGAGGTTTCCCTAGAGGCAATGTAAACACTGCCTTTTCTCTGAAAAGGCAGTGTTTGCATGAAAAAAGCCTGAAGGGAACTATTATACTCACCAGAAGAACTACATTAAGTTGTAGTTGTTCCGGTGACTACAGTGTCCCTTTAATTCCCTGTCAAACATTGTTAAAATCGCTGTGCTTTGGAGAAATAAAGCAATGGTTCTATTTCTTCTCCTTCTCATTGGCAATGCATGCACTGGCTGTGCCATGAATGAACTTGAATGTGAGGTCACTTGCTAAATCTTTTATATAATTGCAAAGAAAACACAGTACCTCTTGGAAAAGGTTAACACACATTACAGGCGATTTTCACTATTTTATTCAGTGATATAATTCAGTCACACATGTGCCATTTCACTCCATGCACTGTCTTCAGTAGAGATCTGATGAAAATTGCATAGTCATGAATGGAGGTATAGATTGAAACATTTATGAACCTCTATTGGTTACTACAAATATGAGTTCTGTATACAAGTAGTCAGTTTGTCCTATACTAATATGCAGAGATTCTAAATCCTCTTGGTCTACCCAAAACAATTGTCATTGTTGAAGAAAAGATATAAGTGAAGTTTAGACTTTTTAAAAAACTTATTAATTTATTGCATATTACCAAGGTAGATTAGAATAGCTAATGATCTAGGTACAAACCGATCATAATGTTAGGGCGAGGAAGTGGTTAAAGGAATACTATAGGGTCAGAAACACAAGCATGTATTCCTCACCCTACAGTGTTAACAAAAACACCATTTAAAATCGTAATACAACTTACCTTTATTTCCAGCACCACCCCAATCTATCTCTTTGGCTGACATCATCAGAATTGATGATCTCAGCCAATCCAATGCTTTCCTTAAATGAATCAATGCATCTCTATAGGGAATGTTCAGTGTCTCCATGCAGAGCGCAGAGACGCTGAACATCAGTGACCATCTGAGGAGTGGCCACTGGAGGTGTCCCTAGGTAACAATATAAACACTGCCTTTTCTTCTGAAATCAGAAAGCCTGCAGGTTCTGACCATACTCACCAGAACAAATAAAATAAGCTATAGTTGTTCTGGTGACTATTATGTCCCTTTAATGAAACACGTTATAGGATGATGGATATGTTTTTCTATTAGATAGACAAAGGCAAATTGTCACATGTGTTGTTAAATGTATATCATAATAAGTTAAAATGCTCCCATCTCTTTATGTCTTCCCTGGGCAGTCCATGTGCCCACTAAATCCATTTGAGGCTGTAGTGGTTTTGGTGTTTGGAATGTTGCTTTAAAACTGAAACCTAAAATTGCTCAGCATATTCATGGTGTTCTCACCATTGAACTATATAGGCACAATTATATGTTCATCACATAACATACCTCTTTTATTCATAACAGTGCATTATGGGCCAATGCAACTGTTAGCTGACAGTGCATATACTCTGGTGTCTATAATTATTGCTTATTTTTTTATTTATTTGTCTGTAGACAGCATGCATTAAATTAACCGTTTGGACATTACTCATAAGGTTAGGGCTTTTATATGATGACATTTCAGACTTATTGTAATTGTACATTCAATTATATATGTATGCATATTGAAAGTTGTAATAAAAAAACTATTAAAAATACATTTTAAAGCCCTATATAATTAATACACAGAGCACTGCTTTATTTTAACTTAAGCTTAAGCTAAATAATTGGTAGAGAAAAGATTAAATATCACTGCTTTTTTTCTAATATATGTAAAAAATTCAACTTCAATTTATTCATATCAGATTTTTATTTCACTTCTGAGAGCTGTAAGAAAGCTATAAAAATACAATTTTCCTTGTTCTTTCCCATTTTCAAAAAAACAATTTATGTGAAGTTACGTGTTAGGATTTTAAAAAAATCTCAATTCCCCAAGAAAGCCACATTGAGATCTTAAAAATGCATGGAGATGTTCAGACATTACTTGTTCAGCATTGAAAATTAAAGCTACTTTTAAGAGACGCGGTGCAAATATCACCTCTATAATTATTCAGTGACATGCCCTAGAATAAAAGTGTTTATTTAATTCAGAATTGAGTTGACAGCACACAGAGCCGCTGGTTGATTGTTTGTAGATATCATCTTAGATACCATCATAAAATAATCTAATAGATATGACAAACATGCCAAAGCAAACGGTCTCTTATTAGTCTCTCTTATTCATACATCTAAAGAACCTTTGATGTTAGGGTGCATAGCTATCAAATCATTTAAGAAATTCAAGCATGATTGCAAAGAAAAGTACAAGTGTTTCTCTACCTCCTGTTCACAAACCCTCTTCTCATCTTTTCCAAGATCAATTCAGAGTTCACAGACTTTATTCCCCGACACATTCCCCCTTATTTCATTTTCAATTAATCATTCATTTTTTTTCTTTAAAAAAAGCCCTGCAAAATCCTTTACCTTTTTTTTTTTTTTTTTTTAATAACATGCATAATTTTGCTGAGCGCATTTTAAGTAATTGCTAGTAATGTTTACATTGTGAGTCTTGCCCAAATGTACTAGGTGTAGAAAGGTGGGGACATTTAGGCATTTTATCCCACCAGGTTTAAAGAGAGTGTGTCTGTGTGTGTGTTTGGTGGCTAAGTGTTCAATTTGTGTGTGTGGTGGAGGGTAAAAGCTGTATATAGGTGGGGCTGAGTGTGCCTGTGTGTGCTGGTTGAGTGTTGTGTTTGTGTTGGCTGAATTCTGTGTCTCCAGGAGTGTGTTGTGTGGTGTCTGAGATTGCTTTATTTTCTCCCCTTCAGTATTGCTCACAAGTACTGAGTGTAGAAATGAGGTGACTTTTAGATATTGTATTACATCAGGTTGAAATATTGTGTGTGGTGGCTAAGTGTTCTATATGTATGGAGGTGACCGAGTGTTGTGCGTGTGTTTGGAGCCTGAGAACTGTATGTGGAGGGGGGCTTAGTGTGCCTTTGTATGTGGAGAAGTCAAAGTATTATGTGTGTATGGGAGTCTGGGTTTATGTGTGGTGTCTGAGTGTGTGAGGAATAGTTAATCTGCTTACATTAGGAATGTATACTCGATGCCCCTGATCTATTTAGTATTAAACACACTTTCCTTTTTCTCCTTTAACAAAATTATTTATACCCTCCATAAAATACTAGGTCGAATGAGGGGGTCATTGCTTACCCTTCAGAAATTAGTACAGTTGTACCCAGATGATGTATCTCTCAAGAATGACCTTGGTGTGGGCTACCTTTTGATTGGCGATAACAACAAAGCAAAACAAGTTTATGAAGAGGTAAAATCACTATTTTGTTTAACATGGATTTTATGATATTTAAATGAGTTATGTTACCTATCAGTTCCGTTAAATTGTTTCATAAGAACAAACTACAATTTTATTGTTTTGGATTAGCTTTTTCAAATGATCATAATTTGTTAGAAAAAAACTTTTCAAATGTTTTATCTAACAGATTTTGAACATTTGAAAACGTTATCCAATAGAATTAAATCAAGGCCTTTGCTGGTAACTTGATAACCCATGTCTACCTGGTAAGTTGAATTTGTAATGCACATCCTTGGGGTGCACAAAGAGTTTATATAAATCTTACTTACCTTCACAGCAGTATGTGGGCAATGTCATCAGTCTATAATACTCTGGGTGCGCTCTTGGGCAAATACTTGGCAAGTGCCATTTGTCAGCTTGCATATTTGGGCATTCCTTTCCTCGTGGCATAGAGGAGCATGTGTCCTTGTTGCATCATAGTGGCTAAAACAAAATTTGTGTGGCTTTATGGTAAGAGAAAGCTAAAACCTGTATTAAAATGAGTACAACCCATAATGACATTTTAACTAGCTACTGGATTGCACAAAATTAAACAAATTACATGGACAATGCATGTAGCATGTATAACGTGTTTACACATTACTTGCAATGCATTCTTTTATACAATAGTAATCATTTAAATATTTTGTTATACAATATTTTCTTTTATACTGTAAATAGGATATTATAATTTATTTATTTTTAATTTAGGTTTTAGCAATAGATTCTAATAATGGCTTTGCTAAAGTACATTATGGATTTATTCTGAAAACTGATAACAAGATAGCAGAAAGTGTTCCTTACTTAAAGGTAAGTTCTTTTGCGTTTGAATCATTGATATTCCATTCCAAATCTTTTTTCAACCTGGACACTCTCTGTTATGTATTTGGTATGCATTTGTATCACCTTCTCATATTTTCCTTATTTCTACCACCATTACTGCATCAGAACATGCCCCCCTTCTGAAATAAAATGATCCACATTCTTCTCTACTATTAATCACCATCTATAATTATTGACTCTGATACTCTGTTGCTAATTCTTCTTTCATTAGGGTTTCCTTGTCAGTTATTTTTTATAGTGCAGGTTTTGTGCAAATTACGTAAAATGACAATATTAAAAACATTTCAGAGCTGTACTTTTTAGAGTACTATGGTGTGACTACCAAAAACACATGACAATGGCACACTTATGGCTTAGTAAATCGTGCTCTACATTAGAGAGAGATGTTGAGAATCACTATAGCTCCAGACTAACTATACTTGACTTTTGGATATATCGCTGGTATTACTGAATATTTTAATAAAACTTAAAAAAAAATATCATGCTGGACTCAATTAGACTGTAGACTTGTGAATATCAAAGTCTGATGTGTCATTTTAAGAGAAATGCTTATCTCATGGGGGCGGGTGGAGGTTAGTGTCACTGCACTGTAATAAGCTAAAGGCAATAAGAATTTTGACAGTCAGTGAGACTCTGCGTCTGTGTACAGCTAACTTTTGTGTAAGCTAGCTGTTTATGTATGTAAGTAAATGCGTTAGAATGAGGGAGCATGGCTAAGGCTTAAGTTGCATAATTCTGCAAAAGGGACTAATGAAAGTATTTAGAAAATTGGGCAGACTAGATGGGCCGAATGGTTCTTATCTGCCGCCACATTCTATGTTTCTAAAAGTATTTATTACTTTTTTGCAAAACTCTACAGATTTGTGTATGCAAACAATTATTATTGAGGGCAAAAACTATTATATGCATTAAAGAATGTTGGTGCCCACAGTGCCCCAAACAGAATTCTATCCTAACTACCTCCCTAATTTCAAGCTTTAAAGCAGGGGTCCTCAAACTGTGGCCCTCCAGGTGTTGCTGAACTACAACTCCCATGATTCTTTGAATTACACAGATAGCCAGAGAATTATGTTGTAGTTCAGCAACATCTGGGGGGCTGACGTTTCAGGACCCCTGCTTTAAAGTCTCTCTTTTTTTTTTTAGGACGGTCTGGAGTCTGAAGAGCCTGGTACAGATGATGGACGCTTTTATTTTCACTTGGGGGATGCATACCAAAGAATTGGAAACAAAGAAGAGGTGAAATTATCTCAAAACAATTATGACGTGTACTTGAATCAGGCAGTCAAGAGGCAGTTTAACTTACTGCTGTAAGACTAGACTCATTTCCTACTAACTGGGCAAACCATTTTACATTGGTTTTCCCTATAATCTGGGTCCTTGCTTTGTAACAGTTGTACTCCAGTAGCGACATCTAGCACCTGCAGAGCTGTAGAAGCCAGAAGTTGATCCTGCTAGATATTCTTTGCCAATTAATTTAATTCTGTGTAAAGGAATTTGCACAGAATTGACATTAGTCTGTTAGTGACACTGGATAATGACACTCCAATGATGTTACTGGAGGTTAAGTTACATCTCCAACAGCAAAGACTTTGTATGTCTAGCGTTTCAAAAAGGATTCTATGCAGACAGATTCCAGGCACCATGACCACTTCAACCACTGAAGAGGTCATAGTGTTTGGAGTAACTCTTTAAAGAGGGATGGGAAGGAGGTTTATACAGAAATGGTTCCAAACCTAATGGTCCAGGTTATTACTGTATCATCAGTGTAACAGAATTAGGAAATCCTTAAATCCTCAAGTACTGTGTTGGCAATCATTTGTTTATAGAATGTTTTATTTTCATAACATTGTTTCTTCTTAAACATCATAATTTTGAATTTGATAATGCCATGTTCAATTTAAAAGTGATATTTGCCATTTGAGATAGCACAGACATCAGTTTTGATATTATATATGTTTCTAAAATGTGAAGACTTTCTAAAAATGCAATTACATTCATAATAATTTTACACTCATATATCAGATATCTTACACACTGCTTAGGTCAGGGGTAAATTAGTTTTCA
Source organism: Pelobates cultripes (assembly GCA_933207985.1). Lineage (NCBI taxonomy): Eukaryota > Metazoa > Chordata > Amphibia > Anura > Pelobatidae > Pelobates > Pelobates cultripes. The sequence goes on along the minus strand of OW240915.1, from coordinate 265,850,902 downwards.
TTTTGGTACACCTGATTTGCATGCCATAAATACTGTAGGTTATTTTTAAATTATGTTAGAAGCCCGATGTGGTATTAAACAGTGACATTGGTTTCTAAAATTATTTTAAAATATATCTGACATATTTAAGCCGATGTCAGATATGTTACATTGAAAATCACTGAAAACGGCCACAATTATGCATCTTTAGTTATAAAGTGTTGAATTAGACTACATGATGCTGTAAACAGTTTTTTTTTTTTTTTAAGTTTTTCCCTTGATTTATTGTTTTGAAAGCAAGCATGTTCAAATTGGATTTTTGTATAATTATGCGTATCTAAATACTAATTTCACACATTTGGATATGGTCCAGGAAATAGTTTTGTTTTTAAGGTGTTTCTTTTAATAAAGTAAAAATATGGCATAGGGGATGTATAGATCTCCCAAAAATTTTATAAGATTAATTTAACATTAACTGAAATAATTGAATTAATGATCAAACGTTACCAATTGTGTTAATTCTGCTTTAAATATAATTTTATGGAATATTTATCATTGTTAAATGTATTTCTTTGATGCTATATGAGATTCGTTTCATGGTGGCTTAAGGCAGGCAAGAAAATTGGTTTGTATAATGTACATCTATCTGCATTTCTAATTGGGTTTTCGGTACCTTTTAACAAAGAAAAAAAAAGAGTATGTACAAGTATAATGCACAAGAGAAAGACAACAAAAATGATAGTTGTTGTAGACTTTATTCAGTGGCAGGCAGGTGTGCAATGTATATGCAATATATTTTTTTTAATAAGTTCACTACAGATAATTATTTTTAAAGGAACTATACAGGTGCAGAATATGCAGGAATATTCCTTGAGTGTGTAAGACACAATTGTAATGCTACATATCTCCAGCCCTGCGTTCCAGTGCAATTCCAGTCAACCGATTTGAAGTGTTTTTTCATTTAAGTGAGAGGTCTGCATGTGCCTAAATGAGATGCAGACAGTCAATATTACATGTATTGATTTACCAAAGAAAACAGACAGAGGGTGGTAGCACTGGACTTAGATTGACCTTTAGAAAGAAGGGCAATAAGGTAAAATAGGCACCCTAGAAAGATTAAAAAGAACAAAATAAAATATTCCTGGAATTGGGAAGTTTTGTGGTGGTGTCACCAAAACAAAAAGTTATTACAAACTTATTTTCCACAATCATTCCGCAGTGGTTGCTGAGCAAGAGTAACCTGCCTTAATCCTTGTTATAAAAAAATTCTAGACAGTGACATACCTGCATAATGTCTTGAGGTGTGAATTAACAAATTGAATGTTTCAGGCCTACAAATGGTATGAGGCTGGCCATAAGAAAGGACACTTTGCTTCCCTGTGGCAGCGATCTCTGTACAATGTCAATGGACTGAAAGCACAGCCGTGGTGGACTGCCAAGGAAACTGGATACACTGATTTAGTGAAGGTAATGTGTTCATTTTTAACCTTTCACATAAATACCGCATGCTTGATATAATGTTTCAAGTTAGTTTGTGAGTTTATGAACTTTTACATCAGAGCAGGTTTATGCTTTACATTGTGCTGAAAGAACGCTATCAAAGTCCACAGTACGGTTTACCTTCCTAGAGGTGGATGGAAGTTATAGAGATGGAGAAACGAGGTTGGGAAGGAGAAAAAACAAAAACGAAACGTACATATTCACTACATAGGCGTGCGCAGCCTATTGCATTAGGGTGTGCACCCTAAAGCACAAACACACGCCACGCGTGTGTATATATATATATATATATATATATATATATATATATAGGTATATATATATATTCACAGACACACACACTCACAGACACACACTCACACTCACAGAAACACACACACACTCACAGACACACACACTGACACACACATACTCACACACTCACAGACACACACACACACACTCACTACTCACACACTCACAGACACACACTGACACACACTCACAGACTCACACACTCACAGACACACACTGACACACACACTGACACACACACTCACACACTCACACAGACACACACACACACACACACACACACACACACACACACACACACACACACACACACACACACACACACACACACTCACACACACTCACACACTCACACACACACACACTCAGACACATACTCACACACTCACAGACACACACATACTCCACACACTCCACAGACACACACATACTCACACACTCCACAGACACACACTCACACACTCACAGACACACACACACACATACTCACACACTCACAGACACACTCACAGACACACATACTCACACACTCACAGACACACACTCACACACTCACAGACACACACTCACACACACACTGACACACACACACTCACTGACACACATACTCACACACTCACAGACACACACTCACACTCACAGACACACACTGACACACACACACACTCACTGACACACACTCACAGACACACACTGACACATACTCACAGACACACACACACACACAAATTATTATATTTTAATTTTTTTTTTTAAATGTCCACCCAGCCTCCTACCTGGAGTGCTGGTGGACTTGTCCCTGGGGTCCAGTGGGGGCGGGCGCCTCTCTGCAGCTCAGCGCGCGGCGAGGGAGCTCTCTGCTCTCTGCTTCCTCTCGCCGCGCGGGCTGTCTGCTCGAGCTGGGAGCCGGAATATGACGTCATATTCCGGCTCCCGGCATCAGCGCGCGGCGAGAGGAAGCAGAGAGCAGAGAGCTCCCTCGCCGCGCGCTGAGCTGCAGGGTGGGGGGGGGGGAAATCATCTCCTCTTGCCCTCCCATGACAGTGGCAAGAGGTGAGACGGGGGACACTGAGTGCCTGCAGGAACAGCGTTCCTGCTCAAAAGAGTGCAGGAACGCTGTTCCTGCAGGATTTAAACCATAGGGGTGCGCACGGGGATTAGGGTGTGCCCAGGCACACCCGGCACACCCCGTGCGCACGCCTATGATTCACTACTTCTGTATAATAAGCAAATTCGTATAATGTCAAGTTGTATTTTTAATACAGCCATTTATCTCTTTTGAAATTGTCAACTTAATATCATTTTAGATTGAGTATATATTCCACAATAGTACTGATTTTTCAGTATTTTGGCACGATCATAAATTCTGTTCACGAGTTTGTACTTGAGTTTATTTTTGAAATACGACCTAGTAAGATTCTTAAAAAACACAATTTGAGGTATAGAGAGAAAATTTTATTTTCAGAATATTCCACAAGTATGCACTGTAAGAAACCCCATAAAAATAGATGATACGGCCATTTTAATAATGGCTAATTGCATTAAAATTCTGTAGTTGTTTCAGTACATTAAAGACTATTGAATACTACCTTGCTGACACAGCACTAAAGATGGGAGAAAATAATTTTTATCTCATTGTAAACTTCGCAAATTGCCATTTTTATCTTTTCTTTCTAGAATTGCAATTGGAAAGAAATAAGAAAGAAATAGTACAATGTTCCCTATTTTTAAATAGATGTTTGCACAAAACAAATAAACAATATGAAGTGCCAACACATGTAGTTTAATGCATATACATAACTCAAATAAATTATTACAGATTCAGTTCAGGTTATTCGATAAGCCAAAAATTGCTGTGAATTTTAGGACAAAATATTTAAACCTACATCATTTTTTTCAGTTGGCAGCCCTAAATTACAATTCATAGTTTAGTGAATAACCCCAAAAGTCAAGCATGCATGAGTTTGTGTATTCCACATTTTCAGGATGAAATTAGAAAGAATGTACCTTTTCTTACGTACTGTTCATCGAAGCAAAAAGAGATGTTTTTTTTCCTTAAGGCTCACAAAACATCAAGAGGATTTTACATTCACAGCAGCTTGGGATCTACCTTTTGGCCATACCTGCTCCAGAACATTGCCTGGGGAGTAACATGAAGGAATTCAACTTTAAACTAATATGAAATGTTGAGTTTGAACCAGAAACAGACTTTACTTTTCTCATCCTGCAATTTGGCTCTTACATTTTATCATGGATTGAACTTAAAGGACCACTATAGTGCCAAGAAAACATACTCATTTCCCTGGCACTATAGTGCCCTGAGGGTGCCCCCACCCTCAGGGTCCCCCTCCCGCCGGGCTCTGGGGAGAGGAAGGGGTTAAAATCTTACCTTTCTCCAGCGCCGGGCTGAATGCTCAATGCTTTCCTATGGACGCTGGCGTCTTCTCACTGTGATTTTCACAGTGAGAAGCACGCAAGCGCCTCTAGCGGCTGTCAATGAGACAGCCACTAGAGGCTCTAGAGACTGGATTAACCCTCAGTGTAAACATAGCAGTTTCTCTATGTTTATTAAAAAAGGGTTAACCCTAGCTGGACCAGGCACCTAGACCACTTCATTAAGCTTCATTTTATAGTGGTCCTTTAATCTAACTTTAACAGAAATAAGCTGACAAGCACTATGATTATAGCTGACTATACTCTATTACTCTATTACTAGGGTACTTGATGCTATGGTAACATGAGTTGGATACTGCAACGTCATTTCTACTTGGTTGATAATAATTATTACTGTGATCATTTGTTACCAACATATTTTGCAGAACTTTGCAATTTTTACATAGGGGATACAAATAGAAATGGAAAAAGGAGTTAATAAGGGCTCTGCTCAAATAAGCTTGCAGACTGATTTTTCAGACACTTGATAGAGCTGTTGAATGCTAATCCTTCGTGCAGTTGATGATACTGCAAAGTGTTAAATGGGCATCGGCTGGTGGTGCTCGCTGCTTATTACTGGAATACATGCCCCAAAGAATAGTATTTCTAAGAACATATCAAGGAAAATTGTTGCATGGTTTTGTTGAAATGATTATGGCTCTAAAACACATTCCAAAATAGGAATACTCTATGAGTGTATCTGATGATGTTTAGCACAGAGGCGATCATGGTGTAAATCCTCCAATCAAAGGCTTCCTTGTGAGAAGCCTTTGATTGGAACTCCATGTGGCTCCCATGACATCAGGAGCTTCACCCGGCACTGGATTAAAGGAGAACTATAGTGTTAGGAATACAAACATGTATTTATAACACTATAGTGTTAAACTAGCTCTTTAAGTCCCTGACCCACCTCTCTGTAGGGTTAAAAGGTTGTTTTACTTACCTTTTCTCCATCGCAGAGGCTGTCTCTCCACACCTGATCCAGCATCTATGGCTAAGATCATGAAAACGCTGTGCTGCGCCAATCAGCACCTCCTCTTTGAGATGCAGTGAATAAATGAGTGTACAGCATGCCCTTACAGAGCATGGAGATGATGAACGTCGGTGTTGTACACAGTGAAGCACCTCAAGTGACCATCTGAGTGACGGCCACTAGAGGTGTTAGTAGGCAGCAATGTAAACACTTCCTTTATCTAAACATGCAGTGTTTAGATTGAAAAGCCTGTGGGGACATGCTATAGCCACCAGAACCACTACATTAAGCTGTAGCGGTTCTGCTGATTATAGTGTCTCTTTAAGATGAGTTATACTTGATTTAAAATGCTCTTTGAGAATTTGTTTTGGGGAACGGACGGTGGGGGGACCGGTAGAATAATGCCAATAGAACGTTCTTCTATTTTTACACTAAAAATGGTTAGAAAAACCATTTAATATACCTTTAGACGAAAATAGACCATCACATAAAAAGGTCAATGCGCAAGTTAGGTGATGTTTTATTCAGTGGTGTGACTGTTCTCCATTAAAGGAACGCTTCACACACCATAATAACCTCATTTCAGTGAAGGTGTTCTGATGCATGAAGTCCTGTGTACTTTACTGCCTTAAAGGATTAAACAGTTTCACACTAAAGTTGTCTGGACGGCGCTCCTGAGCTCAGTTTTTCTTGCTCTGCATCAGTCACTGGCTTCAAAGAGGAAGCTTCTGAGTGGGCACTGGTGATAGACTTAGAGTGTCAGTCTGTCACCAGTGCGCAGTCCAAGGGTTCCTTATTGAAGCTGGGTGCTAAAGAGGAGAAAGAGGGGCTGAGCCCATGGGTACCATCTGAGAAACTATTGGGATTTAAACTGTTCATAAACAGTTTAATTCATCCAGGTAAGATGGTGCCCAGAACATGCAGGCACCATAAGAACTCTATTTTTTGATGCCCAGCATGTTCCTTTAAAGCAGTCCAGTATAAAAAAACATGATTTACAAAACATTTACAGGCATAAAATAATAAATATTAAAACAATGTGTTTAATCACACCTACTAATGATTTGCTTTAATTATGAGCATATGTTTATGTGGAGGAAATGCATGATTTGTTTCAACAGCAATATAATTCTCTCATGTGGTTTGCTAACATAAAACTAATTACAAATTGTAATTTGACTTTCCATTGGACTGTCAGTGTTTACCTGTTAAGCATCTAAATAGGTTAACCTCTCTGATGCGTGCTAGCAATGAGCTAAGCCCCATAGCTTTCAGTCTTAACGAAGGTATAAAAAACAATCAGCCATAGCTGCACAGTCTTGAAAATCAGCATGGTTCTGTCATCCCTTAAATCAATACATGGCTCAAAGATTGTTCATGGTCTGAAGAACACAACATTGTCAGGAAGTATAAACTTATGAACCTATTAATTGAGGTGCATGTACTAGTTACAATAAAATCATTCTACATGTATCTGATTGTGTAGCAGACCTTGAATATTACACTCTTAAACTGTTCTTGAAATCCAGCTCTGAGCACTCTCAGCCAGCCTGCATTTAAGGCTGATGAGTCTGCAGCCTTATAACATCAAAATGCTCTGCTGTTAAACTACATCTCCTCTGGAGCATCTTATGTTCTTTTTAAAATTATTTATTTATTAGAAGGGCCCGTCAGGAATCCTGATTATTTATGTAAACACTGTATTTAAAGGCCAGTTGGGAGTGTCGGACAGATTTTGACTCGGGGAATGTTTGAGATATTCAAAGATAATCGGGGTTATTCACCAAAGAGAATTCAAAGTGAAATTCAAATTTAAAGGGACACTATAGTCGCCAGAACAACTACAGCTTATTGTATTTGTTCTGGTGAGTATAATATTTCCCTTTAGGCGTTTTGCATTAAACACTGTCTTTTCGGAGAAAATGCAGTGTTTACATTACAGTCTATGGATTATTCCACTGGTCACTCCTCAGATGGCAGCTAGAGGTGCTTCCTGGGACAGTGCTGCACAGTGTGCTGCACTGCCATTCAGTTTCCCCACGCTCTGCATGGAGACACTGCACTTTCCTCATACAGATGTATTGATTCAATGTATCTCTATGAGGAGATGATGATTGGCCAGGGCTGTGTCTCTGCCTCGTTGATAGTCTCAGCCAATCCTATGGGAAAGCATTGTGATTGGCTCAGAGAATCTCTTCTGATGAGGATAGCCAAGCAGGCAGATTCACGACCCCATAGTGTTCCTTTATAGTCAAAATTGCTGAACTGGAAAATCTGCTAAATCAGCTATGCTTTCAGTTTGGCTGCTCATGCCTTTAACTGAAATTCACTTGGAATGTGTAGATGAGCAGTATGGCCATTGTACAATTGTAAATGCTTTGCTTGCTTTTTTTTTGTCTTATATCAAGATACGTTTGAGGCCTGGGGGTGCCTTGCTTTAATGGTTGAAGGAATTGACATAACATTATTCATGCATTGGGAGTACCCTCCTGGCAGTTTAGCTCCTGTGGCTTTTTTAACTCTTAGGCCCTTAATTGAATAATATTTCCAAATGATTTAATACTATTAAAAAAAACTTTCACACCGATACAAATATTTGTGTTCAGCGAAGTCTCCCAAGTATAACAGTACCCCCCATGTACAGGTTTTATAGTGTTTTTGAAAGTTACAGGGTCAAAAATAAGGCTTGATTTTCACATTGAAATTTGCCTTTGAGACTGTATGGTAGCCCAGGTATGAGAATTACCCCCATGATGGCATACCATTTGCAAAAGAAGACAACCCAAGGTATTGCAAATGGGGCATGTTCTTTTTTAGCAGCTACTTAGTCACAAACAATGACCAAAGTTAGCGTTCATAATAGTTTTTTTGCATTTTTTAACACATAAACAAATATAAATGCTAACTTTGGCCAGTGTTTGTGACTAAGTGGCTACTAAAAAAGACTGGACATACCCCATGTTGAATACCCTAAGTTGTCTAATTTAAAAAAAATTATGTACGTGTGAGGTGTAATTCAGATATTTTCACTATTGATACATTTTAAAAATATATATTTTGAAACAGCAATGTCCAACTTGTATTTATAGCCCTCTAACTTGCAAAAAAAAGCAACTAAGAACATGTTAACATATTTTATAATTTTTTTTATAGTATATTATATGATATGAGGGAAATAATGGTATCTTTAGAAAGACCATTTAATGGCAAAAAAAACCTGTAAATAATATGTGTGGGTACAGTAAATGAGTAAGATGAAAATTACAGCTAAACACAAACACCGCAGAAATGTAAAAACAGCCCTGGTCCCAAATGGTAAGAAAATTGTCTAGTCACTAAGGGGTTAATGGTGACTTCAGTAGATATATCATTTGGGAAGTTTTTCTAACAGCATTGAATCATTTGGAAAGCTTATTAAATCGAGGCCTCGATTTGTTAAAGTTCTTGTCTGTATTCTTTGTTTCAGTTTTGGTAATTTCATTGTCTTGCATATGTTATTTGAGATGTATATTATTTACATAGCTGGTGTAGAGAAACAATTACATCTTATAACATTTGCATGTGCTATTCTTTTGATTATCTAAGACGTTAGAAGCAAACTGGAAAGTCATTCGTGATGAAGGACTTGCTGTGATGGATCAAACCAAAGGTCTCTTTCTTCCAGAAGATGAAAACCTAAGGGAAAAGGGAGACTGGAGTCAATATACTTTATGGCAACGAGGTAAATGATAAAAGAACATGCACCTTGCAGCCTTGTTCTTGACATTTTTGTTTGGCTGAGAACCCATGCCCATCAAGTGTCTTCTCTTATAGTTCATACCAGCATGTTCATTGTCACTGTCCCTAAACTATGCAACTTACTCTTGACTTTGCCAAAGTATCTACTGAGCCCAAAAACTGTGTCCTGCTCAAAATTGATAGTGACATGTTCTTTCTCACTGCTCTACATTATATGTAGCAACCACATTGCTCAATTCATAGCATCTACACTACATTGCTTTGTATGAAAAAACTACTTTCCTTTTTTTCAAAAAGAAAAATCCTCTATAGACGGTCAACACTAAATTGCATGTAAAGTGTGAGTCATATCCAGGGCCGGTGCAAGGATTTTTGCCGCCCTAGGCAAAAGAAAGATTTGCCGCCCCCCACCCCCAGTGACATCGCAATGCCCCACCCATATGATTTGCCATATGAACTAACGCCAGTGCTGCACACAGTGTGTGTTTACATTAGAAAGCCTGCAGAGACAGACTATAGACACCAGAACCACTTCATTAAGCTGCAGTAGTTCTGGGTACTATAGTGTCCATTTAGTGTGAGGTAAATTAGAGATTAGTGTCACTAATAATATACTAGATTGCCTACTTACAATCAGATGAAGATGGTGATGGGCTCTGGCTGCAGTCTGGCTCCACTGGTCTGGTGTAGAACAAGATCTCTGGAGGCTGTTTGTAACTGTGGTCACAAAATTCAATGTTCTGGGAGAACGGGAAGCAGCTCCATTTTTTGGGGCCTCTTACATAGCTCAAGGTCTGGGCCCCAGGGCCTGACGGTGAGTATGCCCATAAGGCCCACCCATAAGTCCACCTACATGTTCCACCCATGAGTTCGCTCACAGGGAGTGGAGTGTGTAGGGGATGTGTTATGTGTTACTGTAGAGGATCTAATGTGTGTGCTTATGGAATGTAGTGTATAGGGATACCAGTTTGTGTAGGTGATGCAGTGTGTTTGTGTGTAGTGGAAGCAGTGTGTTTTTGTGTAAGGGATAGAAAGCAGGGAGTGTTTGTGTATAAGGGATGTATTGTGTGTTTCTTGTTGTGTGTAAGGGATGCATTGTGTGAATCTGTGTTTGTATGCATAAGGGATGCAAAGTGTGTTTCTGTGTATGTAAGGGATGCAGTGTGTGTGTCTGTAAGGGGTGCGTTGAGTGTGTGTAAGAGATGCATTGTGTTTCTGTGTGTGTAAGAGAAGCAGTGTGTGTGTGTTTGCATGTGTGTGTAAGGGATGCATTGTGTGTTTCTGTGTATGTAAGGGATGCAGTGTGTGTGTTTATAAGGGGTGCGTTGAGTGTGTGTAAGAGATGCATTGTGTTTCTGTGTGTGTGTAAGAGAAGCAGTGTGTGTTTGCATGTGTGTGTAAGGGATGCATTGTGTGTTTCTGTGTATATGTGCAAAGGATGCATTGTCTTTATGTGTAAGGGTTGCATTGTGTGTTTCTCTGTGTGTAAGGGAAGCATGTTGTGTTTCTGTGTGTATAGGGATGCATTGTGTGTGTGTGTGTGTGTGTGTGTGTGCGCGTGGTGTGAAAGAGCTCCCTGTCCTGCCCCCTGTCCTATAGAGCTCTCCCTTCCATCCCTTAGAGATCTCCCCTGCCCCTTAGTGGTCTCTCCTCTCCCCCCCCTCCCACCTCCCTTAGTCTCCCCCTTAGTGGTCTCTGCTCTCCTTTGCCCCCTTTCCATTAGTGGTCTCTCCTCTCCCCCCATCCTCCCCTAGTGGTCTATCCTCCACCCCCCTCCCTTAGCGGTCTCTCCTCACCCCCCTCCCCTAGTGGTCTCTCCACCACCCCCTCCCTCCTTTAGTGGTCTCTCCCTCCCCCCAGGACGGCTGCCTATTTCGCCTTATAGGAAGCGCCGGCCCTGGTCATATCTGCATTCAGAACAGTGGTTTTTTTTACACTTGTATCCTAACTGGTCTGTTAAATTGTTGTGCAGTTTTATATTCAAAGCTGCAAAAATTCCTAATCAGGTTCCCTCTATAACTATGTATCTTTGTAAAGCAGAGCATACTGCACATTACTATGTACTCAGATTGTAGCAACTTTACGATAGTTGACACATTTTAAATGTTTCTGATAACTTTTTCTTTAAAGGGACACTATAGTCACCTGAACAACTTTAGCTTAATGAAGCAGTTTTGGTGTATAGAACATGCCCCTGCAGCCTCACTGCTCAATCTTCTGCCATTTAGGAGTTAAAGCCCGTTGTTTATGTACCCTAGTCACACCCCCCTGCATGTGACTTGCACAGCCTTCCATTAACACTTCCTGTAAAGAGAGCCCTAATTAGGCTTTCTTTATTGCAAGTTCTGTTTAATTAAGATTTTCTTATCCCCTGCTATGTTAATAGCTTGCAAGACCCTGCAAGAGCCTCCTGTATGTGATTAAAGTTCAATTTAGAGATTGAGATACAATTATTTAAGGTAAATTACATCTGTTTGAAAGGGAAACCAGTTTTTTTTTTTCATGCAAGCTCTGTCAATCATAGCCAGGGGAGGTGTGGCTAGGGCTGCATAAACAGAAACAAAGGGATTTAACTCCTAAATGACAGTGTATTGAGCAGTGAAATTGCAGGGGAATGGTCTATACACTAAAACTGCTTTATTTAGCTAAAGTAATTTAGGTGACTATAGTGTTCCTTTAATTCCCTCTCTTAATATTTTATTTATTTGCTAAACCAGGAACTAGGGAGGAGGATTTCATTACTACTTTCCCAGCTCTGTTATTTTGGCTAATAACTTCAGACTTGTAAATAATTAAAGACAAAAGGATAATTGAATTGTGCCTAAGAATAACACATAAAATATCTCCATATCAGCAAAAAATTGTGAATATATGGGTTTTGCAAAAAAATCAATAGTGCAGGAAGCATTAAAAACCTGAAATAGCACATTAATAAATTGTAAAAATCTTATCTTAAAAAAAAATCTCATCATAAAATGCAGTTTTAATCTGAAGAATTAAGCTGTTTAACAGTGCATTACTTTGAATATTGTGTAGCATGTGCTGAAGTCGGATGATTTATTTTTTTCTTTCTTTCTAGGTCAGAAAAATGAAAAGTCCTGTAAAAATTCCCCTAGAACGTGCAGTTTATTAGAAAGGTTTCCAGAATCGTCTGGGTGCCGAAGGGGACAGGTATATAAACAATGCATAAACAGTGTGTTCTGTAAGTCTCTAATCCAATGTGTTCCTGACCTGTGCACAGACTATAAATATAATTCTGAATAGACCTCTTTGTTTGAGAACCAGTAAGTTATCCGTGTTGACTGTAGCATTTATCCATCTAAATTATTTTGCTTGTCTTCAAACACCACCATCTCCATATTGAAGAACAAATATCTGTACATTTTAAATTTATGGAATTTGTCTTTGTTGTAGATCAAATATTCAGTTATGCACCCAGGAACTCATGTCTGGCCTCATACAGGTCCAACAAACTGTAGACTCCGGATGCATTTAGGATTGGTGATCCCAAAGGAAGGGTGTAAAATACGATGTGCCAATGACACAAGGTATGTGTTTTGTTGTACTCATACTTAATGACCACTGCTCTCTGAAACTCTGTGTTATTTAAAAAATAGATACCTTTAATCCTTTGAATTTTACGGGGTAAGGAACAAAGGGCATCTCACTTGGTGGGTGATTAAATAGATAACCTCTGAATTGAGTGTTCTAAAAAAAAAAATTTAAAAAAAATCAGCAGAGTTGTGGTGGAAGACTGTGTAAAGGTGTGAAGGTCTAAAAGTCTAAAGATTGAAAAGATCTAAACGTAATTTTCATTAAATATGTTTAACAAATATTGATACAGCTTTTGAGTATGATGCGTGGTCCTTTTTTCCATTTTGTACTTCAGGGATCCATGTTCTTATACGTGTATACTTTAAGGAAAACACAATATTTATATCATGTCCTATGCAAAAATACTTTCCTGTCTGCATGAAAACTGCTCCCAGTGAATATATTCTTCATATTATTACAGTTTTAAAAAAAAATGAAAGGCTGGGAGTGCCAGAGCTTAAGCAACAGCTGGACCAGCCAGGTGTTAGAGGTACTATACCTCCATCTCAGTATATATGGTAACCTTTTTTTAGTTTTGCAGTAACTATCACTTGTCTGCTACTGTACCAGCTATTAGTTGGTGGTTGAGTTTCTCGATGAACGAATATGATTTTGTTTATTATATAGTCATGGCAAAGATTCCCATCTAATATTAATACCTATTCCCATCCAACTGTTGTTAGCTCAGCCATCACTCTTGATAATGTAGGGCATGTTAGAATTGTATTAAAGTATTTAAGTTTTTAACAGAAAAAGTTTTAGAAGGGAACCTTGTTTACACCTCCCTGGCTGTCAGTCAGACAGCTGTTCCTTTACTTCCAGATTACTTCCACGGAGCTAAGCTTGTGAGATAGGCAATTGCCCAGAGCATCTGCCTTGCAAAGATTTCTTATGGATAATAATAGATATGAATTTTTATATTTTTAATTGAGTGTCTGCTATTCACCTGTTTGTGTTAAGATTTGAGTGATTAATCTCATAGATGTTTTAAGCAGCACGGTAGAATATTTATTATTCACTCACTTGTGTGTAAACTCCATATTGCACTATATTTTATTTTTTACAAATTCTCATTGAGCTGCAATAGAGCTCATTGAGAAATTTGTGACTGGATAGCCAACCAGCAACAGCTGTGGGAATAAGCAGGGACGTATTAGCCGCGAGGCAAACAAGGCATTTGCCTTGGGCGGTATTTTTCAGGGGGGGGCCGCCTCCAATGCCCAGGGCAAATGCCTAGTTAGCCTTGCGCTGGCTGCTGGGCGCTGGGCGGGCGGCTGGCAAGGGAGCTCTTCCTCTGAGCGGTCTGCTCAGCTCCCTCGCGCGCCGCCCGCAGAGTGAGGCTGGGAGCCGGGTTGATGACGTCATATTCCAGCTCCCAGCCTCACTCTGCAGCGCGGGAGGGAGCTAAGCAGACCGCTCAGAGGAAGAGCTCCCTCGCCAGTTGCCCGTCCAGCAGCCAGCCCATCAGCCCGACCGGCAGCCACTGGACCACCAGGGAGAAAGAGGAACCCCCCCCAGTACTCCCAAAGGTAAGGAGACTGGGGGGGGGGTTAAATTAAAAAAAAAAGTGTTAATGTGTGTTTGTGTCTGACTGTGTGTGTGTGTTTGTGTCTGACTGTGTGTTTGTGTGTGTGTGTCTGACTGTGTGCGTGTGTGTGTCTGACTATGTGCGTGTGTGTGTGTCTGACTGTGTGTGTGTGTGTGACTGTGTGTGTGTATTTGTGTCTGACTGTGTGTGTGTGTCTGACTGTGTGTGTGTGTTTGTGTCTGACTGTGTGTGTGTGTGTGTGTTTGTTTCTGACTGTGTGTGTGTGCCTGACTGTGTGTGTGTGCTTGTGTCTGACTGTGTGTGTGTGTCTGACTGTTAAGTGTGTGTCTGACTGTTAAGTGTGTGTCTGACTGTGTATGTGTGTGTGTGTATTTAGAAGGTGGGGCGGGGGGGAAGGGTTGGGTGGGGGTGGCGCGGGGGAGGGGGGTGCATGAGTTTTGTCCTGCCTAGGGCAGCACAAAACCAGGATACACCACTGGGAATAAGGCTTTGTCCTGCTCCTCACACAATCTTGTGGGATCCTCCATAGGAATCAGATTGTGAGAGTAATCATTTGCTATTAAGTTGAGTAACTTTATAGCAGAGATTAAAACAATTACATAATTTAAAAAAAAATATTAGATAATATATAGATAATCCGATAGGCTCTCATATGCTGGCAATCTCCATTTCTACAGCAACAGAGATAATAAAAAGTGTTTGGTACTGAGATAGTTATTGTGTGAATATACAGTCGAGTTTCACCAATAATTGTTTTTTATTTCTTTTTTTCCATCCACTGTTTCATTGTTTTACCCTTGAGATGACCTTGCAGATTTTTTGTTTCTGAAAACATTAATTATTCCTGTCTTCAGGCAACAACCGGTACCGTTCTCTCAACATGTCTAGAAAACTGTCTGCATCTTCTGAATTAAACTTTCAAGTTAGATAACCTACATGAGAAAAGGTGAAACTGGCTGGATTTAAATCATTCATTAAATCTTCAGCACAGTGCTAGGTACCCTTGAAAGAACATTATTCTACCCAGTTCTGTCTTATTTTATGCAAATGTAGGTTATTCCCAAGCACGCTTGACATCAGTACAGCAGTGGTCACATACTGATATAGCAAACATCTAAACAGTAGAAAATGACTTTATTTTATGGAATCATGCAACCAGGGCTCAAATCTTCACATCCTTCACTATTAAACAAATAGAAAAAAAGGACTCCAGAAAGAGAGATTCTGGGATCCAAAAAAGGCTGCACCAACATTTTTTTCGAGTGAGTTTTTCTATTTTTGCATACATGTATGCAAAAATAGAAAAACAAACTTGAAAAATTGGTAAATGCTCACCCATACACAGGTAGCATCCAAAGGCAGAGATGGTCAATCCCGATGATAAAGTACAAAGGTGGATACACCTGCTAACACTAATCATGGTGCAAAAGTGTTCTTAATGAAAATTATCCATAATTTGCTAATTCTGTAAAACATAATGTATGTTTAAAAATGTATATATAACAAATGGTGACATAGCAAACTTGATCTATAACAAATCAACTAGCGGAATGAAGATGGATGCATAATACAGTCCCTGTCTGCTCACTATACGCCGCATGAAAAGAGCCCAAATGACCCCCTCGACCCCTAGTTACCAGGGGGACCACCCGTCATAGTCCATCCGGAGCTACCTACACACTCTGGCAGCACTCGCAGCTCACCCCCTTCAGCGAGGGCACACTAGTGGTGGGAGGAGACTTTAATGCCCCCATAGACCCGAGACTGGACACGTGATCTGGAAAGACAACGCTCCCGGATCACGTCATAAGAGGAAAATCCCACTATCAGAGCAGATGTCCAGGCAGACCTAGAACAGTTCTTCCTAACCAACACCAGGCCGGAAGCTAACCCGGCTTCGGTCTGGGAAGCACATAAATGTAATGTCAGGGACCTCCTGATTAAGCACGGTGCGCACCAGAAGAAACTACGCTCATGCGAGGTGAAGGAACTGATCACACAAATGTCATCCCTTGAAACCCTTCATAAGGCCACACTCACAGAGGAGATATACAAACAACTGACAATAGCCAGGGCACAACTTCACTCATGCATAACATCCAAAATGCAATTCCGACTACCCAAGAAATCATTCTATGAGTATGGCAACAAAATGCTTGCCAGAGCACTGAGAGCCAGAAGGCAAAAATGCTTTGTAAAAAACTAAATCAGGCTGGCACACTACACCTGACACCAAAGGGCATAGCGGAAGGCTTCAGACGATAGTATGCTTCTCTTTATAATCTAGCTCCAAAGCAAGAGGGAATTGGGACCGCCACCACAACACAAAACAGAAGAACAGCATACATCACCAGATACATCACCTCAAAAAATAGGAGAGTGAGGCCATGGAAGCACCCATCACCATGGATGAGCTCAAACTGGCCATCAAACTCGTAAAAGCAGGCAAAATGGCCTCACAATACAATACTACAGGCACACTCCCCGCCCCCCCTACCTATCATACTAAGGACATCTGCCTGCAACCTCCCACCCCCCTCGTTTTTTTCTCGTTCACGCTTTATCTCCCTTTCTCTTCCCCTCCTCTTTTTCTTTCCTTTGTCTCCTCTCCTTCCATCTCCACACCACCTTCCCCCCTATCCCCATTACTCCATTTCTAACCCCTCGGCACTCTTCTTGCCCCCTCTCAGCCCCCCTCCCCAACGACCCAGACCAAAAGACATAACCGATTGCCTAACCCCACGGCAAGGCCATGGGGGAACCGACGGGGAAGGGCCCACTGACAAAAACGAAAACTACACAGAAGCTATTAGACGAAGAAGCAGACGCAACCTAGACATCCCAGGACACGAGCACACCACATGACAAGCCATGGGGGAGGAGGGATATTGGGAAAGGGATGGCACATAACCAACACCTGAACAAGCGCACACCACTAGAGGCACACGCAGGCCACCCTTGGGAACAATACCCATCGCTAGGACACACATGGTGAAATACAACGCCAGTACTCTAACCCGCTAAGACACAGAAACCCATGCATGGGAGCTTAAATTACAATTAAAAACGGCATAAAGCAAAAGATTTCCTTACAACCCATGTCATAGATATGAGATGTCATATAGCCGTGATTGAATGGGATGTACTAGTTATGTAAACTGTTATAGATCACAGTAAGTTTGGAATATGTACCCTGCTACTGCTGTTAAATGTATGTTACATCAAATCGACAAACTCTGTATGTAATATTCAAAATAAAACCATTGAATAACAAAAAAATGTATTTCATCTGCCAAAAAATAAAATAAAATAAATCAACTAAAAATGAAAAAGGACACATATTCCCAGGGCATTTCGTGTCGCATGGCACTTAATCTTAGGCATAGTGTGCTAACACACTGCCCGGATACTTAAACTTTCAGCCTAATGATTAGTTAGTTGGGGTGAAACATTAACCCCCTGCAAACCAGAGGGGAGAGAATAGAACATCCCAAGCAAATCACTGCACTGGGAAATAACCCAATAAAAAAATTTAAAAAAAGAGAAAAATAATTTGAAAAACATAAAACATGAAAAAATTAACTAATAAACAAGGTAATAAATAAAAAAAATATAATAATCAGCACAAAGAATACATTTTATATTGTGCCATAGATTGCACTCACAGGATTTAAGAAATTAAATGCATCCAAACCATTCAGGATTTTCCCAATGAGTTATCACAATGCCACCCTTGTCTTCTTGACATATAACAATGTCAAGGTTATGCCAAAATTATTTAATTCTAGCCTAGACAGATTGGACTTTTTGGGGGTTTTTTTCTAAAAAGATTATGCGGAGCTCTTATCAATTATTTGTAAAGCTTCACAATTCCTATCAAGAGACAGTGACTCTAAATGAAACTGACCCAACTCGTCTGAAAACAAATTCTGATTCATTATCTAAGCCTGAATATTGTTGGAATCCTCACTGTCAATCATATCAGAATATACCTGAGAAAGGTGACCAAAAAATGTCAATTTTCTAACATACTGATTAAGCTAAGGTATGAAAAAGATTGAAATCTTTAGAGGGTGCAAAATTAAGACTTTTTTCAAGGTCTTTGATCTGAGAGTCATTGAGAGTTTTATCAGATACATTTAATACTGTCTGTGAGTTTTCTGATCTGACTGTGGTGAATAACTTTTTCTTACCATTACATGGTCTGCTCCCTTGCCCTGAGTGTCTCCTTGGTGACGTCACCTGCGTCTCTTGTTTTTTTGCCTTCTCTGTGTAATTTGAAGCAAAGCCATTTGATGAATCAGTTGCCCTCTGTGATCTTTCTGCACTTGATAAAGAGCAAGTGCTCAAATTAAAATCTGTAGTCTTGGCTTCAGTATCACTGAAACTCACGTTCTTGTGCTGAGGTTGTTTCTTTATGATAGCGTTCACCCTTTCATGAGGTCTTTTTGTCCTTCTATAACTAGGTGGAGATGGCCAAACATACACCCGAGATTGCACATTATCTTCCTTATCATGCTTGTACTTATGTGACTTACGTTCTAAAATAGCATTGCTTAGGCGATGCACCCTTTGCTGAATGTCTGTTTTGTAATTTAGAAAGTTTAAAATAAGGAAATAAAGTTGCAATATTGTGACTTATGTTTGAATGGTTTCAATAGTTTCATCATACATATCTTTTTTTTTTCTTCTTTAACAATTTTTGTATTAAAGATAAAGAACAAACTGAAAGTGCTTCATTACAGTTCTCCATAAATGGCAAATAGTCTTTTAGGTCTACTTACTTGGGAACCACTGATCAAATCATGTTGTCACATGTGACTCCTTATGTATACAGTCAAATGTAAGAGCACATTCACAGATCCATACTACACACACACACACACACACCAACACTCACATGCATACGCAGACACACAGCTACAATCTACCATGCACACATGATGTATTCTTCAACCTTACCCTGCCAGCTGTTTTTCTACATATACCCAAGTAATGGAAACAGGGGCTGCTTAGTTATATAATTAAAGTATAACCTGATCAGAGAATATGAAATCACATGGTCTGTTTACCCAATGTAAATTGACTTAAAGACGCCCCATTTACTGGTTCCAAATCTCCCTATGAAATGGACCATGATATGCACATTGCTTTGGACCCCATTGCTTTTATTTCATATAGTATTTGGTTTTGTTTTTTCTCTATTTAACATGTGTTTCATCTCTCTCCGCGTCACTGTAGACTTCAGTTGTATCTTGGCCCTCCATAAACAATTGTATAACTTAAAATAGCTTTTCTTTGTTCCACATAACAAAACAATCTCTCTTTTCCAGATTTATGTGCTCACATTTCAACTACTCAATATGTCACCATAATTTCACGGATTATCCCATAAACATTCTCACTCTGAACATCATAGCAGTTTATTGCTCAGAGACATTTCATAAAAAAAGATAAATACCATTTGAGTGCTTTTTGAATAAAAGTAAAATTTCCATATTTCTCTGGTATCGATGGTAAAAGGCATTTAATGTTGTAAGCAAAGTTTTCCTACCCTAGTAAGAGTAGAGATAATTTAGCATATGTGCAATCATGCAAGTAAAGCTTTACATTTAGGGCATCGAAGCTGTTGTCTACTCAAGGTTTTCTTTTTTCAATCCTTATTGTGACTATTATGCATTCTCTGTTGCTTCTAACAATACAATCTATATTGATTTGTTTGTTCTGTCTCTTTGACGTTCATTTGCAACAACTACTGTGTGAATATGGCTTGGTAACATTGGACATAGACAAGAATTTGCATGTTTAATACAAATGTATACAATTTCTGGGCTGATCTGTTGTAGGGCAGGGTAATTTTATACATACAGTACTCAGAAATAATATGCTAGCAGAAATGGTTTAAATGTCACCCCAAAAACCACATTATAAGGACGCGAAAAATAGTCAAGGTGTCTACTGGGAAGAACATGGTATAAGATTGTACCGGAATAGGGTTACTTACTTCCACTGTTACTTACACTAGAGCTAAAAAGAAAAATTAGGTGGCTCAGTTGCTAAATCCGTTGACTGATGTGCATGATCAAACCACCCAAAACACATGTTTTGCAGGGCAACTGTAGGTCCATAACACGAGTACCAATAACTAAGATAATAATAACAGAGAATGCTCTTTGAAGGTATTTGCAGTAAATTAGAATAGTGTTCTATAAATTGCAATTATTATTCTAATTATAACCTGGAATGCAAAACAAAGTGAGCCTGTTAACTTGATAAGATGTGAAAGACTCAGGTCCAACCATTCTTACAGATACACATCATGTGTTGAAAAGGACAATTCTTATTTTTAACAAAAACAGTTTCTACAAGGCCAGCAGAAACATTCTGTTGACCTTCCAATACTTAGCAGTCCAAGGAGGAATTGGGCATAGCCTTCTAACAAAACAATCCAAAAATGTACCATCAAACTTAGGCCTTTATGGGAGAACCTTTGGGTCTTTATGGGTAGCCCTATGGAAATTTGTGAAAATCGCCCCTACCCCCGGGCCAAATAGATTCTAAAATCTGGTATTTATTTAGGATGGAAAAACTTATGGAAACTCTCCATGACATTACTGATCATTTTCTTAAAATGTTTTTCATCTTCCTGGATTAGACCCTTAGATACTCATGTGGTAGGCTTCTGACGGGAAAGTCTGGTTTGGCCTGCTCTATCGGGATTGATCCCTTTGTTTATTTTTTTCTTCATTTTGCTGATCATTTTTCTTCTTCTCTCGTCTCCTTTTCTCTTTGCTTTTCTGTTCTGTTGCCTTTGCTCTTTTCTACTTCTCTTTCTTCCTCTTGTTATTTGAGTGGTGACTTATTTCTGCTTTTGGTTGAATTTTTTTGTGGTATTTTTTTTTTTACATATCTGGATTAAATTCAATCATTTTTATTTTATCGGGAGATCTTCTATTTCTCTTTGAATATGTGCATTATATGAAGTGTTATGCCCTATTTAGGAGAGACCCAGTATAGCAACCATTGTATTATAAAACTCTGTTAAAGACATTATATATTTTCCTATATCATTGGTTTTTATTGCCTTGCTTGCACAACAAAACTAAAATTTAAATTTAAATGAAAAGGACCATCAGCACGTTCGACTTGTGAGCTTCCTCAAAAGTTTGGGATTTTTTTTAATTTAAATAATTTTATAACATGTTGAGCATCATGACAGCACAGCAAATGTATTTTATTTATTTTTTTGCAGAAAAATGTGTAATTTTGCTGTGGTATGAAAGATTGTATATGATGTGGATGACTGTTGGTTATGCAAGATGGCATGTTTCTCCTCCACAGATGTCCAAGTGCCACAGCCTATATTATTATTTACTATGACATTAATTAGTGAAAAGAAGTTCCCTTGCAAAATTGTTAAAGAACACAAACAGTTGTGATACATGTGTGAAGAATCCGTTCATTAGGAAGGAAGTTGTGACCACCACTATTCTTGATCGCATGCTAATGCAATTGTGACTTGAATTCCTTTTAATAAAAGTCGAATGTCAGAGGAGATTGTTACTTTCATAACCTAATCTGATGTAAACAAGAACTGTTTCATGGTTGCCCATACCCTTGCCTCATATAAAATGCATCTGTTTCCATGGCTGCAGTGCCCTAAACGTGATAAAAATAGTAAGTATTTCTGTGGCTGCAAAACTTAGCCTGCGTTCATACATAATTATTTAGAATGTCAAACAACTACATCTAGTATAGCTAGGGTGAAGAAAAATTGATGATGCTTTTTCAATTTTTAATTATTGTTTACAGAATTTGCTTACCAGCATATGGTGGTTCTGTAAGGAAATGAATACAGAAATATTAAAGTGTTGCACATTTTTAATTTTATTATATTTTTTGTTATGTTTTGCATATGCATAAACTTTAAAGGGACACTATAGTCACCAGAACAACTACAGCTTTTTGAATAAAATACTGCCTTTTTCAGAGAAAAGGCAGTATTTACATTGCTGCCTAGGGACACCTCCAGTGGCAGTCACTCAAATGACCACTAGAGGTTCTTCTTGGACAGTGCTGCACAGCCTCCTTGATTGAGATCATCAGTATTCACGATCTCAGCCAAACATTGGATTGACTGATATCGTGAGTTTTTATGATGACAGCCAAGCAGGCAGATCAGGGGTGGGGCCAGCACGGACAGACCCGCGCAGTGCTGGAAAAAAATACAAGTTTTCTATTTATTTAAGGGGGATAAGGCCGGGCTGGGGGCTAACATGGTTTTTTAACACTACAGGGTGAGGAATCCACATATGTATTACTGACCTTATAGTGTTCCTTTAAAGATACTTAAAGAAGTTTAAAGGTAGTCTGGTGCTGCTCCCCCTTACTTAGAAACATAGAATGTGATGGCAGATAAAAGCCATTTGGCCCATCTAGTCTGCCCCATCTTTTTGGGCTGTACCATTTAATCCAATTTAACCTATGAAATTCTCCATGTCCTGTTAAAAACCAGCTCTGTCTCCAATCATCAATAAAGGGCAGAAAAGAAACCACAGATGTATTCATGACAATGGAAATAGATTATCTATTTATTTATGTCACAGCTCAGTTATTGGAGCTTCTCAGACCCAGTTATTCGAACTGTTCAGACCCAGTCACCAAAGCTGAATTGGAATATCTAGGGACCTTTTCTGCTTGAAGGGTTACCAGGATTATAGCCCTTTCTCTGGATACCTCCTCACTAGTGATGTCCTGAACGGTTCGCGAACGGTTCGCCATGGACTCATCATTGAGTAAACTTTGACCCTGTACCTCACAGTCAGCAGACACATTCCAGCCAATCAGCAGCAGACCCTCCCTCCCAGACCCTCCCACCTCCTGGACAGCTCACTAAGAATGCAGCTTCACAATGAATGTAAAATGGATGCTGTCCAGGAGGTGGGAGGGTCTGTGAGGGAGGATCTGCTGCTGATTGGCTGGAATGTGTCTGCTGACTGTGAGGTACAGGGTCAAAGTTTACTCAATGATGACTCCGCGGCGAACTGCTCGTGGCGAACCGTTCGGGACATCACTACTCCTCAGGTTTACTGTAGCTCTGATTATAGCCTTTTCCCTCAGACGTTAGCCGTGACTTAATGTAGGGGGTTGAATGAACCTGCTTTATTGAAGGGTTACCAGGATTACAGCCCTTTCTCTGAATACCTCCTCACTAGTGATATCCCGAACGGTTCGCGAACGGTTCGCCACGAACGGTTCGCCATGGACTCATCATTGAGTAAACTTTGACCCTGTACCTCACAGTCAGCAGACACATTCCAGCCAATCAGTAGCAGACCCTCCCTCCCAGACCCTCACACCTCCTGGACAGCTCACTAAGAATGCAGCTTCACAATGAATGTAAAATGGATGCTGTCCAGGAGGTGGGAGGGTCTGGGAGGGAGGGTCTGCTGCTGATTGGCTGGAATGTGTCTGCTGACTGTGAGGTACAGGGTCAAAGTTTACTCAATGATGAGTCCGTGGCGAACCGTTCAGCGAACCGTTCGGGACATCACTACTCCTCACGTGTACTGTAGCTCTGATTATAGCCTTTTCCCTCAGACGTTAGCCGAGACTTAATGTAGGGGGTAGAATGAACATGCTTTATTGGACACACAGCACTCTATATATGCACAGATTACCCCTCCAGGGGTAATCCATATAACACAATCCAATATCTTCCCTGGCTTCACTCTGTCTGTGCTAATGATTGTTAATTAGCTCAGCTCATATGATCAGCCCAGAGTTTATGATATTTCCCTCTGTGGTGTCCTCTCCAGATCGGACACCAGGCAATCTAAGCCCTAAAATCTTTTCTACCAAACAGGGCCGTCATCAGGGGGTGACAACCACGGCGCTGTGGCCGTGGTATAGCGCGACTGGGCCCCTTTAAAAAAAAAAAAAAAGCAGCCGCAAGTGCTGCTGGGAGGAAGTGGTTACTTCATCCCAGCTCACTCCGCGTGGGAGGAGCACGCGCGCCAGTGAAGAGGGAGCGCCGACTCCCATCATCCCCAGCCACCCTCCTGCAAAGAAAAGGTAATAGACAGGAGGGTGGCTGGAAAATGAGCTGTGTGTGTGTATGTCTGTATGTATGTATGTCTGTCTGTCTGTATGTCTGTCTGCATGTATGTCTGTATGTATGTATGTGTATGTATGGCTGTCTGTGTATGGCTGTATGTATGTATGTCTGCATGTATGTCTGTGTATGTCTGTATGTATGTGTATGTAAGTCTGTCTGCATGTATGTCTGTATGTGTATGTATGTCTGTCTGTATGTATGTATGTATGTATGTATGTGTATGTCTGTATGTGTGTGTATGTCTGTCTGCATGTATGTCTGTGTATGTATGTCTGTATGTATGTATGTCTGTGTGTATGTGTATATCTGTATGCATGCATGTATGTCTGTCTGTATGTATGTGTATGTATGTCTGTCTGCATGTATGTCTGTGTATGTATGTCTGTCTGTATGTATGTCTGTGAATGTCTGTATGTCTGTATGCATGTATGTCTGTCTGTCTGTATGCATGTATGTCTATGTAGGTCTGTATGTCTATGTCTGTCTGTCAGTCTGTATTTATGTGTATATCTGTATGTGTATGTATGTATGTCTATATGTGTATGTATGTATGTCTGTATGTATGCATGTCTGTCTGTATGTATGTCTGTTTGCATGTATGTCTGTCTGTCTGTATGTCTATGCATGTATGTCTGTCTGTATGTATGTCTAATTGTATGCATGGATGTATGTCTATGTATGTATGTATGTCTGTCTGTATGTATGTCTGTCTGTATGTATGTCTGTCTGTGTATGTCTGTCTGTATGTATGTCTGTATGCATGTATATATGTCTGTATGTATGTCTATGTATGTCTGTCTGTATGCATGCATGCATGTCTATGTGTATGTCTGTATGTCTGTCTGTGTGTATGTCTATGTATGTCTGTTTGTCTGTATGCATGCACGTATGTCTGTCTGTATGTATGTCTGTATGCATGCATGTATGTCTATGGATGTATGTATGTATGTCTGTATGCATGTATGTCTGTCTTTATGTATGTCTATGTATGTATATATGTATGTCTGTATGTCATTATATATGTATGTCTGTATGTCAGTATGAATGTATGTCTGCATATCATTATGTCTGTGTGTATGTGTGGATGGATGTCTGTATGCATGTATGTCAGTCTGAATGTATGTATGTCTGTATGCCATTATGAATGTATGTCTGTGTATGTCTGTATGCCATTATGAATGTATGAATGTATGGATATCAGTGTCTGTATGTATGTATGTGTGTGTGTGTGTGTATGTATGTATGTCGGTGTCTGTATGTATGTATGTATGTGTCTTTATGTCCTCATGCATGCGTGTCTGTATGTATGTTAGTATGTCTGTCTGTCACTATATATGCCTGTGTGTATGTCTCATTATGTGTGTGTCAGTATGTATGCCTGTATGCATGTATGTCTGTTTCAGTATGTGTGTCTGTTAGTATGTATCTGTCTGTGTGTGTATTCCTGTGGGCAGTATTTGGAGGCGGGCCCCAGGAGGCCCAGACCCTGAGCTGAGGTAGGGACCCCATAATTTCTGGTGGCGGCCCTGCTCACAAACCATACATCTCAGCCACACACTGTCTAAAAAACACCTGGATCGGAAGTACCCATCCCAAACAACAGTACTTTAAAGTTCCACCTAGTGATGGCTAAATATCTATCTGTCACAGAGTGTCATTGGACAGGGCTCATAGTCTGTGTGCAGGAGGCTGGCCTCCAAGACCCTTCAGGGATACAGGGGCTTCTGTCATGTGTAATATAACAAGTAACAAGTTCACAAATATTTAATCTCAGTCTGTTTAAACTAATTGCATTTTTTATTTTTCAGGACCTGGTACGAAGGCAAAGTGTTGATCTTCGATGATTCATTTGAACACGAAGTGTGGCAGGATGCCAATTCTTACCGGTTAATATTTATAGTGGATGTTTGGCACCCAGATCTTACACCACATCAACGACAGACCCTTCCTGCTATTTAGATAGAGAAAAAGTTATTTCACAATAATTAAGTCAAAACCCATGAAGGAATTCAGATCTATAAATAACCACAGGCCATTTTTTCATTAAACTTTCCAGTAATTTTCTATACTGTGGAAAAGGATCTGGTACTCTGCTATACTATTCACTGTGATTTTGACATAGCTGCTGGTATTTGGTACTGGTTAGTACCCTAGATAAAGGCTCTGATGTTTGTTTGTTTGTTTGTTTGGAGGTAAATCAAAGCCCATCCACTGTTTGTGGACTGCATTTTCCATAATTCACTGCTGGTCAGATTATAGCTGAGAATTATGGGAAATCTGTTACAACAGCTGCTCTGGATCTAAGGTTTACCCTATAATGTAGAAAGTGCCAAGATTCCATTTGCAGATATATTTTTGAATGGACTGTTATTTGAAGTCACTTATATTAATAACAAAAACTATAGATAAAATTAAGCAGCGTAATATTTTTTCATACTTGTTAAAAAATATATTTTTTATGTAAGAATTAAATGCAACCACTATATTTCCCACGCAAAAAAAAAAAAAAAACTGCACTGATTAAATATTTTTATTTAACTGTTTTGCTTTATAATGATCAACGTTGCTTGATTTAATATTTCATTCCTCCAAATTATGGTGACCACACTTACCTAGTGGCTATGAAAATGTGTTTGGAAGGTATACATTAAAATCAGTTCTAACCTGTATAGTGTTTACTTTTCCTATCTCAGTGCCATCCTACTAACTAATCAGGAGGACATATATCATACATATGGGAAAAATATGTTTAACAACCTTTATTATACATGTTGTGTTTTCCTCCATTGTATGTATAGACTTTGTGAGTAGCTTTCTTATTTTGTTTCTTACTACAAACTGTTTATTTTGTGCTGCGTATATTAAAAAAAAACCCAACAGATTTCTTTTTTCAGACCTGCCATATTAATTAGCGTAATTTTGTACTACTTAGCAAGACTTTGATTTTTCACAATTCTTTAATAATAAGACGTATAGAAGGTTGTAGACACCACTCGAGTCACTCTAGAAACCCCCAGCTTTACTGCTAAATACCTCACCATATACAGAATTCAAAGTATGTTTCAAATTTGAGGTCAAAATTGTCAAACTAGAAATATTCTCCAAGTGAGCTATGCTTTCTGGCTTTAAATGTGAAATTCTCTTTGAATTCTTACTTTAGTAAAATAACCCTTTAAAGGATCACTATAGTGTCAGTAAAACAAACTCGTTTTCCTGACACTATAGCATCCTCAGAGCCCCCCTCCCTTTGCGGTGAAGGGATTACAACCCCTTCAGTTACTTACATTAATCCAGCGCTGGTGACCTCTCCTCCCTGCCGACGTCAGCCCCCGAGTGGAGCGGAATGCACATGCCTTCAAACAGTCCATAGGAGGCTGGATTAACCCTGCAATGTAAACATAGCAGTTTATTTGAAACTGCTATATTTACATCTGAAGGGTTAAAACCTGGGGGACCTGGCACCCAGACCACTTCATTGAGCTGAAGTGGTCTGGGTGACTATAGTGGTCCTTTAATATTTCTAGAATGGCTGGTGTTTGTGGAATAATGGAAGTAGTGAGTGCAGTATTTTCTGTTTCATGTTACATTTTTTATGTGGAATGTAGAATTTCATATGACATTTTTTGGGTGGGTTTACATTTGTTACATTCTATTAAATCATGTATAAAACCTAGTGCCAGCAACTTTCATACTGTGTTTAGTCCTCTTCTATTAAACAGTAATTTGCACAATTCTGTGGTATGATGTGAATATGCCTTTAACACAGAGTGCCATTTGAGTATTGTATATTAAATATATTTTTGCCTAACAAACCAGTCATAAGGTATGTGGGCATAATTGCAGGTACATAAAATCCTGTTTTATTTTATAGTTTAAAAGATTATAAGTCCCAGTGATTCTTACATCTTACAAGCTTCATCTACTGCATGGACTTGAATATTGTTTGTTATCACTTGTTTATAT
Organism: Pelobates cultripes; assembly: GCA_933207985.1. Classification (NCBI taxonomy): domain Eukaryota; kingdom Metazoa; phylum Chordata; class Amphibia; order Anura; family Pelobatidae; genus Pelobates; species Pelobates cultripes. Next base: position 265,822,762 of record OW240915.1, on the reverse strand, counting down.
ATAAAAAAAAAAAAGCTTTTAATATATTGTGTACACCCAGTAAACTACTTGCTTTGTCCAGAACATTATATGATACTTTATCCATTTGGAGTCTATAATTGCAAGAGCAACCAACAGCAGCAAAACTTGTTATAAACCTTGCCTAAAAAGGACACTTACGCCCAGTGGCGTACTAACCGGCAGGGGGTGCCATTCAGCTGCGACCGAGCAGCACAACATAATTGTGTGAAGGAGAAGAAGGGCGGAGGCCATGTGGACGTACTCCGCCAGTCTGCCTTCACACTCATCACACAGCATCAGGCATTGGGGGGGTGGAGAGGGCGGCGGCAGTACCTGTCATTAATTGTGTCTGCTTTTTTTTTTTATGGGTGTAAATTAATGGAACAGGTGATTTGTAGGGGGGAGCAGTGATTTGTAGGGGTGGCAGGGATTTGGGGTTTTGTTGTGGGTGCCAGGGGTTTGTAGGGGAGAGCAGGGATTTATAGGGGGTGGAAGAGGTTTTCTGGAGGGTGGCAGGGGTTTGTAGAAGAGCCGTGGGTTTTATTGGGTGTGGCAGGGGTTTGTAGGGGGGAGCAGGGGTTTTCTGGGAGAGTGGCAGGAGTTTGTAGAAATGGGCAGGAGTTTGTAGAGGAGCCATGGGTTTTGTTGGACGTGGCAGGGGTTTGTAGGGGGGAGCAGGGGTTTGTAGGGGTGAGCAGGAGTTTGAAAGGGGTGGCAGGGATTTTCTGGTGACAGGCAGGAGTTTTGTGGGAGAACAGGGGTTTGTAGAGAGTGGAGACAGGGGTATGTAGAGAGTGGGATCAGGGGTTTGGAAGGGGGGCAGGGCTTTGTATAGTTTGGCAGGTGCTTTTTTGGGGGGCAGGGATTTTTGAAGGGGGACAGGGGGTTTGGTAGAAGGGGGGGAGGCCATGCAGCAGATTGTGAATGTATATATATATATATATATAAAAACCATAAAAAACTCTGGGGGGGGGTGTGCCAATTACAGGATTTGCCCCGGGTGCCAAATACTCTAGGTATGCCCCTGCTTACGCCTTACTCTATAGTAGGCAAAACAAACATAAAAATATTACATTCTGGGGCCTTTACGTCTGTGTGCTAGAATTTAATGTCCAGTTTATTTAACATCACCCAATCAATGTATCCTTCTTCATGAAAGATGAACAGGAATAAGATTTATTTTTATATCTTCTCATGACATTGGCCTTAAACCTCCCGTACTTTCAAACATACACAAATTCCTTCTAACTTGCTTTCACTTTATCAGCTATAATTGTATATTCCGTGTCAGTAAACATTGAAAAAGGTGTGTCACTATGGCAACATAAAAATATGTTTTTCTCCTATCAAACAGTGTCTATTTAAGGGGTTTAAATTTAACAATTTCTTACTTTTTGTGTTGGGATTAAATGGCTAATTATATAATATGGGTATGTTTTAGGACATTATACTATAAAAGCTCTGGCATATGAATCGAGGTCAAACATTTCTTTGTTCGATATACAGTATTGCTTGAATGACAATGTAAAAGTCATTCAAGTAGTAATGTAAAAAAATGTCAGCCTTTTATTTTAAACTTAATGGGACACTGTCATCATTTTAATATTGTAATACAATGTTTATAATACATTCATGCATATTGAGATTGTGATCAGTTGCCCACCTTTCCCACTCCCCATTTCTGACAGCCACCTCTGGGCACTTTTAATTGGATTGTCAGTTACCGGATTCAGTGCTCACAATTTAGCAATTGTTTTTACTTTTCAAAATCGCCTGATTTTCTTAAAAAAAATTAAAATTAATAAACATGAATTTTTAAAAAGAGATGTATAAAATAACATCACTTATATTGAGATGGTAAAAAGGCAGTATCAGTGTTCCTTTAATTTTTCCTCTTAATCATGGATCTCAAGTAAAGCATCAAGCCTATTCATCAGCCAGTGAACGAAGCACTGGATTTTTTTTAAATGTATTACTATAGAATTGTTTGCAGATATGCATGATGACAAGACATCTGATGTTAACATGCAAAAGCACGTTGGGCTGATGACATCACAGCACACCTACACTTGCATCACAACCATCTATTATGTCATCACACTTATTTATATGTGAATCTGATGCTAAATAGGAGCTGGATAGGGAAGGATCTTGCAGACAATTTCTAGTTAAAGGACCACTCTAGGCACCCAGACCACTTCAGCATAATGAAGTGGTCTGGGTGCCAGGTCCCTCTAGGATTAACCCTTTTTTTTTTATAAACATAGCAGTTTCAGAGAAACTGCTATGTTTATAAATGGGTTAATCCAGCCCTCAGAGCCTCTAGTGGCTGTCTCATTGACAGCCGCTAGAGGCGCTTGCGTGATTCTCACTGTTAAAATCACAATGAGAACACGCAAGCGTCCATAGGAAAGCATTGTAAATGCTTTCCTATGAGACCGGCTGAATGTGCGCGCAGCATTCTGCCGAAAGGGAGGAGTGGAGGAGGATCGGAGGCGGAGAGCTCCCCGCCCGGCGCGGGAGAAAAGGTAAGTTTTAACCCTTTCCTCTCCCCAGAGCTGGGCGGGAGGGGGACCCTGAGGGTGGGGGCACCCTCAGGGCAGTATAGTGCCAGGAAAACTAGTATGTTTTCCTGGCACTATAGTGGTCCTTTAACTGAGAAAGAGAAATTTTAGTATTGAAGACAAATTTTTAAAAAACTATTTTTGCTTACAATATGTTTAGCTGTTCACAAACAAAACACTGTTTCTTTAAATATTGCTTGTATGACTTTATATGAGGACTGGCTAAGATATGTGAATTGTTTTATAATATATTTTGTTTGTATGATATTACTACTTTAATTGTCACTACATCTTTTGTGCACGTATATAAACGCTAAACATACTTCTATTAATGTTATGCTGTGTGACGAAGTGCCCTTCACCACTTGTGCCTGGAGAGGACTAATTACCAGCCACAGTGGCGTACACATGACCCATGGGGCCCCGGTGCGAAAATTGATCCGTGGCCCCCCCCCGCGCGCGGGCCGGGCCGCAACACATGGCGGTGGGCACCTGGTCGCAGGGGTTACAGGGCTGCGACCCCTGCGACCGCGGTATGTACGCCAGTGCATGCAGATGCACACACACTTAAAGGACCACTCTAGGCACCCAGACCACTTCAGCTTAATGAAGTGGTCTGGGTGCCAGGTCCAGCTAGGGTTAACCCATTTTTTCATAAACATAGCAGTTTCAGAGAAACTGCTGTGTTGATGAATGGGTTAAGCCTTCCCTATTTCCTCTAGTGGCTGTCCCATTGACAGCCGCTAGAGGCGCTTGCGTGCTTCTCATTGTGATTTTCACAGTGAGAGCACGCCAGCGTCCATAGGAAAGCATTATGAATGCTTTCCTATGTGACCGGCTGAATGCGCGCGCAGCTCTTGCCGTGCGTGCGCATACAGCCGACGGGGATGAGAATCGGAGGAGGAGAGCTCTCCGCCCAGCGCTGGAAAAAGGTAAGTTTTACCCCTTTCCAGAGCCGGGCGGGAGGGCACTATAGTGCCAGGAAAACGAGTATGTTTTCCTGGCACTATAGTGGTCCTTTAAAGGACCACTACAGACACCCAGATCACATCAGCTCAATGAAGTTGTCTGGGTGTCAGGTCCCTCTAGTTTTAACCCTGCAGCTGAAAACATAGCAGTTTCAGAGAAACTGCTATGTTTCACTGAGGGTTAATCCAGCCTCTAGTGGCTGTCTCACTGACAGCCGCTAGAGGAGCACACTGAACGTCCATAGGAAAGCATTGAGTAATGCTTTCCTATGGGGTTTGAATGCGTGCGCGGTCGCATTCGGAGCTGAGAGGCTGAGGGATCCTCAGCGCCAAGGGAGTCCGGCGCTGGAGAAAGGTAAGTGCTGAAGACACACACACACTTACAGGCGCATACACACTAGCTAACAGACACACACATTTACTGACAGAGACACAGTCAGCGACAGACATACATACACACTCACTTACAAAACATACACTCTCATTGACAAACACACACTCACTAACAGACATCAAACAGACTCACTAACACACACACACTCAGTAAGACACACACAGTAACACACTCACTGACACTCACTAGCAGACACACACACTAACACACTAACACTCACACTAACACTCACTAGCAGACACACTAACACTCACTCTAACACTCTCACACACTAACACTCACTCACACTAACACACACTAACACTCACCCTAACACTCACTAGCAGACACACTAACACTCACACACACTAACACTCACTCACACTAACACACACACATGATTTTAAAAAAAATGTTTTTAATGTAATCCCCCCAGCCTCCTTACCTTTTGGAGTGCTGGGGGGATTCCCTGGGGTCCAGTGGTGCTGCTGGGCTCCTGGGCGGGCAGGTGGCCGGTCGGGCGGGCGCGCGAGGGAGCACTCACTGCTTCCTCTTCAGCTCCCTCGCGCGCCGCGTAGGGATGCCGGAGCCGGAAGATGACGTCATCTTCCGGCTCCGGCATCAGTGCGGTGCGCGAGGGAGCTGAAGAGGAAGCACTGAGTGCTCCCTCGTGCGCCCGCCTGCCTGCCCGACCGGCCATCCGTTGTCAGCGGGGCCAGCCTCAGGGGGGCCCTGGGGTGGTCGGCTCCTGGGCCCCCCAGGGGAAGAGGCTGGCCCTGGGCGTACATACAGGGTCGCAGGGGCGGCCGGGCCCCCTGGTGGGCCGGGCCCGGTCGCAGTCGCGACCCCTGCGACCCTGTTATGTACGCCACTGACCAGCCACTTGCCGTATGACTATGGCCCCTGGGAGATTGTGCCAGTTAGAAACACCATTTGGACTTATTGGTGGTTTAAAAGACTGTTCTGGCCCTTTAAATGGTACTGGCACAGTTCTGCAATTTCCAAACTCTGTCTGACCCTTTTAACTGTCATTTTGTTTTCCTCTGAGGAGGAGTTGTTTTGCTGCATGAGTGCTGTTGCTTTTGTGTGCTCATTAAACAGACCTGCTTGACCCTTTCTTGAAGCCTTGGCTCATGCTTGGGGGATGGGATAAGTCTGCAGTGCTGATGGTGTCAGTTGGAGTGCTTGGATTCCTCGGCAACCACTAGGAGCATCGATTGACGGAGGTACTCGGTCGAAGTGCCAGCGGGCCCGTCACATGCAGTATCATATTTATAATTGTAATGTACTGATACTAATGTGTATACATTTATTTTACTGTTAAATGTATATGCATTGTTTTATAGTCGTGAAGTGTTACCTATATTAATCAAGTCTTGGTATTCTTCAACAATGAAGAATATAATCCCATTAATTGGTCATTGTGAGGTTTTAAAACCTCTATTCTGTTGAGGGTTCCCGTTAACTTTAACTGAAGTTGTACCTATTTGGAAGAGACATGGAAATTACACATAAAGCAAACCAGTAAAGATTTTCAAATTATTTTAATAAAAGAATGTTAGAATTATGACATAGAGGCTAATAAACCAAGCTGAGTATGTGATTTGATGAGTTTTAGAAAAACCTCTTAAAGGGGAATAATTGGGTTTACATAACACGAGACTGTGTAAACACTACTGTACAAATAAGATAACAGAATATGAAATCATTATGATTGAAAGAACCTGTTCTTGAATAATAAAAATCTAGTGTACTTTTTTAACATGCATGTTACCTTTATATTGACATAGTGTTCTTAGCCTCAAGTTGGCCTCCAAATCCTGTCATCACACCAATGCTGTTAAACGAACACTCAAAGCACCATAACCACTTCAGCTCACTGGTGTGCCAGTCTGCCCTTGTGCATCCCATTTTAAGTAATTTAAAACATGTTGAATGCCTCCACTACTTGCGCCAAAGACAGCCAAAAGCTCCTAAGCAGAAATGTCCATTAGGTCTCCTGAGCAAAGACCTGCAGTGCAGGGCATGGCACATTGGATGAGAGTGATCAGCTTTCACTCTCAGCCAGTGAGAGTTCCTGCTTAGAAAATTCTGTCTCTTTGGCTTTAGTAGTGGTAGGTGAGTGTCATCCAGCAGAACCCAGATAAGAGGTCAAATGTTTAAAGACTGGTTTGACTGCTTACAATAGGGTGGATGCCAGGGATCTCCAGGAGCCATAATCACATCAGTGATATGTAGTGGTTATGGTGCATGGTTTGTTCCTTGAGTTATAGTAAGTCTGGCAAAATTACTTGAGATACTTTGATGGATATCAACCAATCCTCCTGGAAAAACAGTATCAAATTATATCTCCCATGATTCTTTTATTCACACTGAGAACAAAATCCAGTTTGCACAATTTCCTCTAAAATATCAAAGCTGTGAGAATGTCTTCAAGTCACCTATTTTTGCCTTAATATTGCAATTTGTGTTTTAATTCACTACATTTGAGTGTTTAGAGAATAAACCATTTAGTGTCTTGTATTAGAGATTTTTTTTTTTTAAACCTCACCGTAAAACTGTAAGTTACATGTTACCTGTTACAAGTGTATGTTACACGTTTTATTGTTGTTTTAAGATCCATAACTCATATTGTGTACTAATCAAATATAAAATCATTAGCCATTCTCGTTTACTAGCTTGCAATTGATTTTTTTGTTTAAATAAACACAGACATACTTTTCCATTTCAGAAAGATTATGCATTTTTCAGCTTTGCAAAATGCTTAATAGACTAGAACACGCTGCTGCTATATGTTATACAACTAATATATCAGCTTGCTAAAAGATCCGTATGCTATAGCTTGTGTTTATAAGAGAAATCCCAGCTTCCTTATGATAATTTTGTAGATATTTTTATTTGTTAACAGAATTGCTGCCTAATATAACATTACATTACAATTGCACTGAGCCTTGTTGAACAAATATCAGACATTCGTACTTGTTTCGCTAGCTCGTTCTTTTATTCAGTACCTTGGCCAATGTGATTCATTAGTTACTATGGGGGAAAAGTGATTTCTGTGTGTTTAGAAACATGTTGGCATCACATACAAAATAACGTGTCTTCATTTCAGGAGTAACACTTTGATGAATGAGTTGTTTTCTCTTCTCCTGATACCATGCTGTCAGTCTAAATTTACATATAAATATAACAATTTCCCGACCTCACAAAAAAGCTGTGCAATTGTGTATTATTTTATTGTAGATTGATGGAAAGTTTGAAATATTTGTTTTCAATTTTATTTTAACTATGACTGTTAAAAAAAAAAAACTATAACTATGAATGTGCTTTTAGAAGCAGAAATCACATTCTTTTTATGAAACTTTTCTGTTGTGTATCTTGTTATGTGCTTTCTGACATGAATGAATAAAGTTTAAAATATTTTCATCTGCCCCCCTTTTTTTTTAAAGTACTCACTGCAAATGTGCTTATTGTTCTTGTTTCATTGTTGAGAATGTGCACGTTTAAAAAGTTTTTTTAGTTTTTTGAAGCAATCTTTTAAATTGTGAAACCGAAATTGATCAGGCTAGGATATGGGAGCAACACATTGTTGATACTCCTCTGTCATTCTTGCCCCAGAATGTCTATAGTGTAACAGTGGAGGGGGTGTGACACTTTCTATATGGATATATATTACAGCTCTCAATCATTTTCCAATTTGTAACATAATAGCTGAGTTTAAAGGTAAAAAAAACAGGAGCCTTTAACATCTTTGTCAATCTTGCTTTTAAAGGACATGTACGAGTTTTGCTCCCATTACTGTCCCATAATAGTCATATATATTACCTTCCAAGTTCTATTGGAAACGTGATATGGACTTGAAGGGTAATTTGTCAGCAAGCACTGTCGAAAGCTAAATTTTTATGTGTTCCTAAGTATACACAAACCTAAAATTCTCCATCAGAATTAGACTAAATCCATCATCATACCAATTAGTGTCTAGTGATGTATTAAAGTCTCCTTATTCAGAGGCTCATCATATCTTTAAAATAAGTGCAGGATTGAATGCAACACATGACAAATCATTATTTAATTACAGGAGAAAAATGCAATATTGCAAAAGCTGATGGATTTAACACTAGAAAGCAAATTGCAGGAAGAACTAACAACCACTTTGGAACATTTAGGTAAAACCAGTTGAAAAACATTCAGCAGTCCAGATATGCTTTTTTAGTTGCTTCACTGTACAGACCGCAATATTTTTACTATTGTGTAGACGTTTGTCTTAAACAGCTCACCTTTATTTTCTTCAGATATGTTCTATATTTTAATTTAAATTGGAAAAGACTGTGCATTAAATTGTATATTCAGATTCACAGATAATGGCCTTAACACATTAATGGATTTTACGAATGGTAAAATTCTAGTGGTTCCAGCGACTATAATTTTAGAACCAAGAGATGACCTACATACAAATGAGCTTTCTCTCCACATCTGTTGGGCATTTAAATAATATATTTGCACACATGCCTTTCTCTGATGCTGTTCTAGGTTAAAAATTAATTTAAGAATCAATCAAAATCTCAACATTTCTCTGCATACATTTTTATTTCAATGATGTGGAACATTGTGCAAATAAATGAAAAAAAACAAAACAATCAGAATCTTTGGCACCTTAGGTATACATGACAAATGTTGCATTTCTGTACCAGCATGAAACAAATAACTATGGGCATTTTGGCGTTGAGAATCTGAAGATTGGCTACATATTGTTTAATAAAACATTGTCTATATAATGGTTCAGTGTGACAGCTATGGGAGGTGTAACTTATTAAGGAAAGTGTAGGACCCTCCTTTAAGTTTAATACCAGATTGATCTGTCTTAACAATATTTACCTTTGTGCGTAAATGCTTGGATAGGGACATAAAGATTTGACTAAATATAATCAATCTAGATTTTTGAGGGTTTTTTGATCATGGTACATGGTCAAAATGTTCAGTGAGATGACCTCAGAAAATTTTTCTATGTGTCATTTCCAACAAACATGAGTTTTTACAGTAATTTTCAAATGGTAGTTATTCAGAAACAAGGCTTGATTTATTAATCGTTTGAAATGTCAATGTTAGTCCATGGGTTAAATTATTAAGCTAATACAATAGGATATCACTGATACAGCAAAATTCCATGTTATTATGATTGCCTATGTGAGGCATGTGGCATAAGTGTTCAGTGAAGATAGCTAAACAAGTAGTCTCCCAACTTATGTAATATTTAACACTTTTACTCGCTGAGTATGAACAAAGCACAGTGGCTAAAAAAAATTATATTATTTTTGCATTTCTGTCCATGATTTCCTTTTATTATTACTTGGGCCTGGATACTCTGTAAATTAAATTAAGAACATAAGGAAAATATATATTTTAACACATACATTTTACTACTGCACAGGATGAAATGTTTTTATTGTACTAGATTATTCTCAGGGTGCCGTGTACCATCTGATTTGAAACTTACAGCTAATTCTAGGGACAAAATATGGCATTCCAATGCTGAACTGCCACTTTCATGGGCTGGCTAAGAGGTTGGACATCATTAATTGCATCAAATCTGGCTACCCTGGTATCTTTGTTCTGTGTTAACAAGTTCCCTGAAGACACTCCGTGAGTCACGAAATATTTTATCGTTACAACAAACATGTTTGGACAAAATAATTGTTGACAATTTTCTGCTGGTGATTTATAGTCAGTACAAGACAAAATATCACGGGTCTTCATACAAACATATTTCTTTGATAATATAAAAATACTGACTATTAACTCTGTCTTAGACAGACATTGCCTACAATTCATTAGCTGAGCATATACCTTGTAACGCAAAAGGCTATCATGTACTTTATCTGTGTCCTTTTTGGCAGTAAAAGACTCTTCTGTAGATAAAGTTGCTCCTGGCATTGATGTTGGCACTATGGCAATTAAATAAAATAGGTCTCTGCACAGCAACAACTTGTGCAAATAGCTGGTGAATATTTTGCAAAGTGAAAAAATAAAGACCCATTGGTGAAAACGGTGGTTGTGGTGATGCAGGTTGAATCAGTCCAGGGCAAGCAGTGGTTGGGTGTTTTCATTGTCTCTGTGGTCCTCACGCATCAGTGTGCCAGGCTCCACCACTGATTGAGATCTGAAAGAGAAAATACATGCCTTGCATAATGCCAATCTAAGTTATAATACTATTTCTAAGCAATACTATGCAAGATCCAGTGCTTTTTCGAATCCTGGAAGAATTGCACAATATATTAAAGGGACTTTATGTATCAGTTTAACTTATTGGAATATGCTGATGGCAGACTACTAACAATCTATTAAATCTTCTCCGAAAGCCAGGAGGGGGATTTCAAAGTCATACACAATTCTCAAAGCATTTTTTTTTAAAAACAAATAATAATTTTCAATTCTCAAGACAAATCACCCATCTATTGGGGAAAAAAAACAAACATAAGTTCACATATTGAGAAACAGAAATATCCACTTCAAGCTCAATGATCTGGTTACTGCAATTACGTGTTCAACATACTGTAAGACAATTTGTAACTACTACCGCACAGAAGTTTATGGAGGGTCCCACAAGATGCAGAATCCTCCATAAACCAACTGTCACAATATCAGATACCTGTTTCATTACGCATACTGTTTTGTAAAGAAATTCCAAACAGGATGAGTATATCATAAATATTTTATTCTCAAAAGTGACTGGGACGCAACAGAGCTACATTAATACCTACAAAAAAAAAAGTAAAAGTTGCAAGCAATAATACTTAAAATTAACTTAAACTACTAATGTCTAAAGTGATCAAAATAAATAAAATAAAGAAATAATATTCTTGTTCATTTTTTATTAGGTGATTCTCTCCACTTCAATTGAACTATATTGTTTTATGCCCATAAATCAGTTGGATCTCTATTATGCACAATTTTACAATTGGCAGAAACCCTATGGTTCTCACATGCAGATTTTATACTATATATTTGTTAATTTATTTGTTTCCGCAGTATTCTAAATGCCACTCTATTTTAGATGTTGCTAGCAGAAGAGCCTGGTTCATAAGGGCATTTTATGTTAAATAAAAATCTATTTGCAGTGTATGAACTAGTGAGAACAGTAAAGAAACCACAACAGTGTCAGTTAATAATAAAGTGGATAGTCAATACATTGTTAAACGCAGGTCAAGCCATAAGACTTGCTTTTCTCACAGAAGTCTCACATTTGCATTGATGTTACTATTGCAAGGGATTCTGGGTGAACATATGCAAATTAGTTCACATTAGTTCAACTTGGCATTACTTGCAGAGCACAAACCAACACAAACTCCAAGGATCCATGTTGGAATAAAATAAAATGGAATAATGAGGCAATAGTAACACCTGCAAATTTGAGATTTCAATCACTTCACCCCCCCACCCCCCCACCATAACATTCTTGGTTTGTGCTCTGCAAGTAACACCAGCCCTTAATAGCTTTATGCTGATTAGTTGCATTAACAATGAAACAGCTGTCCATGAGTGATTCACTGGCTTTGTATATCTTCCTAAGTTGTGTTTTAAAGCTGTTTTACAGTTGTATGTACAAACATAAACTCCAAGGAATCCATATTTAAAAGGGAATAACAAGGCAAAAATTTGATTCTTTGGGGAACTAATTTGCATATGCCCACCCAGAATCCCTTGCAGTAGTAACATCACTGCAAATATGAGATTTCTGTGGGAAAAGCAAGTCTTATGGCTTAACTGGTGTGCAGATCTGTGTTTAACATTGTATTGACTATGCCCACCAGGACTTTTTTTGGTTTGTGCTCAGTTAATATTAAAAATATACAAACAACTGTGATCTACCTTCACTTTAAAACTTTGTATACTTGGTGGGGCTTCACCTACTGGTGGAGTATACAAAGCACGTGTGTGTGTGTGTGTGTGTGTGTGTGTGTGTGTGTATATATATATATATATATATATATACACACACATCATAATGACTGATGCTGCTATTTCAAACTCTGTTGGAATTATGTTTACACATGTGGTTAGTTAATACTATTTATTTTGAATAATTATATGTTTCTTGCCTTTTCTCTACAGGTTATTTCTGAAGCACTTTATGACAACTCAATCAAATAAAGACACTTATATTGCACAGCAGCCATGTCATGTTGGTCTTGCGATGTAAAATAGTGCCATTTTGTAGATACAGCAATGTTTATATTGCATGGCTAAACCTCTAGTGACTGTCTTCCTGACAATTAGACACAGTTCTGTGCTTGTTAACGTTCTAAGGCATTGATGATGTTAAATGTCCATTGATACTTATTATAGAGAAGATTTGGATTCAATGCTTCTCTGCTAGAGGTATTTGATCAGAGAAGTGTGGTACTTGCTGTTCATGCACTTCTAGTCGACAATGCTCTTCTGTAAAGAGCATTGGATTGGACAAGAAGAGGAGGAAAAGCAGAGTGGTCAGCTGCGTGAGTGACTCTCGGGGCTGGAAACAAGCTTAGTAAAACTCTTATTACTTAGATTTAGCTGTGATAAAACATCAATCCAATTGCCCCCCAAAACAGGGACAGAAAGTAACTGTAGTAAGTGTGTTAAAAAAATTATAAGCTTATAATCATGTCTACAAATGCTCACAGTTTAGGGAATAAGATCCATGAACTTTTGGCAATAATGGCAACTGAGAATGTAGATTTAGGGACTGTTACTGAGACATGGTATCATGAGATAAATGACTGGGATATAGCAATACCAGGGTACTCTATATATAGAAAAGACAGAGAAGGCAAGAAAGGGGGATGGGTGCCCCGTATGTGAAGGATAGCATAAAATCTAACCTGAAAAAGTTAGTGAGGCAAACATAGAGTCCGTTTGGGTTATGTTAGAATTTGGAAACCACACAGTAACTCGTGTAGGTGTTATTTACAGGCCCCTTGGACAAATAGAAGAGTTTAAGAATTTACTAGTTGAGGAAATAGCTAAAATGTCAATGAAGGGTGAAGTTATTATCATGGGTGACTTTAATCTTCCGGATGTGAACTGGAAAGCCAAAACAGCTGCTTGTGCCAGGAGCACACATATTCTAAACTCCCTACTGGTATTGTCTCTAAAACAAGTAATTGAGGAACCAACTTGTAAGGAGGTCATACTAGATTTAGTGTTAACAAATGGAGATTTAGTATCAGATATTAATGTAGGTAAAAGTTTAGGATCTAGTGATCACCGGTCAGTGTGGTTTAATATAAGAAAAGTGACTGAGTCACACCACACAAAAACAAAAGTGTTAGATTTTAGAAAAACAGACTTTTCTAAAATTAGAATATGCGTAAAGGAGTCCTTATTAGACTGGAACAGTTTAAATGGAGTACATGAGAATGGGATTATTTAAAAGTTGCACTACTGAAAGCAACAGAAAATTCCATTAGGTTTGTCAGGAAGAGCAGAAGAATTAGAAACCACTGTGGTACTCCACAGAAGTGGCCAAAATAGTAAAAAAACAAAAAGTTAGCATTTAGTAGTTATAAAAAAAGCAGAATGAGGAAGACAGACAGATCTATAAGATTAGGCAGAAAGAGGCAAAGCAAGTTATAAGCGCCTTAAAAAAGCACACACAGAAGAGAGACTAGCACATTCAGTAAAAAACGGGATACATTTTTTTTTAGATACATAAATAGGAAAAGAAGAGTAAAACAAGGATTAGTTAGATTGAAAACAAAAGAAGGACGGTATGTAGAAGAGGATAAAGGTCTAACTGACTGCCTCAATGAATATTTTTGTTCAGTATTTACAGATGAAAATGAAGGAGAGGAACTTCAGTTAAGAAAAAGGACAAATGGGTAATTTGTTATATGTGAGTTTACAGAGGAAGAGGTTCTTTTTTTAACTCTCAAGAGTAAAGACAAATAAGTCAAATGGGCCTGATGGGAAACACCCAAAGTTATTAAAAGAACTTAGTGGTGTACTAGCAAAACCATTAGCGGATTTATTTAACCAATCATTGTTAACAGGAGTAGTCCCAGAAGATTGGAAGTTAGCGAATGTTGTACCCATTCACAAGAAAGGTAGTAGGGAGGAGTTGGGCAACTATAGGCCAGTAAGCCTTACTTCGGTAGTGGGGAAAGTGATGGAAACCATGTTAAAGAACAGAATTGTTGAACATCTAAAATCCCATGTATTTGAAGATCAGAGACAACATGGGTTTACTTCAGGGAAATCATGCCAAACTAATCTTATTGCTTTTTTGATTGGATAACTAAAATAATAGATCCGGGTGGTGCAGTAGACATTGCTTACCTAGATTTCAGTAAGTCTTTTGACACTGTTCCACTTAGAAGGCTTATCAATAAACTGCAATCTTTAAGTTTGAACTCCAATATTGTTGAATGGGTTAGGCAGTGGCTGAATGACAGGCAACAGAGGGTTGCAGTCAACTGAGTATATTCAAAGCAAGGTCTTGTTACCAGTGGGGTACCTCAGGGATCTGTACTTGGACTCGATCTCTTTAATATTTTTTTAGTGATATTACATAGAAACATAGAATGTGACGGCAGATAAAAACCATTCAGCCCATCCAGTCTGCCAAATTCTTCCGTCACATTCTCTGTTTATTCTATGTGTCCTGATTAGAAATAGTGAGTAGAACACTATAGTCTTAGGAACACATGTATTCCTAACAATTTAGTGTTTTTTATTTTAATATTGATACACAATCTTTCTCTCTAGAGTGAAACTAGTGTAACGTATACACATACGTTTTCCACATACTTGTGTTTCCCTGTGCTATACCTATCTATCTAATTATTAAATGGGTGTTTTACTCATCAAATCTCTAAAGCATTCTCTTCAATTTAGTTGACTGTAAACCTTGTGTCAGAATATTAAATTAAGCTATTTTAATTGCGACTTTGTCCTTGTTCTAGGTCAATATCATTAATCTGATTGCAATTTACAGCAGCTGTTACTGCTATTCCTAATGGCTTTACATAAATTGCACAATGCAAGAATGCAGAGCTCCAGAAAAAAAAAAATGTATATTTTATGGCTAATTTGCTGCCATGTTTGATTGCACCAGTATTATCTGTAGATGTATATATACAATTATAATTATTTAGAATCTCTTGTTTCTGGAGACTTTTCTAAACTACTCACACTATGTTCTCATGGTTTATTATATCTCCAGAACCCCTCATTGGCATTACATCCTTTAATAAACATTCAGCGTTGTATACCTTTTATATTGTTTCACATGATTATACCAAGATATGAATATGGTAAAATGTAATGTCTAGATAACTACTTCTGGTCATTAAAACATAATGGTAAATATATATATATATAAAGAAACGGAAGACTGCAGTCGAGGTGGATGTGGCAATACCCAGTGACTATAACATCAGGAAGAAGGAACATGAGAAGGTGGAGAAATACCAAGGACTAAAAGAAGAACTAGAAAGGATGTGATAGGTGAAGGCAGGAGTAGTTACAGTTGGGATAGGAGCATTTAGGGCTGTGACTGCATGTTGGGGGAGTGGCTTCAACAGATTTCAGATGGGACATCTGAGATCGCTGTCCAGAAGAGTGCAGTTCTAGGAACAGCTAAGATACTGCGCAGATCCCTCAAACTCCTAGGCCATTGGTAGAGGACCCGAGAGGAGGAATAAACATACCACCCAGGAGGGGCGAGATAATCAATTTTTGAATATATATATCACAAGCGGGGAACATTAGCTCAGAAATACATTTGTCACCTAGGCTGCTCCCTTTTGTCTCACATGGCTGGGTCTAAAATCCCCTGCTTTAATGTGTGGATGATGCCCAAGACTGACTGCTGTCTCTGCATTCTCAATACTGAATCTATACAAGCCTCATGCATGTGGGATTACCCCTGGCCCTCATAGCAGGATTAACCATGAGGTAATCCTAGGTGACCACCTACAGCCCAGAGGATAGGGGCCCTGGAACCACAAATTTACTTTGCCCCATTAACCATTATTATTTGATGAATTAAGGGGGGGCATACTGCTATCCTGCTTAAGACCCCATGGGGTCTTAATCCTTCTCTTCTGGCCCTATACCTATCCTTGTAGTTAAGGGTGTAGCTGGGGTACCACAAGGAAGTTCTGCCCTCCTTAACAAAGACCTCCTCCATCTTTGCCAACTTCTGCTAAGAGTTTACTTGGGCAGCAAGTAAGCAGTCAAAATTTTAATTTCATCCAACTACATTTGGCCGAAAATATTTTTTGATCTGAACCAAATTTCGGCCATTATACTTACATTTTTCATATCAATCTCTTCACTAAGGAAGCAGAAAGAAATGTGAAGCGCTACAGCAACCGGTAAGAATTATTACAACCTTTCCATAACAGACAGAATAAAGATGTAATATTATAAAGGATATCTTAAATTGATTTCTACATAAAATGGATGATAAACCATTACAGTCTTAGCTCAATCATTTAGGTAAAACAGCACACTCATTTGTATTGATTGCATCAATACAAGCACAATTAGGGAGATTCAATTTGAAATTCTCCCATGATAGTGCTTACACAAGGCTGCACTCTCTTATTTCAGTTTAGTAAATGCAGGCACATGCCACATAATAAATCCATGGACCTTGACTCAAATAAAAAAAAACAAAAAAAAAAACAAATATGTATATATATATATATATATATATATATATATACACACACACACACACACACACAATAGTATTCTGCTCTATGTATTATAGCTGGTGGGGAGTACTTGTGGAGTGGGTTTGCCAGCATTCAATTGACTGTCCCACCATATTAGAGGCACTTGGCATGTTTAGCTAGTTAGTAATTTTTTATGTATAAAATTCTGTAAATGGGTCCATCAGATTCTTAATCCTGCACTGATTTCATCCCTGGTGGAATCTGCCCTTAGTTTTAATAAACGGTGAGTGCCAGTCAAGAGTTCAATTTAATTTAAAGCATCATCTCAGCAGTAGTTTCTTTTGGGATTGTTTGTGTAGGTAATAACAATATGTACAATGATTATGAACCCACAATAAAATGAACATATTCTTCTGAAAGTGAACAGTTTTAAAATTGTAACTAACACCTCCGGCACTGTTTATTTCAAAAGCATTAATTTGCTAAGCTAATACTGCATCTAATACAGGGAGTGCAGAATTATTAGGCAAGTTGTATTTTTGAGGATTAATTTTATTATTGAACAACAACCATGTTCTCAATGAACCCAAAAAACTCATTAATATCAAAGCTGAATATTTTTGGAAGTAGTTTTTAGTTTGTTTTTAGTTTTAGCTATGTTAGGGGGATATCTGTGTGTGCAGGTGACTATTACTGTGCATAATTATTAGGCAACTTAACAAAAAACAAATATATACCCATTTCAATTATTTATTATTACCAGTGAAACCAATATAACATCTCAACATTCACAAATATACATTTCTGACATTCAAAAACAAAACAAAAACAAATCAGTGACCAATATAGCCACCTTTCTTTGCAAGGACACTCAAAAGCCTGCCATCCATGGATTCTGTCAGTGTTTTGATCTGTTCACCATCAACATTGTGTGCAGCAGCAACCACAGCCTCCCAGACACTGTTCAGAGAGGTGTACTGTTTTCCCTCCTTGTAAATCTCACATTTGATGATGGACCACAGGTTCTCAATGGGGTTCAGATCAGGTGAACAAGGAGGCCATGTCATTAGATTTTCTTCTTTTATACCCTTTCTTGCCAGCCACGCTGTGGAGTACTTGGACGCGTGTGATGGAGCATTGTCCTGCATGAAAATCATGTTTTTCTTGAAGGATGCAGACTTCTTCCTGTACCACTGCTTGAAGAAGGTGTCTTCCAGGAACTGGCAGTAGGACTGGGAGTTGAGCTTGACTCCATCCTCAACCCGAAAAGGCCCCACAAGCTCATCTTTGATGATACCAGCCCAAAACAGTACTCCACCTCCACCTTGCTGGCGTCTGAGTCGGACTGGAGCTCTCTGCCCTTTACCAATCCAGCCACGGGCCCATCCATCTGGCCCATCAAGACTCACTCTCATTTCATCAGTCCATAAAACCTTAGAAAAATCAGTCTTGAGATATTTCTTGGCCCAGTCTTGACGTTTCAGCTTGTGTGTCTTGTTCAGTGGTGGTCGTCTTTCAGCCTTTCTTACCTTGGCCATGTCTCTGAGTATTGCACACCTTGTGCTTTTGGGCACTCCAGTGATGTTGCAGCTCTGAAATATGGCCAAACTGGTGGCAAGTGGCATCGTGGCAGCTGCACGCTTGACTTTTCTCAGTTCATGGGCAGTTATTTTGCGCCTTGGTTTTTCCACACGCTTCTTGCGACCCTGTTGACTATTTTGAATGAAACGCTTGATTGTTCGATGATCACGCTTCAGAAGCTTTGCAATTTTAAGAGTGCTGCATCCCTCTGCAAGATATCTCACTATTTTTGACTTTTCTGAGCCTGTCAAGTCCTTCTTTTGACCCATTTTGCCAAAGGAAAGGAAGTTGCCTAATAATTATGCACACCTGATATAGGGTGTTGATGTCATTAGACCACACCCCTTCTCATTACAGAGATGCACATCACCTAAAATGCTTAATTGGTAGTAGGAATTCGAGCCTATACAGCTTGGAGTAAGACAACATGCATAAAGAGGATGATGTGGTCAAAATACTCATTTGCCTAATAATTCTGCACTCCCTGTATAATGCTAAAAATATATTAAACTCACACCAGAGTACCTTAAAAAATAGTATAATTAGGAAGAAATGAAAAAAATCACTTTGAACAGCAATTCAGGAAATATAATATTCAGCCATACTCCCAGAATTCCATGGAAAAATATGCAAATTAGTGCTTGTAGTGAAGCAATGACCTTCTACTTTATATAGATCTTTTGATAGGAGTTAATATATACAAGCTAAGGATTTTATCCCCTGGGATAACATACAGGAAATGAGTCACTAACCCTTTACCAATATAACAGTCAGGTCTATAGTTTGGCCTAAATAACTGATCCAGACACACAGCTTATATTTAGATTTCACCTATTTTGATTTTTTATCTAGAATCTGAAATTCATTTTGAATTCCTGACAATCAACACATTACTAAATAACATTTATTGTCTTAGAATGTAAGAAATCAAATAAAATTAATGACATTTAGAACATCTGATAATTGTAACACATATGGAACACTCTCTACCAGGAGTAGGCAACCTTCGACACTCCAGATGTTTTGGACTACATCTTCCATAATGCCTTTACATCCATAATGCTATCAAAGCATCAAGGGAAATGTTGTCCAAAACATCTGGAGTGCCGAAGGTTGCCTACCCCTGCCCTATACTGAAGCAGGTAGAAATATTGAGCAGGAAGCTATATAACTCTGTGCATACTCTCACTGTCCGCTAAACCAGCACATATAATCTTGTTTGGTTAACAATAACTGCATGTGCATGTTACAAGGGGATCAAGTCTGAGTTAAGTATACCAAAATGTTTGTGAGGTTCACGTAATATCACATGAACATTTCCATTTCAACAGGGAATAAATCGGGTGACAGCTTTGGGGTAAGTCACAGAAACCATCATCTAGTGTCAATCCAGTCCCAATACAAATTAAGGGAATGAGGAAATATCTCTAGTGGTTGGGTAACTGAGTGCCTGGATGTTCCCTTGACAGATTCTGGCCCATTGTTACTCAGAAAGGCCCTATCATGGGTAACATCCATTGTGGTTTCCATATTTTGGCTTGGGTGAAAACTGGAACTGACCACTTGGGGATGTGTGGATAGTCTACCTGGTGTAGGCTGGGAAGAGGTGGGAGTCTAAATTTCAGTAATTCTCCTAATTTCCATTGTAAGAAAGCCTTTTACTATTTTGGTAAAATTAGAAGGGAACTAGACAAAGAAACCACTGGGTTGGTTACCATAAAAACACAATGCTCCAGCAGAACACACAAAACATTGCAGCTTTATTAGTAGGAATAACATCTCAAAGGAATTTGGCTTTGGTTCACTCCACAAATTGGAAGGGAATTCATCACAAGTTTAATTAAAGGACGTCATCACAAGTATAATGTGTCCTTATATTCCATATTTTGTTGTATATGAGCATGCTCTGGCTGCCTTTAGCATATGACACAAGTATTATCTTGGTCTTAGTTCAGGGGATGCTTTATCATGTTGTAATAAAGTGATAATTATGTATTTACTACCAAGTGAGGTTTAATGAATCTCGAAAAACTATTGCAGACAAATACCTGTCCATTACAATACACTCATACACCTGGACTGAATACAATTTACAATGCATACAATGCATACAATACATACTTATCTGTTTAATCTGCCATACCATCTGTGGTGTTCTTTCAGGCTACTCTGATTTACATTAGTGTATTATCAGTGACATAAAGTCTTGGCTGGTGCTTCTGAAATCATTATTGGGAGCAATGATCTCTTAACTGTGGACATGCCTCCCAACCGTCCCAATTTTGGTGGGACAGGACCTGACAATTGGGAATGTCCTGCTAAATTATCGATTGTTAGGAGGCAAGTCCACCTGACTTTGGTCCCTGTTGTCCAGCTTGTGGGGACACCAGGAAACTGTCCCAAAAGTATGTAGTGTTATCTCATCTCTAGACACTCAGGGCACAGTGCTTACTGTATGCTCTGCCCTCAGTAGGTTTGCCTGCTGGATTTGTAGGCACCATGGCAAGCATTTATAGACCTGCCCCATTTCTGGGAAGGCTTTGGGCAGACACAGTGATGAAGTCTTGTCATTGGCCAACCTTTTTTTTTTTTTCACAAGAGAGTTAGTACATACTATTATAGCCAATACAAAGCAAATACATGCAAGAATTGAGTAATGTTAATAAACAGTCACTAAAGAAAGTAAACTCGGTACAGTAAAAAACAAAAAACAAATGTACATAATACATTCTGACAGTATTTCTTAGTACATATTTGCCAAGGGGTGTAGAGATGTTCATTTAATGTGCTTATTGTTCACTCCAAGCAGCCATTGTTGAGTTCGATTTGTACCATCACCGGTATCTCCGGAAAGCATTTAAATGCCTGTGCTAATGTGGTCTCTTAAACAGTGTATCCAGTAGCTACCTGTGCTTAGCTTCTGTTGGTGTGATTATACCCACCCTCTAGTGCTCTACTTAGGATGAACACTCAAACCAGTTGATTTCCACAGAACAGGCTTTGTGTAGTAAAATTAGGGTAATGAGGTAAAAAAAAAGGTGGGGGAGTGGAAGTGTTGTGAGAAAGTTAAAAAGAGGAAGAAAGAGAGAGAGAGAGAAAGTGAGAGAGAGGATGAAGAAATTGAGAGAGAGAGAAAGCGAGGGAGAAGATGAAGAAAGAGAGAGAGGAAGAGAGAGAACAAAAGAAAGTAATAAAAGGGATAGAAGGGGAAGGGGCATGGGGTGTCTCTCCTCATCCCCCATTGGCCAGCCCCCAGACCCCCAGCCTGCTCCCGTCCACCAATGTCCCTGTTCCCATCGCGGTCTAGTCTGATCTCTCCTCCCTCTACACAATATCCCTCTACTTTAATGTTTTTATTAGTGATATTGCAGAATGTCTTGATGGTAAGGTATGTCTTTTTGCTGATGATACTAAGATATGTAACAGGGTTGATGTTCCAGGAGGGATAAGCCAAATGGCAAATGATTTAGGTAAACTAGAAAAATGGTCAGAATTGTGGCAACTGACATTTAATGTGGATAAGTGCAAGATAATGCATCTTGGACGTAAAAACCCAAGGGCAGAGTACAGAATATTTGATAGAGTCCTAACCTCAACATATGAGGAAAGGGATTTAGGGGTGATTATTTCTGATGACTTAAAGGTAGGCAGACAATGTAATAGAGCAGCAGGAAATGCTAGCAGAATGCTTGGTTGTATAGGGAGAGGTATTAGCAGTAGAAAGAGGGAAGTGCTCATGCCATTGTACAGAACACTGATGAGACCTCACTTGGAGTATTGTACTCAGTACTGGAGACCGTATCTTCAGAAGGATATTGATACCTTAGAGAGTTCAGAGAAGGGCTACTAAACTGGTTCATGGATTGCGGGATAAAACTTACCAGGAAAGGTTAAAGGATCTTAACATGTATAGCTTGGAGGAAAGACGAGACAGGGGGGATATGATAGAAACATTTAAATACATAAAGGGAATCAACACAGTAAAGGAGGAGACTATATTTAAAAGAAGAAAAGCTACCACAACAAGTGCCCATGTCTGGTTGCATTTCTCGCTGTTCCCACTGAATGCAGCTGTCAACAACTCCGCATTGTATAGCTCTGCTACCTTCATCAACCACTGCCGTATAGTGTGCACATCCCAGCTGCGCCACCGCTGCAGAACCAGCGACATTTAACAAGTGTTTCGATTGGCCCACCTTTTAAACCACCATTCCTTAGGATATCAACGTTGAAGAGTATGTCTGTGGAGGCTTCACACACAACTAAGTCATCTTTACCGTACATTTGATTTGCAGTATTGACTTACAGTGTATTATTATGATAATTGTATGGTTACAATGTTCCTACTATTGTGACCCTGCTTGTATAGTTACAATGTTCCTACTATTGTGATCTTGCTTGTATGGACACAATATTCCTACTGTTGTGACCTGGCTTTCATGGTTACAATGTTCCTACTATTGTGACACTGCTTGTATGGATACTGTTGTGACCTGGCTTGCATGGTTACAATGTTCCTACTTGAAACTTTGCTAGTTTAATTAGTAATGCTTATTTGCTGCTCCCACCAGACTTGGCTTGATCCTGATATTCTTGATTTCTGTACCCCTGACCTATGACTGTAACCAGGTGTGAGATCGGCTGTAGAGAGTTTTTCCCATTAAATCTTAATTTGTATTCTCTTCCTTTCTAAGCCCTGAGCTCACTATCTCTGCATACTTAGGACTAATCTGTTATATTTTCCTGGTGATACCAGCTTTAAGGAATATCACTTTAAACTGACAATATTTTACTAATGTTATATTCTTTACATTACAGATTATTGTGAAGATCAAGAACCACTTGGAGAAAAGTAGCCACTTCATTGCAAGTGTACTTCCTACATGAGGGATCACTTAGGAGCTGCGTAAGTGTCTATAAAACATGAGTGCACAATATTGTTACACTCTACTTATTTCCTTACATATTATATATAGAGGGAATTGTCTCAATGTGAATTGTCTATAACAGATGTTCTTAACCTTTCTTGACAGGTTTCCAAATTATGTATATATTATGTTGGCAACCTATCCCTCCACTGACAAATTATCCCAGAACTCATCCGAGTCTATTCACTAAACACCAAATTTTGTCCATTCTTCAGTAAAAATGGGAAATCCAACTGAAATGGACTAAAGTTACTAAAGTTGCACCATTAAACCAAACACATTCATGTCAACTTTAAGAACTACGCTTCTTGCCTATAAAAGCTAAAGGATATGGACATTTTAAAAAGAAAATCAGGTCTGCATGCATTCAGTACGATACACATTTACAAACGATCATTTATTTGCTTTTTTTTTTTGCACATTAGCAATGATTGTAGGCACAATTGCTGCCAGCAAACAAATAGTTCAGATTTAAAAAATCTGGTTCCAGACATAATTTGCGGTCTGGGTGAAATCTGGACAAAATTCAGGCTTGTTCGGAGTCACTAATGCAAAATCCAAACATTGTTAAATACTGTGAAAAATGTGTAGATTTTGCCGTTCAAATAACCCTGTTCTGCACTGAATAATTTTGCTCCATTCGGTATGGGGCCATTCGAACTGTAGTAAATAGACACGATCAATAAACAGTCAATTTCTTTAAATGGCTTCATTGAGGTCATTCCAGCATCATGGATGTCTCTATTGCATTTAGGATTAGGGGCATGGTTTTGGATCTCAACCCAAGGATTAAAAAGCATTTCTCGGCTTTTAAAATATATGTACATAGAGGAGATGAACACATTTTGCAAGATATATTTGTATTAACAAAAATCATACAGTAACCAGGAAAGAGTTGCAGAGCAAGAAGGAAAGAACAGTCTGCACCTTATAAAAAAATACTAATTTCATAGCGCATATTTTAATTATCACGGTAACTAATATTTATATTCTGTTTATGTATAAATAAAAATATTACCTTTTCATGTATTTTGGTGAACTTTCTCTTTCTAAATTACTGGGAACATGCTTCACATGTATCGCATTATAGGATGTGTGTGTATACTCATTTTCATCATTATAATCAGGACCAAGCAATGATCGTGCCCAGGTTCCCATGTCGTATGGTGGAAGGGTGCCCCCAAATTCAGATGGTAGACATTCTGGATGAATCAATTGATGTAAACTATTCAAATTGTTACCATGGAGAAAAATCTGGAAAACAAACATATAGGTTTTGATAAACAGTTGTTAAAATTTTTTTTAAATGTTAATACATGATACAAGGTTATGCTGTCAGGTTTAAACTCACAGAGAGCCACAGAGCATTGATTCCCAACACAGTCATAATGGAGCACCAATGGTCAAAGATTTTCTAGTATCCCATAAAAGCAAAACTGAGAAATGTTAAATTCTGGACTCTGGTGTTCCTTGATGTTTGGGATTGGAACTGCTGTCATAGGGTTCTGATCTGCATTTACTTCAAGTGCAAGGGAGCTTATGGTCTGCACCTATAGAGGGTGCAGGTAACTTGTAGTTCCCCCCACAATGCACCCCTTTGGAGTGATTTTGTGCATTACTGCAGGCAACGTGCTGATTCACTAAAAGCACCAGACCAGAGGGAGAGATGCCTCCTCTTGTTGTAGATTCAATCTACAGGCTTCACTTAGTCAGTATTAATACCTGTGTTTGAGGTAAACTGAGGTAAGATACAAAAAGCAAAAGCAAATTATTTTCACACCTGCACAAAACCCAATGTAATTTATAAATAGTAAATAATTTCTTGAAATATATTCCTTGTATTGCATAACACTCATTTCATCATTAAGTTATGTAATTGCCACACACATATTTAATGCTAATAAGGCATAGTTCAAAGCACGATGGAATATGTCAGCACTATAACAATGCTAATAATAACAGATATGTACCCTAATATTATATATATTGTGGGAGACATTTTTTACGGTTCTCCATGTTGAGGCACAACATCACAATCTAATATAAGATCTACTAATTTATGAGCACCCTCCTGTTTGCCTGAGCATCATGGGCATTATGCAAACCCAAAAATATTACTGAACTGGAGGCCATTGCCCATAAGCAATGAGCTAAGATTACTCAGGAACGCTGCCGGAAGCTGGTGTCTGGCTATGCATCTGGTTTACAGCTGGTCAGAATGTCAAAAGATTGCTCTGCTAAGTACTAAAACTGCTTGCTATGAAGGGGTTGAATCATTTTGAGACTGTCAAAGTCATTATAAGTTGCATTTTCAGTTGAATTTGGGAAAACCACTTGAAACCGCGATGAACTATTTGTTTTATTTGTTCATTGCAAACAACTGAAAGTCTATAAATTTTGACAATAAACCTGGTTTTCATTGAGGGTTGAATAATTTTGATTATAGCTGCATACTTCACAAGTGTTTGTAGTGTCAATGTTATCCATACATAGATTTAAGGTTTTTTCAGTCAAAGTGATTAGGATGTTGGCAGGAGATAGGCTAGAGATTCTGGGCTAGATAGAACAGAGAATGATCAACTCACAAATGTACTAAAGGCACCTTGAGGGATGACTAAGACCCTTGCTAGTTACTTGCAGATCCTGACTCAGAAGAAGTGAGTTACAGTTCACAGAATCTCCAGCGTCCAGGCTGTGGCCTGCATGCTAACAATATAATGAGTGGATCTGAAAGAGTGCTTGTAATCAATACAACTTTATTTCACAGTCAATACTGAGATCATGCTGTAATGACTTTACATTTTCACGTCAATATTTCATTAGTAGCAAAAAACAGAGACTATGAGAGCTCCGAGAACAGGCAAAGGCTCAGACACACCTCAATAGCTTGCCTTTTGGTTAGTCCCCACTCAGGTCTGAAGGTTTTTTGCTCGCTTGTGCCATTACACCGAGGACCTATACCATTCACATATCATATATAACACAAGTTGTAATCACAATCTAAAGTGTACAAGGTGAAAATAACAAAACAATAAATAGAAAGAAACTTTTCTTAACAAGGGAATTTGCTGCATCAAAGATTTCCTCTTGACTTCCAAAATGAATGTATACAACAAAATAGGGGACATTCTGCTAAAAAGACACAATGCAAAACAACATATGAACATATAACCGTGTATTAAAAGTGCTGAAATAGTGTAAATCCAATTACTGCTGAGAGTTTATGGTGATCTAGATATCAGAGGAACAACTCATTTGTGGGAGATCTCTTACAAGGCATTATATTCACATCAGAATTGTGAGTGGCCAATTGGAATTCTACATTCGCACTTTTCATACACAGTCATATGCTTTGTTGCCTTGCATTTTGTCTGTTTGTATATCAGACTGATCCCAAACATTATGGCCATCCAGACCTGAAATGCCAGCAAGGAACTTGGCATTTCAGATCTGGACGGACCTTATAGGTGGGATCAGACTGATATACAAACAGTATACGTTCTCTGTGTAATGGTGCAAGTGAGCTAAAACAAGGTCTCAGCGCTCTTGTGTTCTCTATTTTTGGTTCACTGTGGAATATAGAGTCAGGGGACATTTGTAGGGACAAGTTGTATGAGAAGATTATTTATTATTATTGGCATTTATAAAGCATTTGGGGAAAAAGACAGCACAGTATACACAGACTAATACATAAGGTAGAGGGGGCCCTGATCCAGTACACTTTCCAATTTGTGTAAACAGAATATTGCTTATTATACAGAATATTAAAAAACAATAAACACAAATTGATACAGAAGGAACAGAAGGACCGACATGTGAGCTTACAATCTAGCAATTACAGTACTTTTATATAAAATGCTTAGCACGATGAATTAGATGAAATTCGGGTAGTGTCCCTTGTAGTCTTTGTATCATTTCTATTCAAGGACACATGTTAATAATGATACAATGCAGATAATCATAGCATGTAAAAAAGGCCAATCAGACAACAAGATTTTCTTTTCAGCAACCAGCAGTCAATCAGAGGAAAGTTTCAAAAAACCATCAACTCCTCGATTAAATAAGCGATGCCATGACAGAGGTTGTAATATTTTTATACAAGGTGCAACATCTCCAGTGCAATCTCCATTATTGTGACCTGCTCAGCATGACAGCATTGACAGAGGTCTTTTCATTCCTACAAGATACTCTATTTCCTGTGACTCTATTTTCACTAATAGCAACCAACATGCATTGTGAATGAACACGGGCTAATATAACCCTGCGGTCACTTGCAAACATCTCCAGGCATGTTGTACATATTCATCATACCCTGGCACTCTGGTCACCCTCAGATGCTGCAGGCTACTGGGAGATATCTCTCAGGTTACTTGCATGTTCTACATCCAAATCTTGTCCATCTCCAGTCCTGATTGAAGCCTTGCGTCAAAATCCTCTCACTGTCAGGAATTCAGCCACCCAACATTCATTCCTTATACAAATATATGGGTATATTGGTATAAACAACAGCACTTTACGCACACTCAGACTGGTGCATAGGTTCAGCATACCCACACTTGCACCTTCTGGTGATGCTGGAATGCTACTCAGACCTAAACATCCCAGTCCAAAGGACAGGTACTCTGGCATGGTTCCTGTTTGCCCATTGTACTTTTTTGATTGTGTCCTGATTACTTTTTTTACTGTTTCTCATGGTTTCTGGTCCCTTGACTATATTACACTATTATTGAATACTCTGTACTCCTACTCATTGACTTGGCTCTGACTACTCTCTTGCTGTTTCATCTCAACAGAAGCTTTTCAGTTAACTCTGACCCTCCTAAGGATCACTTACACCTGACTGTTATGAATCATTCTTTCAGAATTGGTCTTACCTATTCTCTGCAAGTTGTGGTGAGTGATATACAATATCATAGGCAATCAATCCAGACCTGGAAATATTGAGATTGCATGCCATAAACTCATGCAAAAGTCTACACCAGGCATAGGCATCCTTTGGCACTCCAGATGTTTTGGACTACACCTCCCATGATGCTTTGTCAGCGTTATGGGTGTAAGAGCATTATGGGGATGTAGTCCACAACATCTGGAGTGCCAAAGGTTGCCTATTCCTGGTCTATACAGTGCTTGACTAGCAAAGGCCCTGCACCATTCTTGCCAGCTGCCTTACTCTGCAATACAGTGCCAACAAACATCAACATAGAAAAATGGTTTGAGGATGCAGCCACAACCGTTGTATGCTAGTGGCACTGGCCATATTTGTAGCAAGCATAAATGTAATAGGAATTCATGCATTAAAAAGGTAAAGACAAATCAATATGGCCTATTTGTCATACTGCTCATTTTTAGAACTCTTCTTCGAAAACTAATTTAAAAAAAGTAAAATTATATTAATTAAAAATACATAGATGCACATTTTATATATATATATATATATATATATATATATATATATATATCTTGTTGTCATCAATAATATAAAAACATGTGTGTCTTAACCATTTATTCCTCATTAATGTACAAAATAAAAGTATAACGTTGGCACATTACCACCTTCTGTATAGTATTATATAGAATTATGCAATTTTTTTTTAATGTGTGTTTTTTTCTTTGTTTTCTCTTCTACATGAATATTGAATGGGATGCTTGTCCAAAGATGAACGTGTTGATATAAATTATAAATATCTGTTGTGATTGTGTGTGGTTACCCACACTGTTTTGTTATGAACTGTCACATACTGCAAATTACAGTCCTCTGTTATCTCAGTAAAGAGATTCAAGATAGATAGATCTTTTTATTTTCAAAGATCAAAGATCCCCAAAGTCCAGATATTTACACTGAAGCTAATCCAATTCCCTACCATTATTGATCAGAACCAGACAATTTGCAAACCACAACTGAGGCTCCGGTTTGTCACATGACTTAACTGAGAGGTCACAGGAAATTACTAGAGCACATGGCCAGGAACACAGCGTTACATGTGTTCATTTGTCTTACCCGTTTCCTTGTCTTGTCTTTAAGAAATGGTTTAATTATAGTGTACAGAGCATAAATGTACCAGGGTTGATTGACAAAGTGGATTCCTCCAAATCGAGCTGGAAAGCTGTCCTACAACAAAGAAACAGAAGTCTGTTATTTGACATCACAGGCTGGGCAGCTGGACAGAAAGCCAATCAATTATCCCAAGTACAGCTGTACCTCTGAAATAAATTACTAAGAAGCTTTAATAATAATGAGAAGAAAAAAGAATGTAATAATACATGACAAAATGGTACGTGCGAAAATTATATTGGCAGGAAAATAAAATAGAAATAAGTTAACATTTTATTTAG
The DNA here is from genome assembly GCA_933207985.1 of Pelobates cultripes. NCBI lineage: Eukaryota > Metazoa > Chordata > Amphibia > Anura > Pelobatidae > Pelobates > Pelobates cultripes. The sequence goes on along the minus strand of OW240915.1, from coordinate 265,793,353 downwards.
CCTTTTCATTTATTTTTTTTTTTTAAATGAATCATGGTAGAATTTACAGACACAATCAAGGTTAATTCTCAATGGAATACTCCAAAGGAAACCATTTAGTAGATATAACACCAAAAACCACGTGTTTTAGGTTTCATAAATATGTTTTGGTGGTTGGAAACAACAAGTTTACATTGGCTACATAACTTGTTTCTGCAGATACAGTAAGACTTGCCATTAATGTCCAACAGACTCCCTCATTGTGAAGACTTGCAGACAAAACCCATGCATGCCACTGGCCAATCAAACTTCTCAATGAGCTGTATTACAGCAAATGAATGGCCAGCACAGAGATCAGCAAAGTCCCTCACTTCTGCATTGAAATATAATTATAATCCGATTTACAGCCAGCAAGGTGTGAGAAAAGTGTTTTATAAAAGTGTTGATTTGTCTTGAAACATAGAATGTGACGGCAGATGAGAACCATTCGGCCCATCTAGTCTGCCCAATTATCTAAATACTTTCATTAGTCCCTAGCCTTATCTTATAGTTAGGATAGCCTTATGCCTATCCCCACACATGCTTAAACTCCTTTACTGTGTTAACCTCTACCACTTCAGCTGGAAGGCCTTTCCATGCATCCACTACCCTCTCAGTAAAGTAATACTTCCTGATATTTTTAAACCTTTGCCCCTCTAATTTAAGACTATGTCTTCTTGTTGTGGTAGGTTTTTTTTTTTTAAATATAGTCTCCTCCTTTACTGTGTTAATTCCCTTTATATATTTAAATGTTTCTATCATATCCCCCCTGTCTCGTCTTTCCTCCAAGCTATACATGTTAAGATCCTTTAACCTTTCCTGGTAAGTTTTATCCTGCAATCCATGAACCAATTTAGTAGCCCTTCTCTAAAGTATCAATATCCTTCTGAAGATACGGTCTCCAGTATTGCGTACAATACTCCAAGTGAGGTCTCACCAGTGTTCTGTACAATGGCATGAGCACTTCCCTCTTTCTACTGCTAATACCTCTCCCTATACAACCAAGCATTCTGCTAGCATTTCCTGCTGCTCTATTACATTGTCTGCCTACCTTTAAGTCTTCAGAAATAATTATTCCTAAATTCCTTTCCTCGGATGTTGAGGTTATGACTATCAAATATTCTGTATTCTGCCCTTGGGTTATAACGTCCAAGATGCATTATCTTGCACTTATCCACATGTGACATCACAATACCCCACCAATAGGATCTGCCATATGAAGTAACACCAGTGCTGCACACAGTGTGTGTTTGCATTAAAAAGTCTGCAGGGATAGGCTACAGACACCAGAACCACTTCATTAAGCTGCAGTGGTTCTGGGACTATAGTGTCCCTTTAATGTGAGGTAAATTAGAGATTAGTGTCACTAATAATATTGCTTTCTTACAACCAGATGAGGATGACAATGGGCTCTGGTTGCAGTATGGCTCCACTGGTCTGGTGTAGAACAGGCTGTTTGCAACTGTGGTCAAAAAATTAAATGTTCTGGGAGAACGGGAAGCAGCTTCATTTTTTGGGGCCCCTTACACAGCTCAAGGTCTGGGCCCCAGGGCCTGACCGTGAGTATGCCTATAAGGCCCACCCATAAGTCCACCTACATGTTCCACCCATTAGTTCACTCACAGGGAGTGGAGTGTGTAGGGGATGTGTTACGTGTTAGTGTAGAGGATCTAAAGTGTGTGCTTATGGAAATGGATGTTCCTGTACCGTGGACTGGAGCTCGGCCACGTTACACTGCGCTTCCCTCCTGCTGATCCCTCTTTTCTTGCGTGCTTGGGCCGGTGCGCCCTCATGGACGCGCCGGCCCGGGCAGTGCTGTAGCCACCTGAGGCTCTCTATAGAGCTCTCAGGCAGCTGCAGCATTTGAGGGGCCAGCGCTCCTGGTGCCCCTTCCTAAGGGGTGCCCTCAGGGCCATCTATAATATGAGTAGGACCCTGGGCAATGCATTTTCTTGGGCCCCATGGGCCCTGTCCCTGCCTCACCCCCCAATTACGTCCAACCCGCAATCACACTGACAGACGTACTGGCACATACACACACAGACATACATTAAAACATTCACAGATACATACCGACACACACAGTCACTACACACAAATATATACTGGCAGACATACTGACACACACACAGACATACATACATACACAGACACATACATTAACAGATATACTGACACACACACAAACACATACACTGACAGATATACTAAAACACACAGACATATACACTGACAGACACATTGACACACACACACAGGCATACTGACATACACACTGACACACACACACACACACACACACACACGCATACTGACATATACACAGACAGATGTAATGGCTGATACAGACAGACATTAAAACATTCACAGATATATACTGACACACACATACACTGACATACAAATATATCCTGGCAGACATACTGACACACACACAGACATACATACATACATGACACACACATACACTGACAGACATACTGACTGACACACACATACACACACAGACATACTTACATACACACACAGACATACTGACACACACAAGACATGCTGACACACACACACAGACAGACTGGCACATACACACAGACAGACATTAAAACATTCACAGAAACATACTGACACACACATACACTGACACACAAATATATCCTGGCAGACATACTGACACACACGTACACACACGTACACACACACACACACAGACATACTGGCATACACACAGACATACTGACACACACACACACACACACACACACACACACACACACACACACACACACACACACACACACACACACACACACACACTGACATACTGGCATACACACATACATATTGACACACACACAGACATATACACACACACAGACATACTGACACACACACACACACAGACATACTGACACACACACACTGACACACACACAGACATATACACACACAGAGACATACTGACACACACACACACAGACATATACACACACAGAGACATACTGACACACACACAGACATATACACACAGACATACTGACACACACACACACACACAGACACACACACACAGACATATACACACACAGACATACTGCATACACACAGACATACTGACACAACACACATAGACACACACACACACACAGACATACTGACAAACACACACAGACATACTGGCATACACACAGACCTACATTTAGCCACCCTCCAGGTTCTTACCTTTTTCTGGAGGGTGGTTTCCCTGGTCCAGTGGCAGGCTGAGGCAGATGGGAGTTCTCCTCTGGAACTCCCCTCCTCCCTGCCTTCCTCCTCCCGCGCGGCTATCTCCGGCTGGGGAAGAGGGGCCCGGTCGCGCTGTTTAAGCGCCACAGCGCCCGACCGGGCCCCTGCTGACACATGCTCCCCGGGTGGCCCTTAGTGCATGGGCCCCCGGGGAGCCTCCCGGTCCATAGGGGCTGCGCAAATCGCGGGGCCCACAGAGCAGCTGCTCTGGGCCCCCAGGAGCAACTGGGCCCGGGGCAGCTGCCCCGTTTGCCCCGCGTTAAAGACGGCCCTGGGTGCCCTAGGCGACTGCCTAAGTTGCCTGTAAGAAGTGATAGCACTGTTTGGCTTATCCCTCCTGGAACATCAACCTTGTTACATATCTTAGTATCATCAGCAAAAAGACATAACTTACCATCGAGACCTTATGCAATATCACTAATAAAAATATGAAAGAGAATGGATCCAAGTACAGATCCCGGAGGTACCCCACTAGCGACAAGACCATGCTTTGAATATGCTCCATTGACTACAACCCTATGTTGCCTATCACTCAGCCACTGCCTTAACCTTTCAACAATATTGGAATCTAAAGTTAAAGATTGCAGTTTATTGATAAGTCTTCTATGTGCAACAGTATCGAAAGTCTTACTGAAATTTAGGTAAGAAATATCTCCTGCACCACCCTGATCTATTATTTTAGTTACCCAATCAAAACAATCAATAAGATTAGTTTGGCATGATCCCCCTGAAGTAAACCCATGTTGTCTCTGATCTTCAAATCCATGTGATTTTAGATGTTCAATAATCCTATCCTTTAACATGGTTTCCATTATTTTCCCCACTACTAAAGTAAGGCTTACTGGCCTATAGTTACCCAACTCCTCCCTACTACCTTTCTTGTGAATGGGCACAACATTTGCTAACTTCCATTCTTCTGGGACTACTGTTAACAATGCTTGGTTAAATAAATCTGTTAACGGTTTTGCTAGTAAGCTCTTTTAATAACTTTGGGTGTATTCCATCAAGCCCCATTGACTTATTTATCTTTACTTTTTACACTTCAAATATAACTTTTTCCTCTGTAAACTCACATTTAACAAATGACTCATTTGTCCTTTTTCCTGAGGTCCATTTCGTTCATTTTTATCTGTAAATACTGAACAAAAATATTCACTGAGGCAGTCAGCTAGACCTTTATCCTCTTCTACATACCTTCCTTCTTTTGTTTTTAATCTAACTAATCCTTGTTTTACTTTCCTTTTCTCATTTATGTATCTAAAAAATGTTTTGTCCCCTTTTTTTTACTGACTGTGCTATTTTCTCTTCTGTGTGTGATTTGGAAGCTCTTATAAGTTGCTTAGCCTTTTTCTGTCTAATCTTATAGATCTGTCTATCTTCCTCACTCTGTTTTTTTTTTTTTTATAATGACTAAATGCTAACTTCTCTTGCAATTTTCTGTTGCCTTCAGCAGTGCAACTTTTAAATAATTCCAATTCTCCTGGACTCCATTTAAACTGCTCCAGTCTGATAATGACTCCTTTACACATATTCTAATTTTAGAAAAGTCTGTTTTTCTAAAGTCTAAAACTTTTGTTTTTGTGTGGTGTGACTCAGTCATTAGACCACACTGACTGACTGGATCCTAAACTTTCACCTACAGTAATATCTGATACTAAATCTCCATTTGTTAACACTAAATCTAATATGGCCTCTTTACCAGTTGGCTCCTCAATGACTTGTTTTAGAGACAATCATAGTTGACACTTATTCAGATAATCCTGCATGGACAGAAAACTGAACCCTAAAGGCCTAAAGGTTACAGCGCAATTGTAAACATTCTTATTTTCTGGGTGCTAATCTGCTAAATAGTAAATTTGGGGCTTGCTTTGCCGCATATCCCTTGCCTGGTGCATGTGCTGAATTTGGTGGTGCAGAAATTCCTGAAAAACTACCCAGATATATCAGAGCTGATGCAGAAAGTGCGGACCGTCTGTGTGCACTTTCGGCTTTCTCAACCTGCTGCTGCTTGCCTGTCTGTGCTGCAGTGTAACTTCAGCCTTTCCGCTCATCGCCTCATATGCGACGTGCCCACAAGGTGGAACTCCACCTTGCACATGCTGGAGAGACTGTGCGAGCAGCAGCAGGCGATAGTGGAGTTTCAGATGCAGCACGCACGTGTCAGTCGCTCTGCGGAACAGCACCATTTCACCACCAATGAGTGGGCTTCCATGCGAGACCTGTGTGCCATTTTGCACTGTTTCAAGTACTCAACCAACATGGCCCGTGCCAATGATGCCGTTCTCAGCCTTACTATCCTGCATCTATGTCTACTTGAAAAAAAGCTTCGGGCGATGATGGAAGAGGATGTGGCACAGGAGGAAGAGGGGTCATTTCTATGGTTATCAGGCCAGTCATTTACAAGTGGCTTGGAGGGTGGGTTCCTGCACCAGCATAGGCCAGGTACACAATTGTGCAGCCAGGGCCCAGTTCTGGAGGATGAGGAGGAGGATGATGAGGATGAGGATGAGGAGGAACCGTGTTCACAGCAGGGTGGCACCCAACGCAGCTCGTGGGCATCACTGGAGTGTGGCTGGGGGATACGGAGGACACAGACAATACACCTCCCAAAGAGGACAGCTTGTCCTTGCCTCTAGGCAGCCTGGCACACATGAGCAACTACATGCTGCAGTGCCTGCGCAACGACTGCCGAGTTGCCCACATTTTAACTTGTGCTGATTACTGAGTGGCCACTCTGCTCAATCCCCGTTACAAGGACAACGTGAAGTGTCAAGTGTGATCGGAAGATGTGCGACTACAAGCGCATGCTGGTAGACGCGCTGCTGAGGGCATTCCCAACTGACACCAGGGGCTCAGTGGAAGCACAGGGCAAAGGCAGAGGAGGAGGAAGGGGTCACCAATGCAGCTGGGGCACAGTTCTGGAGGATGAGGATGAAGAGGATGAGGATGAGGAGGAGGAACCGTGTCCACAGCAGGGTGGCACCCAACTCAGCTCGGAGCATGGCTGGGGGGATATGGAGGACACAGACAATACACCTCCCAAAGAGGACAGCTTGTCCTTGCCTCTGGGCAGCCTGGCACACATGAGCGACTACATGCTGCAGTGCCTGTGCAACGACTGCCGAGTTGCCCACATTCTAACTTGTGCTGATTACTGGGTGGCCACCCTGCTGGATCCCCAATACAAGGACAACGTGCCGTCCTTAATTCCCTCACTGCAGCGTGATTGGAAGATGTGCAGCTACAAGCGCACGCTGGTAGAGGCGCTGCTGAGGGCCTTCCCAACTGACACCCGGGGCTCAGTTGAAGCACAAGGCAAAGGCAGAGGAGGAGGAAGGGGTCGCCAATGCAGCTGTGGCACCACCAGCACCCCAGTAGGCAGGGTTAGCATGGCCGAAATGTGGAAAAGCTTTGTCAGCACGCCACAACAACCAGCACCATCTGATATAGAACGTCTTAGCAGGAGGCAGCATTTCAGCAACATGGTGGAACAGTACGTGTGCACACTCCTACACGTACTGACTGATGGGTCTGTCCCATTCAACTTCTGGGTCTCCAAATTGGGCACATGGCCTGAGCTTGCCCTTTATGCCTTGGATGTGCTGGCCTGCCCTGCAGCCAGTGTATTGTCATGTGTTTAGCACAGCAGGGGGTGTTATCACAGACAGGCGCAGCCGCCTGTCCACAGCCAACGTGGACAAGCTCACTTTTATTAATATGAACCAGGCATGGATCCCACCAGACTTGTCTGTACCTTGTGCAGAATAGACATTTATATCAGCCTCACCCAGCCATTGTTATACTCAAGTGCACTTATTCTTTGTTTTCTTTTTTTATATGTCCCAATATTTTGGGGGCTACCCCAATAAATAAACATAAAAAACAAAAAACAAACAATTAAAAAACACTGTTGGCTACCTCCTCCTCCACCGCTGCTTCCACCTACACCGCCACGGTGTATACCCAGATATATCAGAGCTGCTGCAGAAAGTGCGGGCTGTCTGTGCGTGCTTTCGGCGTTCTTACCCTGCTGCTGCTCGCCTGTTTGCGCTGCAGCGGAACTTCGGCCTTCCTGCTCACCGCCTTATGAGACTGTGCAAGCAGCAGCAGGCGATAGTGGAGTTTCAGCTGCAGCACGCACGGGTCAGTCGCTCTGCGGAACAGAGTTTTCTTTTTTTATATGTCCCAAAAAATACAAACAAATAAAAACCAGTGTTGGCTACCTCCTCCTCCACCGCCGCTTCCACCTACACCGCCACGGTGGAAATATCTCAATTTAGCTGCACTCAATGGAATATAATTGAAAGTCACTTCACAGATCATAAACCATAAATTGTAGTCCTAAAGTAGCAGCTTCCAATTTACACAAGAATTATTTTCAATATCGGTATTCTAAACAGATAAAAAAAAAAGCAAACAAAAAACATTTCTATTAAGTGTTCTAATGTCACATTTTCAAAGCTAGACTTTGAGAACAATGCAACTAGCATTTCAATGCCTCGTTCTTTGTTTGTGTTCTCCTTTAGATAGTCCCTTGAGACCCCAGGAAAGCCATTCGAGCGAATGTGCCTTACATATAAATAATGTCAGCGCATAATAAATTGAGAACACTACTTCCCACTGAATAACTTAAGCTGACTCATAATAGAGAATTTCGTTTTTCTGGTACTCATACACCTTACAGCAATACTATAAAGAAGTTAAAATAGGCCCGTTGTTTTAACAATTTATTTTTATATAAAGTTAAGTAATGCATTTAAAAAATATAAAAAAAAAAAAAAATGAATCCAGAATAGATACTCATATTTAAAGTTGCTGCATTTACAATAACCTCCATAACTTAGCACTACCAAGACAATGGAGTGGTCAGCCAATCAGGATACTCCAATTATTTTCTATGGCAGCTTTCAAGCAGCTGTGTCCCATACATCTCTGCACACTAGGACCTGGAACTTGTAGTTCAGTTATCAGCTTTTCACATATGAAAGCCATTAGCTCAGTTATTACACCACACTGTTGTTTCTGGGGAAGGGACAAAAAGGGAGCTGTTACTGTACTGCAGTTACTGTTACAGTACTGCAGAAATCAGCAAATATTAAAGGGACACTATAGTCACCAGAACAACTACAGTTTATTGCATGTGTTCTGGTGAGTAGAATCATTACCTTCAGGCATTTTGCTGTAAACACTGTCTTTTCAGAGAAAATGCAGTGTTTACATTACAGCCTAGTGATAACTTCACTGGCAACTCCTCAGATGGCTGCCAGAGATCCTTCCTGGGTAATTGCTGCCTAAAATGCATCACAACATTCAGTATCTCCACCATCTGCATGCCGACACTGAACTTTCCTCATAGAGATTCATTGATTCAATTCATCTCTATGAGAAGGTGCTGATTGTTCAGGGCTGTGTTTGAATTGTGCTGGCTCTGCCCCTGATCTGCCTCCTTGGAAGTCTCAGCCAATCCTATGTGGAAGCATTGTGATTGACTCAGGCCACCACTTCTGATGATGTCCGCAGGCAGTGGGCAGGTCAAAAGGAAACTGGGACAAGCAAGCAGCTCCAGACTTAAATACAAGTAAGATGTTACTATATTTAGGGAGGCAAGAAGGAGCCAGGGGGGCTAGATGGTGGTTTTAACAGTACATGGTCAGGAATACATGTTTGTGTTCCTGACCCTATAGTGTTCCTTTAAGTATTTTATTAAGGGTAGGCAAAGCAGGATAGTCAACATTTTTGCCAAAACTATACAAAACTGGAAATGCATACAATATATTAGAATTTAGAACAATAGCTATAAGACGGCTAAAATCTTATTTGGTTCCTGGAGTGTCCCTTTAAATTAACATAAAACATTAATTCTCAAAGCAGCACACCTTAATCCCTAGATGATTCTCACGTTCCCACAAAACTTTGGTTAATAAATCCATATGATTGTTGTATATAATGGAACAAACTGACAAATGCTGGTGATAATACCTTCTCATATCTATGTCAACATCACGCCCTGAGCATGTTTCTGTAGAATCACTATATCGCCGCTGAATATATTAGCTGTGTGACCTGCATACTAATCTGCTGAAATTGCTGAGATTTATGCTTCCTATTGATTATTATGTCTAGAACTTGTATGTACTCAGATCTCTTAGGCTTGTCAAAGGTAACCCCAAAGGACATTCAGTGTGTTTTCGATGAAGTTTAACTTGGGAAATTAATATTCTAGTAGTATTGTACATATTCTGTTAATTTAGTTGATGAATCTATGAAATGCTTTATTAGTTTAACTGAAATTCTATATATCTCTGAAACCTAAAATATGTTTAAAAGTTTACACTGAGTGCTTGTTCTTGTTAATAAGGTGGCTATATTGTGTTATTGCTAGCAAGTTGTAACCTAGGTAATTGCAACACTCAATAGAGACTTCTCTATTCCCATTGTGAGAAATGTGGATTTGACTATGGTTTGTGTTTGTTTGCTTGTCTTTCTTTTAAGTGTCAGTGCAAATCAGGGGCGTATCCAAAACCTAATCTCGGGAGGGGCACTGGCAATCTTTAAAAAAAAAATCCAGGCACAATAACCACTCTCTGTAGTGGTTATGGTGCTATGAGTGCCATTGCTCCCTCCCAGAGTAAATAGTCAAACCATTTTAAAAACAGTTTGACAACTTACCTGGGATCTGCCGGGATAGGGGCAGTAGTGTATGTGTGAGGGGTGATGTATGTGTGAAGGGGCAGTGTGTGTGTGTGTGTGTGTGAGGGGTGACGTGTGTGAAGGGGCAGTGTGTGAGGGTCAGTGTGTGTGTGTGTGTGTGTGTGTATGTGTGGGACAGTGTGTGTGAGGGGAGCAGGTTGTGTGAGGGGTGTGCATTGTGTGAGGGGTAAAGTGTGTGTGTGTTAGGGGTGCAATGTGTGTAAGGGGTGTAGTGTGTGTGTATATGAGGTGCAGTGTGTGAGAGGTGCAATATGTGTATTTGGGCAGTGTGTGTGAGGTGTCCAGTGTGTGTAAGGGGTTGCAGTGTGTGTGTGAGTGGCGCAGTGTGTATGGCGGCAGTGTGTTTTTTGGGGGGTAATGTGTGTATGAGGCAGTGTGTATATTGAGGCAGTGTGTGTGCATGGGGGCAGTGTGTGTATGGGGGCAGTGTCTGTATGGGGGGCAGTGTGTTTGTGTGTGGTGCAGTGTCTGACAGTGTAAGTAGTTATTTCTGTGAGGGGATAGGGGGCAGATTAAATATATTATATATATTTTTTATTATTAAAATGCATATAGTTAATATCCTCCCTCACTTCTTACCTGAGGCCTGGGAGGGGGGACAGTGCTTCCAATCCCTGGTGGTCTTAGTGGTGAGAGTGAACTCTAGCCTGCAGCTTATGCTGGAGTTCACTCTCGTAAGAACGGAGCATTGCCATAGTAACCCCGGCAATGCCCCGAGATTGTGAGAGGAGAACCCAGTGGAGCTGCAGGTAAGAGCACCCCCGGTCGTCTCTTCCTCCCCTGCCGGCTTCCCAGTTAGGTACCTGTGGGCCGGTTAGGGAGATTGATGACCTCCCCTCTGGTCTGTGAAAGCAAACAGCAGGGCCAGTGCTTGGATAGCACCAGCCCTGCAAGGGCCAGCAGGGGAGACCCTCGGCCTCACTATTTCCTCAGGGGGACAATTGCCCCACGTTGCCCCCACACCACTGGATTTGCCAAATGTGCAAATGTTTTTCCATTAAAATTTCAAGGATAGCTATTTCAATTTGAATCATATAAATATTCATTGGTATCCAACAACATAACGAGAACTACAAAATAACTCGATTGTAAACAAGTGATTGTAGAATGGTAATTGACATTCATTCTCCAGTCATTTACATTTTAAGACTTCAATTAAAGAAACCATGTTTTCTCTAGCCATGTGAAGGCAATATATTGCCATAAAGCCTCATATGGAAGGATATTAAAGGGACCCTGTGGGCACCCAGACCACTTCAGCTCAAGAGGTCTGGGTGCAGTGTCCCTATTGCCCTTAGTCCTGCAATGTAAAACATTGCAGCACTAAGATGATTCTGGGATCTTACTGGACTTTAAATCGCCTGACGCTGGAGTATAAATCCTTATACTCAAAGCATTGAAGCAATGCTTTCGTATGGAGAGGATCTAATGGCTTGCAGTGCTTGCCCTGCATGCACATTAGTCCATCCCCTTTCGGATGATGATAGAGGAGCCGGATCACTGACAGAATCGGCGCGGAAATCAGGTAAGTGATTAAAGGGTTTTAACTCTTTACTGGTCAGGGCCGCAAGGGAGCGGGGAGGCAGAGGATACAGCTTTGTCTTCCTAACACTATAGTATCCCTTTACTTATCCACCATTCAAATGTATGTACATAGAAGAGGAAGGATCCCCTGATGACTTTGTGCAATTTTTAGAATGGAGCTATTTATTTTTTCCATAAAGTATGTCTGCTGATAACATTGGTCTTATCAGTATTTCCGTTTAATACATTGAATGGCATCTTACTGTAATTTCTAACTCTGTCTATGAATTAGTCCTGTTTGATGGATTTAGGAACCTGTGTTTTTAAACCATGAATGATTAAGAATTTTTATTACAACTTTGCTTATTTTATCAGGCATACTAAATGTAAACCAATATGATACAAATAATGAGACAATAACTTTATATTTTGTGAACAGGAACATTTGAACCTTTTCCCACACATTTAATGACATTTTTCTTTCATTTTTTTTTGCAATTTGCTTGCCAACTTACTGTTTAGTAAATTTACTTCCCAGTAATTCCATATTTTTTTTATTTGTAAAACTAGGCATTGACTTGCCTTAGCAAACATTCTTTCTTCAGTTATTTCCAACCTGCATTTTCACTTCCTTACATCAATCACGGTATTCTTCCTTATCACATCACCTGTCTAACAAAATAAGCTACCTGGGATCTAGATAGTAATATAGCAAGATTTACTCAATCCAACAAGATTTCTTATCAGATTTCAGTAAGGCTTTTGACACTGTGGCACATAGAAGGCTTATCAATAAACTGCAATCTTTACATTTGGATTCCAATATTGTTGAATGGGTAAGGCAATGGCTGAGTGACAGGCAACAGAGGGTTGTAGTCAATGGAGTATATTCGAAGCATGGGCTTGTCACCAGTGGGGTACCCCAGGGATCTGTACTTGGACCCATTCTCTTTAATGTTTTTATTAGTGATATTGCAGAAGGTCTTGATGATAATGTATGATGATGTTCCAGGAGGGATAAGCCAAATGGCAAATGATTTAGGTAAACTAGAAAAATGGTCAGAGTTGTGGCAACTGACATTTAATGTGGATAAGTGCAAGATAATGCATCTCGGATGTAAAAACCCAAGGGCAGAGTACAGAATATCCTAACATCAAAATCTGAGAAAAGGGATTTAGGGGTGATTATTTCTGATGACTTAAAGGTAGGCAGACAATGTAATAGATCAGCAGGAAATGCTAGCAGAATGCTTGGCTGTATAGGGAGAGGTATTAGCAGTAGAAAGAGGGAAGTGATCATGCCATTGTACAGAACACTGATGAGACCCACTTGGAGTATTGTACGCAGTACTGGAGACCGTATCTCCAGAAGGATATTGATACTTTAGAAAGAGTTCAGAGAAGGGCTACTAAACTGGTTCATGGATTGCGGGATATAACTTACCAGGAAAGGTTAAAGGATCTTAACATGTATAGCTTGGAGGAAAGACGAGACAGCGAGGATATGATTTAAATACATAAAGGGAATCACAGTAAAGGAGGAGACTATATTTAAAAGAATAAAAACTACCACAACAAGAGGACATTGTCTTAAATTAGAGGGGCAAAGGTTTAAAAATAATATCCGGAAGTATTACTTTACTGAGAGGGTAGTGGATGCATGGAATAGCCTTCCAGCTGAAGTGGTACAGGTTAACACAGTAAAGGCGTTTAAGTATGCGTGGGATAGGCATAAGGCTATCCTAACTATAAGATAAGGCCAGGGACTAATGAAAGTATTTAGAAAATTGGGCAGACAAGATGGGCACATTGGTACTTATCTGCCATCACATTCTATGCTTCTATGTTATCACATCTGATGCAGCAAAAACGTAGTTCTATTCTGACATGAAAATGATCTGTTCTTTTACTCCTGTATATGTCCTGACCAATATTATCTCCCACAAAGTAGACAGGCAGCAAACTCCCATCTCCTTACCTGATCACTTTACTTTTACAGAATTCTAAATCAACTGCTTAAAGGAGCACTTAAAGCACCATAAACACTACAGGCCACTTCAGTACCATTTGTCAGACTGTCAGAAAATGTGAGCTGGGTGGCCAAAAACAAAAACATGGACACAACATATACATTGATATTAAATTATCAAAAAAAAAAACAAATTCCAAAAGGAATATCCTGATAAATTCTATTTCAGTAGGTTATTTGTTAACATTTCTGTCTGTTTTTATAAGAAAGATTTATCAAGGCACTATAGGTGTTATTTTCAGAATAATGTGCAAAATGTTGAGAGATGTTTTATTGGTTGCCATGGTAATTGCTCATTATTAAGCAGTTTATTTTGCACTGATATATCTCGCACTAATGACTAATTATGAACTGTTGTTTTCCAATTTTCCAGCACGGTTATAAACGTGTCACAAGAAGGAACAACATATGCAACTGCTTTCTTCAATACCAGCAATCTATTCAGAGATGAGAAAGTCAGTATAAATTTAAGTCATTATACGGAGGTCCATACGGGGAAGATGAAAAGATATGAAAGAGGTATAAAAAAATAAAATAATCACCTGTTATGATATGTACCTTCTGGCCAGGCACTTTGCTTTGTTACTTTTAATATATTTTTTTCAAAGTATATGCTGTTATATCTCAAATTTATCTGCAGCTAATGACAACCATCTGCCTTTAGCTTCTGCCGATGACGTGGTTATAATTATTTTATACTTGCACCAACTGAACTACAATGTAATGTTCTGTATGTTAACTGGAAAGAAAGTAATAAACCACATCTATGTTCTATAGCAATATAATGTTTGCAACAAGACAAAGGATCAGTGGGGAAATTTCACTGCAATAAAATGAAAGTGAACGACTGCAGCAAGATTTGCCGAGGATGAAATGTAAGCAGTGTTCTAGAAACAAGACATCTGGCAATCACAATCCAATAATGGATTTCTGAAACAATTACTGTCTTCAGTTTCCAAATAAATATTAAGCATGTACTTTCTGTGAAGTGAGAAGAATATTCCACAAAGGTCCAAACAGAACAAGAGAAAAATATTAGGCTTAGGTGATGTGATTGGATCCCGTAAACCTGTAGATTTCTCCTTTTGGATCTTAAGCTAAGCTTTCTTTTCTAGAATTCAGCTATTATTTAGGACGTTGTATTTAAGTGACTTACTGAATTTCACTGAATCTCATTGATTTGAAGGGCCGTACTAGCGTGCTTCGCAAAAGAAAACCATACTCAGAACAGAATATTTGAGTGGGCATTGAGAAAAATAAACTGCTCTTTTAAATAGATGTTTTAATAGTGAAGTGCTTTCCTAAGGCAAAGTAATAACAGTCTTTGTAAATTGGGGAGATTTGGATTTAAAGGAGTACTGTCACTTCTCAGAATTTAATATCTATTATCTTATTAGCTTATCCCCTTCATACAGCCAAGGTGTTTGTGGTGTCTGAAAAAATATGGGATGAGGGGTGGGGGGTGGGGGGAATAAATAATGCTTCTGTTTATCCCTCGATGTAATGTGTGCCCTGGATGAATAATTTATGAAAATATGAAAGAAAACCTTTAACACAAGTTAGATACGATTTTATGTGATGTTCAACCTTTTTTTCCAATTGTGTTAATTTCATAAATGTGTTGGTTCCCCTTTAAAAGTCATACACTGTTTGGCCTTGATATAAATGCCAGCAGGCAGATAGCATCACATGATATTTTTCCACTTCTGGTCAATGACAACAGTTTTAGATTAAATATTACAGGTATAGATAGGGTACCAGTCCGAGGGTGATTATGAGAAATATAATGTGAAATAAAACTCATTTAATCTCTTTTTGCTGGCAGTTGATGAGTGTGATGACTTTGCAAAAGTATCCTGGGTCATCTTGTATATAGTGTTTTGCTGCTACAGTTCACACAAACCTCCACACAATCATTAGTAGCAATGAGTGAGATCACTAATTTACTGATAGACACACTTCAACAACTAGAATGAGCATGGTGGACAGCAATCCCTATAGAATGTAAGCTCGATTGAGCAGGGTCCTCTTCAACCTATTGTTCCTGTAAGTTTATTTGTAATTGTCCTATTTATAGTTAAATCCCCTTTCATAACATTGTAAAGTGCTACGGAATCTGTTGGCGCTATATAAATGGCAATAATAATAATAATAATAATTTAGAATTAAAAATGATTCTAACTTAAAAGACAACTGTCATCAAATTTTCCCTTCTCGTTTCTTAAAAGTTTTACCCAGAGCAATCACAGCAGCAGGCAAGTTAGATTGAGCACCAGTTGGTCAGATAATAATGATGATAGAGTTTTAATTAAAAAAAAAAAAAATATAGTTTACTAAAGTTTCACTAAATGTAATAAAGCTACAAAAAACGAGAAGTAAAAATGTGACGACAGTTGTCTTTTAAAAGATAAACCAAAAGGTTAGGCAGATTTTTAGAAGAGGAAAAAAAATGTGAGAAATTTTTGTCCAAAGATTTTTTTGAAAGTATATGCCAATTTGAATGTCCTCGTAACAGAGTAATTACTCTGTTGCCTTCAAGATAAAAATGATAATTCATTATTTTAAAGGTCCCTATCAAACTTGTCTATGACTAGCAGCTGAATATGGACCAAACTGTGAGAGGTCTATCAGATTATTCTGCATTGAGACAAAGACCTTTTATTCACAGCAACAAGTGCTGACAGACTTCTTAAATTTCTGCCACTGAACAGACTTGCCATAAGCATGCTGTTTTACACTCTAGATAATTCTGCAAAGCTCAAACAACTAAACAACTCTATTATTTGGCTTTTTTGAGATTCTAGTTCTTTTGTTTATGATTTAAAAATATTTCTCCTGTTTGGACATTGCATCTAGAATACTGGATGTCGCCACTAAATACAAATAGAAGACAAATCAGCGCCTACCTGAAAGGTTTTGATAGAATTTAAAAACGCTCCATTATCACTTTCAAATGTATATATTAGGCTACAATTGGTTACACTAGAAATCAGCCCTGCTAGTTGTAGCTATTCTTTACCTGTGGGGATCACTCATCAGTGGTTCCCAACCCAGTCCTCAAGTACCAGTCCAGGATTTAGGTATTACCCTGTTGTGTCAAGTGTTCTTTTCTCCTTTCCTAAAAACATCTTAGACACAACTGGGTAATTCCTGAATCCTGGACTGTTAGAGGGTACTTGAGGACTGAGTTGGGAACCACCACTCTATATGAAATATAGAAGCTGGATTTTCTTGGGCAGCCTGTTGTTCAAGGTGAAGGTTAAATTAGGATAAGTGCCAATGGAGTGCTCTAATGGTGCCAACTCCTCATTTAGCACTCAGCTACATTTATTTAAACCACCATCTGCAGCATAGAGCTACAGATATATTAGGGAGCCAGGACCCCCTCCTGGTTAGGTAGAAATTGGAAGATCCCTAATAATTCTGTTTAAACCCTCACATGCCGCACACTAGATGAGGGTATTAGAAGGAGCTATGCTCCCTCATAGTTACACTAGAGTCCAGGAGGCAGGAGCTCCCATTCATTTATTTAACCCCCCAACAGCTATACACTGGCTAAACTGTGCAAGATGGAAGCCAATTCTGCTTCAATGTTAAAAGCAGGTTTTGTTATTAATGAAATGAACATGCATAATTAATGTATTCAGGGCTCTCTCAGTTGCCATTCAGCCTACATTTTTCTAGTTTCAATTTGGCCCAATTAAATAGAGATTTATCTCATTGTCAATACAGTGAATTTCACCTGAATTAAATGTGCTTAGTTGTACTGGTCAAATCTGAACATGCAAAAGTATTTAGTGAAAAGTTTCCTATAATGCTTTAACATTCTGATCAACCATCAGAAAATCAACACTTATGAAATAGTTTATATAGGGCCTTATGAAAGTGTTATCTACTCTACAGATAATTTGGCTGAAAGATCACAAGTATTTTAATTTAAGTTTTACCTTACACTATCTTAAAGGACTACTTCCTCTCAATTACGTGCTTTGGATGAAGTAGTCCTTTAGTTTTAACCCTGCTTCTGCTGTGAGAGCCGAGTTTAAAAAGTTCTCACAGCGAAGCTTCATTTTCATTGGAGAAGCAAAGTGCTGGCTGCTCATGTACTTTCATCCCCAGTGCTTCTCTAAGAGGAGCTTTCAATTGGATGAAAGAAGCATTGGCATGACATCGCAGGAAGTGAATCGAGTGACTGCAGGGACTCAATATCCTTTATTACAATTTTTATTTAGATTTAAGGGGGAACCTTAATCTAAATAAAGAGGAGACCACTATATAGGTTTGTATTTCTAATGCCATAGTGTTCCTTTAATGGCCATTTGGTTTTGTTTCTAGAAATTTAGCGAATAACTACTGCCCTTAAACAATACAGCATCAAAACATGGAGATTGCATATTTTATTTTGACAGATGCTGTTTATGTTAATCCAAAAACTCTTGTGTGGGATAAAGCTAAATCAAAACCTGTTTAATAGATAGGATACAAGCTTAAAGTACCAGTACAATCAGAATAAAAAGCATTGCACAATCCAGGTCATTCTAGAGAATATCATTGCATAGTGGATAATTCATATTACGGTTTATCCTATAAAATATGCCTTTACCTTGCACCCCACCACTCACATGACATTTTGGTAAATACCCAGGAAAACAATGCAAGATCATGCTGCATATAGACCATTTCCACTAGGAAGTAAGCAGTGTACATACCTGTAACCCTTCAATAGCTAGTCTGAGGATAGAAGGAGTAAGTTTGGAAGCTTGCTTGAAGGAAAAATTGCTCCAATCTATAATCAATATAAATCCATTAATTTGAAGTTCCTGGTCTTCAATGAGAACTTCCAGTGACAGTAGAATGGCCCTCAGGATGTCCACAAATGTATTCCTTTAAATAAATAGATACGTTAATAAGTAACACAAGAAGAACTACTCTAAACAAAAAAGCAGTGGGGGTACTACTGCAACAGGGCCTACATGTTGAGGGAGTCCATTGGGTGGCCCATGCACTTAGGAACATTAAATGGCAAAGTGTCTTCAGGGGTCCAGTCGTACCTGCTGCCCTTTAACAGCACATCCAGGCTCCTTTAATACCAGCAATGGAAGGAGAAGACAGAGAGGAGGGAAACACAGATTTGGAGAGTATCAAAATCTCCCAACAGCCTTAGCCAGCAGACCAAAGCCCAGGGAAGTCACTCTCCTGCACCCAAAAGGTTGGAAACAGGAGGGTGACTAAAATGTGTCTGTGTCTTTGTGTAACTAGCTGTGAGTTTGTATATGTGTCGGAGTGTATCTGCATGTGTGTGTATGTGCGCATGTGTGTGTATCTGTATGTATCTGTGTATCTGTATGTGTGCATATGTGTCCCTGTGCATTTGCATGTGTGTCAGTGTGTGCATCTGTGTGTCTGTGCATCTGTATATGTGTCAGTGTATGTATTGGTACAAATGTCATTGTGTATATCTGTGTTTATTTCTTTATCTGCATGTGTGTCAGTGTGTGTGGCTCTGTGTTAGTGTGTTTGCCTGCATATTTGTATGTGTCAGTGTTTGTTTCTGTGCATCTGTGTATTTGTATGTCTCAGTGTGTGTCAGAGTATGTATATGTGCTTCGTTATGTGCTCCTATGTATTTGTGTGTCCTTGTATCTTTATGTGTGTCACTGTGTGTGTGTGTGTGTATGCATGGCATTGTGTGTATCTGTGTGTCTGCATGTGTGTCATTGTGTGTATATGTGTGTCTGTTGATAGATATATATAGCCAAAAGTACAAGATAGCACTCCAGGGACTTCCAAGTTGAATGAATAAAACTTAGCTTTTATTAGCTCAAAATAAAAATCAACGTTTCAGTCTGTATCACAGACTTTCAAGTGAAAGTCTGTGATACAGACTGAAACGTTGATTTTTATTTTGAGCTAATAAAAGCTAAGTTTTATTCATTCAACTTGGAAGTCCCTGGAGTGCTATCTTGTACTTTTGGCTGTATCTGTTTGCTGATAAGCACCGGGCAAGTACATCAAGGAAGGTGGAGTGCATTACTATTTTTGATATATATATATATATATATATATATATATATATATATATATATATGTTAGTGTGTCTGTGTATCTGCACATGTGTCAGTTTGGGTCTGTGTATATGCGTGTCTGTACCTGTGAATACATATGTGTTTTAGTGTTTGGATCTGTACATGTGTCATGTGTGTGTATCTGGATGTGCATACGTGTGTATCTGTGTCTGCATGTGTGTATGGCAGTGTATATGTTTATGTGCATACATCTCAGGATTCAATGCCAACACCACACAAATACACTACTGCATCCAACATCAACACTACATACAGAAACACTCCTACATCCAAAGGCAAACACTACACACAAGTAAACCCTTGCTTTCAAAAGACAACAGTAAATAAAAATACACAACACAAGACTACACACAAATACACCCCTATATTCACAAACACGTATTCCATACAAAAACATGATTGCATCCAAACAAACAATGCTCAGTGCTAAATACAACTCTGCAAGGATGGACAAATTGTTGCTCTCGAACAGGCAAAGCATCGTGGGAGTTGTACAACAGTTGGGGGATCTACCTTTTGGACATTCTTGCAATAGGGTGGCGATACGGTGGCCTAAACTATTTTTTGCACCAGTGCCTTATTAGGACTACTTCAGTTCCGCCACTGCAAACTAGCTAATGTATATAGTGTGTTCGGATAAATTGAGCTTGCATAAAATCGAGAACAGTGCATGCCATACAAAGCAGCAATAAAGGCAAAAATATATTGGTTTTTGATTCTTAATATTTAAGCTGGTATATACAGGAAAATAAAGATTTACTTCACTAATCACCATTCAGGGTATCAATTGAATAAATTACATGACAAAATGAACAGTATAAATAAAACATACACAAGTTTCAAACTGTTCTCCAATATAAAATTCTATTAATAATGTAAAATGTGTTTAGAAGGGGCGGGGCCTGAGCTTCATGGTAGCTGGACGCGTTTCACGAGAGCTCCACAGCTAAACGGAGAATTAAGTGGCTATATAGCGTCCCAGCTCACCTACCTCTCTACCAAATCAAACTTTTGATGGAGGTTCCAGCGGAGCCTGGAGAACTAGCTGGGCGGGTGAGGCAGTCGCTCTCCCGCATGGCATACGGCACTACTTTGGCAAGGGGCAATCACAGGCCCGCTACCCCCCCCTTGGACCGGTGGGACTTATCCCGGTCCAAGCTGGCCAGCCACCGAAAATCAAAGACACTGTACCTGATCTTACTTGACACGAAGCTCCCCCTGTCAAGATGGCGACTGCACTCCCACCTTGTGGCCCAGAACCCACACAGGATAAGAGAGAATGCCCTAAAAACGTCCAGCAATCTATGAAGAGACTGGATGAAATATTTGACCGCTTTTGGGCCTCTCTGGAGGAGAGAAAAGCAGCACTAACATCTCAGCCTCTGGTAGCAACTGAAGAGACGAACAACCTGGAGGAGTGTAGGCCTACCCAGGGCCCTATACATACACAAGCACGCGCACCTCTCAAAACCGTCTCCCCAGGGCTGAGAGTCAAAATCCCACTATGACGCCCTAACTTCTGGACCAAGGTGAGGGAACGCATGGCAGCTCCTGCTCACAGATGCGCAGAGCCTGCAGGGCGGCTTAGGGAAAGGAAGCGAGGGAGGTACCCTCTGGGTACCAGCAAAGTGACCATGACTAAATCTCCCAGAGTATGCCCGCCTGGACCGAGGGCCACCAAGGGTTTTCCCCCTAAAGCATCGTCCACGACAGCGGAGGTCCATGGGCCTGAACCAGTGGCACACCATCAGGACCTTACGCAATCCCACTTGTGGGAAGGACTTGGACTCAGAGAGCCCCAGAGTCCGTGGCTCAGTGGTGTTGGCCCCAAGGGCTGGAGGGAAGCCACCCTGGGACACTGCCTAGCCATACCACTACTGGATACATGCACCCCAGAGAAAGCCTCTTCCTCATGGCCTCTGTGCGGTGTGGGCTGAAGGCTACTCAAGGACACCTCTGTTATACGGTACCACAGAGTTGTATTACTCCCTGCCTTCCACATGTCCCTCACTGGCTGAGAGTGACCACAGAGGTCCCATTCATCTGCAGACTATATGCACCATGTTCCCGGTTGGTACATCTTGTTAATTAAGAGACCTATGTTTCAAGACAAGCAACGTAGGCATGGGATTCCAGCCTGCACTCCTGCTCCGATCTTAGTTATTTAACGACACATCAGCACGCTCCTTGAACTTTCCGATCATGGGTGTCAGCTGACTGGTGACTCTCTCATACCCATAGACCTGTCGCCTACCATCTGAGTCCCTTAAGATTCAGACCACCGCGGTCCGGATGACCTGCTTAATTTTACTATGCTCCAGTTACTGTTTGTTATTAATAGTTTACCTAGCATGCTACACCAATTTATTATACTGTGGTCAGCACCCGTCCTATATGGAGAGATACAGTTGCAAGAAACAGTATGTGAACCCTTTGGAATGAATGGATTTCTGCACAAATTGGTCATAAAATGTGATCTGATCATCATCTAAGTCACAACAATAGACAATCACGGTCTGCTTAAACTAATAACACATAAAGAATGAAATGTTGCCATGTTTTTATTGAACACACCATGTAAACATTCACAGTGCAGGTGGAAAAAGTATGTGAACCCCTAGACTAATGACATCTCCAAGAGCTAATTGGAGTGAGATGTTAGCCAACTGGAGTCCAATCAATGAGATGAGATTGGAGGTGTTGGTTACAGCTGTCCTGCCCTATAAAAAACACATGGCTTTCACATGGCTACAAGATATTTATTTATAGATAATAAAAAAAAAAAATAAACTCTTGTGTTTCATCAGTCTAGCTATTCACTTTAAAACTTTTGGATTAAAGATGTCACAATTAACTATAGCAAGGTCCCAAAGATGCAAAGTTCGTATGACTTGGCATTTTAGAGACCTGGTTAGCCAGTTGTAAAACTGGTGATCAACTCACAACTTTGCTGGAACTTGTATTAGTATACTTGCTGGTGATGGTCCAAAATTGGTCAGCTATGCACTAATCAATGGAGTAGCAAGGACAGTGGTTCCAACCCAGACCTCATAGCATACCAACAAGCCAAGATTTAGGTATTTCACAAATCTGTTTTTATGAGAGAACTGTCAAAACATGGATTGCTGGAGTTCCTTAAACATTGGTTTGAGAACATGTATGAGTTGTACCCAAGAAGTTGTGGTGCTCATGAACTGGTTGAAGGCCACAAAAAATATAAAAAAACCAGTTGTTTGCTACGTACAGTGTATAAGTTCAGAAAAAAAGTATATACAAACTCCATAAAAGAAAGCAATCGGCAAACTAAATACATCTCTAAAGCAATATTTTATCTTAATACCAGATCAGTTTTAAAGTAACCAAACTGTCAAAGGAACGTTCATGTAATAAGCTATTTCAATACTTCAATAAATACCTGCTGATAATACAAATCCACAATTATTTACACTTGCTTGATTGCAAAGTTACATGAGGGGGGGGCTGTATTATAGAGAGGGACCAATGTGCTTTGAGACAGAAGCATGTTGGGAAGGATGGACACACTGAACTGCTGGAAAATGAATAGTGCTCTACAGGGAAGAAAGTGGGGTGCATTGTTTTGGGGATATAGTGAGGCCTTGTGCTGTAGTTTGAGGGAATGTGCTTTACCGTGTAGGGGGTAATTGAATTGTGAGTATGATATATTTAAATAGTAAATTCTAAAATAAGTCAAGTCTATTTGCAAAGCATGTAATTTCCCTAAGAGTTAACATTAATTTGGAGCGTATTCACTTTCTGTGTACATTTGGTACCTAGTGCGGTGAGTCTAAACCATGCTGCAGACACTTAAAAAAAATACAACACAAAACTGGATTTTGTAATACAAATTGCAATGAAAATGTAAAGAGATTCTGATAGTTTTTCAAGAACCCCAAATAAATATATGCTTTTAGAAGTCAGAGTACTGCAAACTACATGCTTATATTGTGGGACATGTTAATCTCCAAAGTTATTGTGCTATGCTTCCCAAGCTATAAGAAATGTTATATATTCTGTGCAACAGGGTTTTAAGTATCTCTCATCATCTTTTCCTGGTCGCAATGGGAGTAGCTGGTTTACAAATAAGAGATATAATGATGCGCCTGTACAGAACTGAAAATTACATTATCATCAGAAGACATCCCATCAAAGCACTGCAGAGGTAGAGGAGATTGGAAAAGATACAATGCAGGAGAAATTGCTGCGGTTATTGCTTCTAAACCTCTTGGGGTGTTTTACTGCAGTTTGGGAAACGACTGCAAAACACACAAAGACGTACAACAATATATTAACGGGATTGGGCACTTGTCAGCCTATTTTATATCTATCATTTTATTTGTCAATTTTAACAGTAATGTTTAGTAGTATGGGATTCAACCCTCCAATTCCCATCATTCTAGGGAATCAGTAGACGCACAGAAATAGTTAACATTCATCAAAACGCCCCGCGGTTTTCTACGTCTGTTACGTCTAGAACATCTGGAGAAAAATGAGTGCAATGTGCCCTAGCTTAAATGAGACACACAGAAAGTTCTATGTAGGATGATAAATCGAGGTGGAACACAAGAGAAATATATGAAATTGATATATAATATATAAATTACACTGTTCCTGTGATCCAAGCAATTCTAAGTAAATTTCAACGCAAATGCAATAGATACAACTAAAAGTTTAATTCAAACAAAAAGATAACATTTAAAAAATGTGCCCAAAACAAACAAACAAAAAAAGACTCATTGCAGAAAGACTGAATGAAATAAGTATATTCATCTTTAAACAAGATTGATAAAGATCCCTGAAGAGATCGAAATGTGGCTGTATCGGTCATGTTTTTTCCAATAAATTCGCTGATGTATGGGCTACTTTACCGTTACTATATGGATTAGGGGTTTGCCAGCCCTAGGTAAAGTGCACCAAGATCTACAGGTGATGAAAGTGCGGATCCCTCTTTTTTTTTGCTATCAGAGACTTTGCATGACCTGGAGGCATTTTGCCAAGATGAATGGGCAGCTATGCCACCTGCAAGAATTAGGGGCCTCATTGACCACTATTACAAAAGACTGCACACTGTCATTGATGCTAAAGAGGACAATACGCAGTATTAAGAACTAAGGGTATGCTGACTTTTGAACAGTGGTCATTTCATTATTTTTTGGGCCATGTTTTGTTTTATGGGATTGAGTCCCATAACAAATAAAATAAATGTGTTTTGCCTGCTCACTCATGTTTTCTTTAAAAATTGTATGTATATTACCAATTCTCCAAGGATACAGTGAGGGAAGTACTTGATCCCCTGCTGATTTTCAACGTTTGCCCACTGACAAAGAAATTATCAGTCTATAATTTTAATGGTAGGTGTATTTTAACAGTGAGAAACCGAATAACAAAAAATCCAGAAAAACGCATGTAAAAAAAGTTATAAATTGATTTGCATGTCAATGAGTGAAATAAGTATTTGATCCCCTATCAATCGGCAAGATTTCTGGCTCCCAGGTGTCTTTTATACAGGTAACGAACTGAGATTAGGAGCACTTTCTTAAAGGGAGTGCTCCTAATATCAGCTTGTTACCGGTATAAAAGACACCTGTCCACAGAAGCAATCAGATTCCAAACTCTCTACCATGGCCAAGACCAAAGAGCTATCCAAGAATGTCAGGGACAAGATTGAAGACCTACACAAGGCTGGAATGGGCTACACGACCATGGCCAAGCAGCTTGGTGTGAAGGTGACAACAGTTGGTTCAATTATTCGCAATTGGAAGAAACACAAAATAACTGTCAGTCTCCCTCGGTCTGGTGCTCCATGCAAGATCTCACATTGGGGAGTTTCAATGATCCAATGATGGGTTGAAGCCTAACCACACCCTGCAATATGACTTAAAGTACTCTGATTGGTTGATTCCAAGCCAACCAATCAGTGTGCTCTGACAGGTATATGAAGAGACTGACAGGCCATTGTCATTTAGGGCCCCTCACCCGACGCTCATGGGTGGGGGCCAGGAGGGAGGACAATAGGTCCCCCCCTCCATTGTCATTCAGGGCCCCCATCAGCCGCTCATGGGTGGGGGCCTGGGGGGAGGACAATAGGTCCCCCCATTGTCATTCAGGGCACCCACCCGCCGCTCATGGGTGGGGCCTGGGGGGAGGACAATAGGTCCCCCCATTTTCATTCAGGGCCTCCACCCACCACTCATGGATCCCCCGCTAGGTCCCTCATTCAGTTTAATAGCCCCCACTCATGCAGCACGGGTGGGGGCTCAGTAGGGGGCTTCTTTTTTTTACAACAGTAAGCAGCCACATGCTGCTTAATGTTTAGTAGACATACCCCTACTCTCGATATCGCGAGTAGGGGCAGAATTTACTAATACTGAGTAATCTTTACTTAGTTTTAGTAAATTTGACTAAAATACCAATTTAGATCTTTCAGCCTTGTGGTAGATAGCTCCCTAATACCATGGGAATAGATCACGGCACGAATAGATCGGAATTTCATTAATTCAAATACAATTCTGCTCCGAACAAAGTCCCGAATTGCGTCCTAACATGAATGGAGAAACTGTTCTCATTCTGTTAGGATGAAATTCAGTACATTCGGAAATAGTGAAAATAGTGAAAGGAGGCATCGCGAGATCACGGAGGAAAGGTGAGAATTGTGGGAAATCGCTCTGACCACAGGAAATGAAGCACACTTTGCTCCTCTGCTGGTCATAGACGGTCAGGCGTAGGAAACCCCCATAAGACAAAAAGTCTCTACTTTGTCCTATGTTCTAAAGAAAACTAGAGCAGACAGGAAGAAATGAAGAACAGAGCCGGACAGAGGGAGTGAAGAGGAATCAATTGGGAAAGGTAAGTTCGGCATGACAGTGCCGCTTTAATTACTAACATGGAAATGCTCTCTAAATGATAGAGTAGTTCATTTTTAATTATATATATATATATATATATATATAAATAATAGTGCATTTACAGAAATGTAAATATTTGTATAACAATATTGAGGAATTTGCTCATTATGTACTTATATATTTTTCATAACAATTAATATATTTACACTACTGACTGTATAAAATGAGTTTAACATTATTTTACCCATGACCTAAATAAAGAGACTCCATTAACCCCTTCACATTGGAACTTGTGTATACACGATTGCCAGCGTATGAAGGGGGGCTGTCACTGTTCCTCTGCTGTATCCCTGTATTCACAGGGAGCATGTGAGGAGCTATCCTCCATGATGGTAAAGGTAATCAGAGGGTGACTGAGGCTGATAGCATTTAGAAAAGCTGGCTGAGGGCAGAAGGCACAGTGAAAGTGTGCTGTAAATCCTGACAGCAGCCAGTGCACACTCCCCTGCTCCATTACTATGTGATGATAATGGAGCAGGGAAACAGCATGATGGCTGCTGTCATGATTTACAGCACATTATCACTACTACACCATGATAAATGTGTGTGGTGTGTGTTCTAACAGTGTGTGTGTGTGTGTGTGTGTACGTCTGTGTGCATGCATATGTGTCTGACGGTGTGTGTTATTGGCAGTGTATGTGTGACAGTGTGTGTCTGTCAGCATGAATGTGTATATGTCTTTATCTGTGTGTGTTTGAGAATGTGTGTCTTTGTGGCAGCAGTGAATAACTGTGTGTGTTTGTCTTTCTGCCAGTTGTATCAGTGATTCATCGATTAATGAGTGCACATGAACGAGTGTATATCTGTGCGTGTATCAGAGTATTTATATATGTGCATGTATGAGTGTATATATGTGTGTGCCTAAAGTAGTAACATGGCTGCAATGATGGTGATATGTTATGGGTAACGTCATGGCAATGTAACAACATATATTATAATTATACAATATATATACACACACACACTTATTTACAACACTGTTTCCTCGCCTGTTGCTTCATTATTTCTTCAATATTTTTGTAAGGTTTTATTTCCAATCAAAATGTTTGTTTTAATTTTAAAATGTGCTTTCTATGCATACTGAAACAAACAAACAAAAAAAAACACATTTAAACTTTACTTTTCAGGGCATCCAAATTACTGGGCATGATTTTTCTGCAAACTGATTGGTAGTGAAGGGGTTATGGTTCAAAAGGAATATTAATTATTTGTGATTTTAAGGAACACTCCAAGCACTGTAAGCACTACCGCCAACTGTAGTGGGTATGTTGCAAGGAATGCCCTGGTGATCCACATTGTGAGTAGTGAAGCCATTTTAGAATGGAATGTCTTCATACCTGTGGTCTGCCAGGCACTCATCCCCAGTTCTTAGCTGGAAGCCCTCAGATGTGAAATAAGACTGGTGGTGCAGAACTTAGATCACTGGCTGAGAATACAGCTAATGCTGTAGATGCAGATGCTAGATGCAGGTCTAAGCTCAGGAGCAGGTCTAAGCTCAGGAGAGCTAATAGAACCTCCTAGGACAAAGCTTCATATTGGGGTAGGCCAGGACACTAAAAGCAACACAACCATTACAGTTCATTATGATGGTTATGGTTCTTGGAGTATTCATTTAACACATGAAGACCTGCATTCTATACTTCAGCCAATAAATGTTTGTAAAGCGCAGTTCTGGAGAAAAGTTTTAAAAATAGCAAATCAGCACAGACAATACAATGCTTTGTAATGGGAATAATTGTGCTTCATAAATAATGCCTATTATATCTTTAAATAGTGCATTAACATACATGCTTATAAAAAAAAATAAAAAAAAAAAAAAAAAAATTTAAATTTCACTGCTTCTACAAACTTCCAGAATTTAAGTAGTGAAATGAATGGATCAGTTTATAACAATTCCTAACCTGCTACATCGACAAACTGGCCTAAGACGAACACATTCCACACACTTCTGTATATCTGACACAATAAAAACATCATATTTTTGCGTTCGGTAATTTAAAACACATTTTCATAATATGAGATTGTTTGGAAAAGATTAAGATTCTATCTACATTTACCTACTCTGATCCCAGTTGGCTGCAAAAAGCAGGAGAATCTTTCGACCATAGTGGTCCCGGTTTTCAAGCACACCCGGAAA
Organism: Pelobates cultripes; assembly: GCA_933207985.1. Classification (NCBI taxonomy): domain Eukaryota; kingdom Metazoa; phylum Chordata; class Amphibia; order Anura; family Pelobatidae; genus Pelobates; species Pelobates cultripes. Next base: position 265,764,643 of record OW240915.1, on the reverse strand, counting down.
TCCATCCATAAGCGCCCGTTTAATACCTGGATCATCCGCTTTGAAATTTTTGAACATGTCCAAGTTAAGTTGACGGTACTGGAAGTATTGAGCAAGAAGTCTGAAAGCCTCCATCTGATTAAATTTCCTGGCTCGTAGAAATCTTAAGATGAAGGCATCATCCGTCCGTAAGAACCCAATATCTGGTCTAGTTATAATCATGTCCCTGACTTGTTGAATATCCTGATGTAATGTGTCTGGGTTCTCATTTAATTCCAAACGAGCTTTATCTACAGTCTCTGGACTGAGTCCAGATTGTAAGTGGGTCATATTTGCACACTCTATCTTTTGTAAGATAAAAATTCAAAGAGATTTACAGCGGTAATACAGATCCCATGCAACAAGGCTCCTCATAAAATCCTTGAAAGTTGTAGGCAACTTTATAGATATGGACAGGAATGGGATGAGTGCTTTAATCTTCCAGACATAAATGAAGTAATGCAGGTATGATATTCTGCCCCAGGAAAAAATGGCTTGATTTCTAAAAAATAAATAAATACAAATGAAGAAACAAATGAGTATAAAATAATGCATTCAAAAATCAAGCAATGTGTCTTGGATAAATATTTATCTTATGCAATACAATTTTAAACTATTAAAGACCACTGATAGTATTTGTCACCATTTGAAACTGTTCCTTGGAGACTTTACTCTGATCAGGAATATCAAAATGTCTAAATTATATCTAGCAAGCTTGGCTTCAAGGACCAGATTTTAGTGATGCAATGGAAACATTAAAGGGTTAAACTGCAACATATAGAACAATGTAAATTAATTTTTTTATCAACTTATGAAAAATAAGTCATCTTTTCACGTTTCTCTCACCGAAAGCAACCTTTGCACGATTTCTCCTGTGCACTCTAATTTAATCTTCCCCTTGGAAGATGAAGTGTGCAGGTTTTATCAGAAGGAAGGTAAGCTTAAGCCAGGTTCTGGAATAATTACACAGACTTTGCTACACAATGTCTTACTTAACCGAACATTTCCCTGCCCAAATACAAAAATAAATATACACCCAATCAAAACATGTATGCATTTATTTATGCGTTGTTTCATTAAGGCATTCTAAAAGCAGCCTGCTTATCTAATACCTTTTGAAACCCTCCCCTTCTAAGCCAGCCCAGACTTACCATAACTATCCAATCAAAGACTTACTTATGCAGCTCAATGAGAAGTCTGTGCAAGGCAGGTGCAATTGCCGGCCTCTTGCGTTTAGTAAAATGAGCAGTTGTCTGATTGATAGCCAGAGGGGTGCAACAAGGTCAATTTATAAAAAGTATCAAATTCTATAGAAATCTGCACTTTTTGTAAAATAAGAAAAAAAGGACTCTCTCTTCACATATTTAACAATTATGTATTTGTGAGGAGCAAAGAATAAAACTAAAAGGTCCAAATCCATTTAGCTCCCTGTCAAACGTTGTTAGCTCTCTCTTTTGGTTAGGGCAGTCAGCATAAAGAAACCATACAGAGATGCAGAAAATGTAAACAGTGTTTTTGTCTCTCTTCCTGACTGTGCCTGGACTGAACAAGATTGTGATGCCATTTTCTAATTATTTAATGTAAATTAGAAAACAAAATGGAGCATCACATGAGAACAGAATAAGACACATTATATGTGAATTTCAATATAGGATGATGTGTGTGTATGTATATTCTAGATGCAAGGTGTGTGTTTATGTGTATAGTGGATGCAGTGTGTGTGTGTGTGTGTGTGTATGTGTTTGTAGTGGCTGCAGAGTGTTTGTGTGACATTTGTTCCATGTTTGTATCAAATCACATTGTCTTTTTCAAAGATGTTCAGATATTCAGTTTGCATTAAATACCTACTTTTTTGAATTACCTTGTTTTCTGTAAGCATGGAAATTAGATGATTCAGTTCATAAAGAAATATTAATATTCCATTCTTGAAGAATTATATATTATATAGTGTTTATGTTTCCTGAGCTGCTTGGCTTGGAAGTAGTGTTACTCCTTGCTAATGCTTCAGAGTTATTCGATACTGACCAACAATTACAGCTAGTTCTCTCAGTTTATTGCTCCAGCCTTTCCTGTGACAATGTAGCATATATCCAGAATGGAAGCAGATAATGTCCACCTACCACTATATTCATCCTTGCCCTAGCCTAACAAACCAATTATTTATTGGGTGGGCTGGAAACACAAGGACAAAAAAGCCTCACAGTACGGCATCCTTTAATCAGGAAAAAAAATCACTACATTATTTATGCTTCTCACTGTACGTATAAACAACCGCGATTTTCTTCTCATGGAATCAAAGCTGAAATTTACTTTGGGGTTTAAACACTATGCAGCACATTGTCAATCAGATTGCAAATGTGAGGGGGAGCGTAACTTCTGAACGCAACAAGCATAAAATATGACTAGCTGTTAGAACTGTCAGTAGGCACTGTATGAAAAAAACAACTAAATGTAAATAGCTACTAGATGAATAAAGGAGAAAGGGCCTTCAGGTTTTTTAATAACGAATAAGAAGACACAGGTTGGTGCCTATTCTTGCCTTGTGCTATGTGCAGTATGCTGGAAATCACCACATAGGCACCTGCTTCCTCGTAATGTTAGAGGTGCTATGTACACATATTTCTGTGAGAGTTGATTGCACCCATACTAATCAGTAGGAATCCCCAGGTATTCTCACATTTCCTCATTCCATTTGCTGTGTGGTTACTTTAGTTAAATAAGCCCACACCTACCCTTTGACCCTTCCCCTATGTACAAGGCTATGAAATGTAGGCATACATTAATAAATGGACGAATTAGTCACTAGGGACTTTGTCCATAATTTATGATGTCATTATGTCATCCATTAACTGCAGTGTCGAACTACTACTAAGTGAATGGAGTCTTAAGTATTTGTGATGCTGAACAATACTCTTAAATAACAGAAAAATACCTAAAAACCTAAAAAAATATATTCATCTTAACAGTAAATCTTTGTGCCACCGTACAAGTGATGGAGCAAGGAGTAAGGCGAGTAGAGGACATGCTTTATTTTTTACACTATTACTTTAGTAGCTCAATGGGCCTTTGTACTTATTTATTGTTAGGACTGTGCTATTCATGTTCAGTTTGATTAAACGACATTCGGTAATTTGTCTCATTAGTAGATTTTTTTTTATTTTTCAATTAGACTTATAGTAAATACTATTTAGTAAATTGAGAATTGTCGGAAATTCAAAGGGAATTTACTAATTTGCAAAGACCCACGATAATTACATCGGTGCTAACTTGCCTGAAACTGTCCCTCGCGGGCACCACCATTCTCTTCCAGCCAGTACTCTTTTTGCACATGCATGATAGTATAGCAGTAAGGTCTATGGAGGACACTGTGGAATCCTCCATAGATAGACTCAATTTCCCTGCACTGGTGATGACTGGGGGATTGACACTTCTTGATGATGGTAGCCATCATGTCCAGTGTCATGAAGTGTCAAGCATAGGAAAAATACTTTGTCTCGGTATATCTTTTAACTAAAAATAAAAAGTAACAATAGGGATTTGCTCTTTTAAATTAAGTGATATTTATCAAAAGTAATTATTTAAAATAATACACCCCTATTGTTGCTTTTTATTTCTATTTCCTTACTGTTCAGAGAGATACACAGTTTAATAGGATATTTTGAGTGCAACTGATTATTTATTTATTGACCCACATTTTATCATGTTGAGCGCCTATTTTCACAATTGTGTTTTATTCTGTATCTCTTGACTATCTAGGAATTTCACTGAAATTCCAATCTAGGCAATATGAGTATTCCATAATGATTTTATCTCTATGAAATACTAATATTGCAGTTGGATTTGGGGTTGACAATGCTGCTTTAAGGCCAAAGCAGCGGAACTGAACACATTCTGCAAGTCACTATGTTTCCAATTCATCTACTTAAATAAAATTTGACCTTAATCATCTGAGGAAAGAGATTTAGGGGTAATTATTTAAGATGACTTAAAGGTAGGCAGACAATGTAATAGAGCAGCAGGAAATGCTAACAGAATGCTTGGTTGTATAGGGAGAGGTATTAGCAGTAGAAAGAGGGAAGTGATCATGCCATTGTACAGAACACTGGTGAGACTTCACTTGGAGTATTGTACGCAGTACTGGAGACCGTATCTCCAGAAGGATATTGATACTTTAGAGAGAGTTTAGAGAAGGGCTACTAAACTGGTTCATGGATTGCAGGAGAAAACTTACAAGGAAAGGTTAAAGGAACTTAACATGTATAGCTTGGAGGAAAGACAAGACAGGGGGGATATGATAGAAACATTTAAATATATAAAGGGAATCAACACAGTAAAGGAGGAGACTATATTTAAAAGAAGAAAAACTGCCACAACAAGAGGAAATAGTTTTAAATTAGAGGGGAAAAGGTTTAAAAATAATATCAGGAAGTATTACTATACTGAGAGGGTAGTGGATGCATGGAACAGCCTTCCAGCTAAAGTGGTAGAGGTTAACACAGTAAAGGAGTTTAAGCATTCGTGGGATAGGCATAAGGCTATCCTAACTATAACATAAGGCTAGGGACTAATGAAAGTATTTAGAAAACTGGGCAGACTAGATGTGCAGAATGGTTCCTATCTGCCATCACATTCTATGTTTCTATGTTAATCACTTCCAATTCACATTGAATTCCAAACAATTAACTAGGGGTTTGACAAAACTTCAACTGAAAACTAAGTAGTTTCTGAAAAAACAGTCTATAAAATAGATGATTTTTATAATTCTTTAAAGCATGCATTTATTTTAAGAATTAACAAACTATAATGACATTTTAACATACTGCTGAATAATGAATTATAGATATGCAGTAAAAATTCATTTAAAACCTTTTTTGATCAGCTCTGCCCAGTTTTTCATATTTGGTTGGCAATAGATCGATATGCTTTTAATATCACTCTCATAAGACTCTGATGTAATATATATATATATATATATATATATATATATATATATATATATATATATATATATATATAGGGGTTATCAACTGAACTCTGTATTTTCACAATTACAAGTCTGTGTAGTCATTATAAGAAAGGGTTAGCAGCATATACAACAATTCCATCTGTTTGCTTCCTCATCCTATGGAAATGGTGACCACAATCTACTGTGTTTGGAAATAAATTTGATTTGACTAGTCTAGTGTTCCTGGCGCATCATTGAGAATCCCTCTCCTGGAGTCACCTACAAGTGGTTTCCTTTGCCTATTTAGGCACCATTGGGCTCATTATACAGAGCCTCGCACAGCTCTAAAATCCGTGAGTGCTACTATCGATTATTTTTCTGTTTATAGTACACACTATGTTTTGTATTTTGTTGTTGCAGGACTATAGCACCCCTGAACTACAGTACATTCTGTCCATAAGTATAATATTCTGTTTTTCATTTACACTTTAAGGGTGTACATTATTTACAGTGTGTTTTATCACATTTTGCATGCTTTTATGGTTCATTTTCACAAATAAAATCTAGCTGAAAAAAATTAGGAATTAATTCAAAATTGCTGATCTGCAAAAATACTCCAACTCAGCCATAGCTACCACTTGGCTAGTTTTGACTCAGTTTTGCCATTTAGATTTAAAGGGGACAATACATATTTAATTAATTGGATAGATATTGCTTATTATGAGTTTGTTCATTTTAGATAAAGTATTTTTCCTCGAAGGATACATTGAGTTTTATTTTGCCTTTAAGTATGTCCTGGGGGTTCAAGAACAAATAAAAAATATTACATGCCTCATTTTAAGTCATATGATTAATGTCCAGTGTTGCAAAATTGCTCTACAGTAAACCATAGAAACCACAATGCCATTTTTTAATTACTAGATCGTGTTACTGCTTTACGGGTATTAAAAAAGCTATTCTTTGGTGTTATACCTATACATAGAATAAAAGTATTAATAGATGTGAGAAGGAATGTTGTGTAATTGTGGATGGAAGATATATAAAACCAGCAAAATTCTACCTCTCTCTTCTAACTGTTCAATTCCCATGGAAGCATCCAGACGAGGTTTTGCACTTAATAGTGGAGTGTCTGCTGGTGAAGCCAGTTTCCAATTACTTACCTAATTACCAGTGTATTTTGGACCAGTCTGGGTCATTTCACTTTAAGTCTGATATTCCAGCCAAGGTAGCTGGTCTGCTACAAACTGAGATTTGTCTATTGCAGGGGTGCCCAAAGGGTAGATGTTGTAGAAGTACAGCTCCCATGAAACTTTGGATGCCTTTAGAATGACAAAGCATCATGGAAGGTGTAGTTTTAAACCATCTTGGAATCTATCTTTTGTGCACCCCTGGTCTATTGCATTGCTATTTTTGTTAGAAAGTGGAAATGCCAACTATAGTTAGATAATTCTTTGTATAGTTAGAGTTCAAGAAAGAGGAAGGGTTTATTTGGTGTGTTTTATAATTCACTAGCTGAATTGTTAAAGCAAATAAAATGCCTGAACCCAGTGTTAGAGTTTGGCCTGTGTTGCTGCTTACCCTAGAACACAGTGGTTAATTAAAGGTCCCAGACAAATCAACCTTTGACTACAAAGGACAATGTTTGTCACAATGGATACAAGCATCAAAACAGAATGTGGCAGTTGTGGTGTATAGATCATGCCCCAATAGTTTCACTGCTCAATGATCTGCCATTTAGGAGTTAAATCACCGTGTTGCTCACACAGCCTACATGAAGAGAACAATAGACTATTTTCAATCAAATCTTGCAGCTCAGTTTACTTTAGAACATGGGTAGGCATGCACGGGCCCTCCACATGTAGTTCACAACATCTGGAGTGCTGAAGGTTGCCTACACCTACTTTCGATGTTCTTATCTCCTGTTCTGTTTTCCTAATGCTTTAGTATTCCTGTCATTGGTTAGATAGGTCCCCTCTGATCATGTGTGCAAACAAATTAATAAAATAAAGATTTTTACTCACCTTTTTCCAGCCTTGATGCTTCCTCTGCACTGCTTACCGCTCAGCCTTTGGCAATGGCATAGTTCCTTCTATTATGGTCCAATCCAAGCACTAGGGACATGATGCACATGCGAGGTGAGAGCCATTTGTGTATTCAAGCATCCCCATAGGAAAGCATTGAATCTTTTCTGTGGGTACTTAAGCATAACATGACTAAGATTTACTTGGTCAGTGCTGTGGAAGCATCTCTAGCAGCTGTCAGTATGTTAGCAACTAGAGGAGAATTTAACCCTGCAATGTAAACAATATGGTTTCTAAAAAAGACTGCAATGTTTTACACTGCAGAGTAAAAACCAAAGGTCCTCTGGGCCCAGGGCACTTCATTGAGACAAAATGGCCTTGGTAACTCTAGTGGTCCTTTTCACACATATAAGCTTGTCGCAGGCTCTAGCAGGCAATTAACAGAGCAATAAATAATACATTCTAAAGAAACCGACTCTTTTTCAGAAAGTGAGTAAGGAAGTTGTATGAGACACAGGTGTGGCTAGGGCTACAAAAACAAAGTGATTTAAAGGGACACTCCAGAACCCTAAAGCAGTTTGCCAAAGTATTTTATATGGGAAGAAGTAGACAGTTACTAAAACCCCCTGCCTTGCAAAGATTTCTCATTGAGCTGCATTCGGAAGTCAGTGATTGGATAGCCATAGAAAGTCTATACAGAAATTTTTTATTTTGTTTTGGCAGTGAAGTGTTCCTTTAACTCGTAAATGGTAGAGAATTAAGCAGTAACAAATCAGGAACATGATGTATGCACCAATACTACTTGATTGATCTAAGGTTGTTTTTGTGGTTTGAGTGCCCCTTTAACCCCTTAAGGACCAAACTTCTGGAATAAAAGGGAATCATGACATGTCACACATGTCATGTGTCCTTAAGGGGTTAAGTCCCATACTGGAAAAAAATCGACACCTCTATATCTCACTTACTAAATCACTTAATAAATCACCAAGTGTATTAATTCGCTAAAAAGCATAACACTGCCTCTTCTAGCCATCACTAGTTGGCCCTTGTCAAAATCACTCAGATCTTTTCGCTTGCCAATTTTTCCTACTTCCAACACATGAAATGCAAGAACTGACTGTTCATTTACTTCCTAATGTATCCCACTTCTTAACAGGTGGCAGATGTCATTGTAACAAAAATCAATGTTTTTCACTTCACCTGTGGTGGTGAAGTAGGTTTTAATGTTGTGGCTGATCAGTGTGAGTCTATCAAACATCGAACAACATCAGGGTTCACTAAAGTGTTAATTGCTTGGAATTCAAAATGGGTTCAAACTGGAAAGAATTGAAATGGATCATTTCTACAGTTTAGCTGCTTTGGTGTAAAATTTGAAATTCACTTTGAATTCCCAGCAATTGACATTTTAATGAATGATCCTGTTACACTTCTGCAATGTATATCTACTTTGATGTTGCACTCTGGGCTGGGGGATGTTAAATCAAGAATACAAATATAAATGAGAGAGCGCAATGAAAATGATGAAAACAGTCATTAAAACAAATGGTAAACAATAATAAAAAAAGCCGCTAGAAACAATTTTCAAGTTTCAAAATACAATACAAATAAGAGAAAAGTCAGAGAGTACACAAAAGCAAATTAAAAGAGTTCCAACAGAAAAAAAGGATATTATTCCAAATTGATGGGAATAAAACAGTGATCTGTGTGTGCTTTGTAATTGGATCCAATCCAGGGTATCCACATTAAATTAGGAAAGACAAAAATATAATGTAACACTGTAAATATTCATTCCCCTAAAAAAAAAACCTATATGGAACTTATCTCTAAGTGCCACAAATAAGCATTGGTGCAGTATAACACAGTCAAGCAGGTGTGGTTACCACTTCGTCAATGAGGATCTGTAAGCCGATTCTGAGCAGCTGAGATGGTGCAGACCTCTCTTGTCTCTGAAAGACTTACCTTGAGAAACCCCGAGCTAAAGGGAGAAATGCGTAGTTCCATATAGGAGTTGTTTTAGGGAAATAAATATTTACAGTGTTACACTATATTTGTGTCTTTCCTAATTTAAAGGACCACTATAGGCACCCAGACCACTTCAGCTCAATGAAGTGGTCTGGGTGCCAGGTCCCTCTAGTTTTAACCCTGCAGCTGAGAACAATGCTAACAACTGCTATGTTTACACTGAGGGTTAATCCAGCCTCTAGTGGCTGTCTCACTGACAGCTGCTAGAGGCACTTCCGCGATTCTCACTGTGAAAATCACAGTGAGAAGACGCCAGCGTCCATAGGAATGCATTGAGTAATGCTTTCATATGGAATGATTGAATGCACGCGTCGCTCTTGCCGCGCATGCACATTCGGATCTGACATCGGCAGGGGGTGGAGAGTTCCCAGCACAGAGGGAGCCCGGTGCTGGAGAAAGGTAAGTGGCTGAAGGGGTTTTAATCCATGCAGCACAGCGGGAGGAGGGTCCTCAGGTTGGGAGGGACCTAATGACCCTATAGTGCCAGGAAAATGAGTTTGTTTTCCTGGCACTATAGTGTTCCTTTAAGGTGGATACAAGATTACATCTGGATTGGATACAATTGAAAGCACACACAGATCACTGTTTTATCCCCTTCAACTTGGAATGATATCCTTTTTTTCTGATCAAGAATATTGTTGGAACTCTTAATTTAGTTTTGTTTATTTTTCTCCCCACTTTTGTGTTAAATCAAACTTCCTTCTTTAATTCACCAAAAGGTACAGGTTCGATCAACAATTCAGTCTGCTACTGATTATAATCTTTGTAGCAAACTGAAATGTTGATTGAACCTGTATCTTTTTACTTTTTACCTTTACCACTTTTACTAGCTCATTTCGACACAGACATTTTATCCATCGGTCCCTCCTCACCTCTGTCAAAATCACTCAGATCTTTTCGCTTGCCAATTTTTCCTACTTCCAACACATGAAATGCAAGAACTGACTGTTCATTTACTTCCTAATGTATGCCACTTCTTAACAGGTGGCAGATGTCATTGTAACAAAAATCAATGTTTTTCACTTCATCTGTGGTGGTGAAGTAGGTTTTAATGTTGTGGCTGATCAGTGTGAGTCTATCAAACATCAAACAACATCAGGGTTCACTAAAGTGTTAATTGCTTGGAATTCAAAATGGGTTCAAACTGGAAAGAATTGAAATGGATCATTTCTACAGTTTAGCTGCTTTGGTGTAAAATTTGAAATTCACTTTGAATTCCCAGCAATTGACATTTTAATGAATGATCCTGTTACACTTCTGCAATGTATATCTACGTTGATGTTGCACTCTGGGCTGGGGGATGTTAAATCAAGAATACAAATATAAATGAGAGAGCGCAATGAAAATGATGAAAACAGTCATTAAAACAAATGGTAAACAATAATAAAAAAAGCCGCTAGAAACAATTTTCAAGTTTCAAAATACAATACAAATAAGAGAAAAGTCAGAGAGTACACAAAAGCAAATTAAAAGAGTTCCAACAGAAAAAAAGGATATTATTCCAAATTGATGGGAATAAAACAGTGATCTGTGTGTGCTTTGTAATTGGATCCAATCCAGGGTATCCACATTAAATTAGGAAAGACAAAAATATAATGTAACACTGTAAATATTCATTCCCCTAAAAAAAAAACCTATATGGAACTTATCTCTAAGTGCCACAAATAAGCATTGGTGCAGTATAACACAGTCAAGCAGGTGTGGTTACCACTTCGTCAATGAGGATCTGTAAGCCGATTCTGAGCAGCTGAGATGGTGCAGACCTCTCTTGTCTCTGAAAGACTTACCTTGAGAAACCCCGAGCTAAAGGGAGAAATGCGTAGTTCCATATAGGAGTTGTTTTAGGGAAATAAATATTTACAGTGTTACACTATATTTGTGTCTTTCCTAATTTAAAGGACCACTATAGGCACCCAGACCACTTCAGCTCAATGAAGTGGTCTGGGTGCCAGGTCCCTCTAGTTTTAACCCTGCAGCTGAGAACAATGCTAACAACTGCTATGTTTACACTGAGGGTTAATCCAGCCTCTAGTGGCTGTCTCACTGACAGCTGCTAGAGGCACTTCCGCGATTCTCACTGTGAAAATCACAGTGAGAAGACGCCAGCGTCCATAGGAATGCATTGAGTAATGCTTTCATATGGAATGATTGAATGCACGCGTCGCTCTTGCCGCGCATGCACATTCGGATCTGACATCGGCAGGGGGTGGAGAGTTCCCAGCACAGAGGGAGCCCGGTGCTGGAGAAAGGTAAGTGGCTGAAGGGGTTTTAATCCATGCAGCACAGCGGGAGGAGGGTCCTCAGGTTGGGAGGGACCTAATGACCCTATAGTGCCAGGAAAATGAGTTTGTTTTCCTGGCACTATAGTGTTCCTTTAAGGTGGATACAAGATTACATCTGGATTGGATACAATTGAAAGCACACACAGATCACTGTTTTATCCCCTTCAACTTGGAATGATATCCTTTTTTTCTGATCAAGAATATTGTTGGAACTCTTAATTTAGTTTTGTTTATTTTTCTCCCCACTTTTGTGTTAAATCAAACTTCCTTCTTTAATTCACCAAAAGGTACAGGTTCGATCAACAATTCAGTCTGCTACTGATTATAATCTTTGTAGCAAACTGAAATGTTGATTGAACCTGTATCTTTTTACTTTTTACCTTTACCACTTTTACTAGCTCATTTCGACACAGACATTTTATCCATCGGTCCCTCCTCACCTCTGTCAAAATCACTCAGATCTTTTCGCTTGCCAATTTTTCCTACTTCCAACACATGAAATGCAAGAACTGACTGTTCATTTACTTCCTAATGTATGCCACTTCTTAACAGGTGGCAGATGTCATTGTAACAAAAATCAATGTTTTTCACTTCATCTGTGGTGGTGAAGTAGGTTTTAATGTTGTGGCTGATCAGTGTGAGTCTATCAAACATCAAACAACATCAGGGTTCACTAAAGTGTTAATTGCTTGGAATTCAAAATGGGTTCAAACTGGAAAGAATTGAAATGGATCATTTCTACAGTTTAGCTGCTTTGGTGTAAAATTTGAAATTCACTTTGAATTCCCAGCAATTGACATTTTAATGAATGATCCTGTTACACTTCTGCAATGTATATCTACTTTGATGTTGCACTCTGGGCTGGGGGATGTTAAATCAAGAATACAAATATAAATGAGAGAGCGCAATGAAAATGATGAAAACAGTCATTAAAACAAATGGTAAACAATAATAAAAAAAGCCGCTAGAAACAATTTTCAAGTTTCAAAATACAATACAAATAAGAGAAAAGTCAGAGAGTACACAAAAGCAAATTAAAAGAGTTCCAACAGAAAAAAAGGATATTATTCCAAATTGATGGGAATAAAACAGTGATCTGTGTGTGCTTTGTAATTGGATTCAATCCAGGGTATCCACATTAAATTAGGAAAGACAAAAATATAATGTAACACTGTAAATATTCATTCCCCTAAAAAAAAAAGCTATATGGAACTCTTACAAGATTTGGTGGTGGAACTTATCTCTAAGTGCCACAAATAAGCATTGGTGCAGTATAACACAGTCAAGCAGGTGTGGTTACCACTTCGTCAATGAGGATCTGTAAGCCGATTCTGAGCAGCTGAGCTGGTGCAGACCTCTCTTGTCTCTGAAAGACTTACCTTGAGAAACCCCGAGCTAAAGGGAGAAATGCGTAGTTCCATATAGGAGTTGTTTTAGGGAAATAAATATTTACAGTGTTACACTATATTTGTGTCTTTCCTAATTTAAAGGACCACTATAGGCACCCAGACCACTTCAGCTCAATGAAGTGGTCTGGGTGCCAGGTCCCTCTAGTTTTAACCCTGCAGCTGAGAACAATGCTAACAACTGCTATGTTTACACTGAGGGTTAATCCAGCCTCTAGTGGCTGTCTCACTGACAGCTGCTAGAGGCACTTCCGCGATTCTCACTGTGAAAATCACAGTGAGAAGACGCCAGCGTCCATAGGAAAGCATTGAGTAATGCTTTCATATGGAATGATTGAATGCACGCGTGGCTCTTGCCGCGCATGCACATTCGGATCTGACGTCGGCAAGGGGTGGAGAGTTCCCAGCACAGAGGGAGCCCGGTGCTGGAGAAAGGTAAGTGGCTGAAGGGGTTTTAATCCATGCAGCACAGCGCGAGGAGGGCCCTCAGGTTGGGGGGACCTAATGACCCTATAGTGCCAGGAAAACGAGTTTGTTTTCCTGGCACTAGAGCGCTCCTTTAAGGTGGATACAAGATTACACCTGGAATGGATACAATTGAAAGCACACACAGATCACTGTTTTATCCCCTTCAACTTGGAATAATATCCTTTTTCTTTCTGATCAAGAATATTGTTGGAACTCTTAATTTAGTTTTGTTTACTCTGACTTTTCTCCCCACTTTTGTGTTAAATCAAACTTCCTTCTTTAATTCACCAAAAGGTACAGGTTCGATCAACAATTCAGTCTGCTACTGATTATAGTCTTTGTAGCAAACTGAAACGTTGATTGAACCTGTATTTTTGTACTTTTTACCTTTACCACTTTTAGAAGCTCATTTCGACACAGACATTTTATCCATCAGTCCCTCCTCCCCTCTGACATGCTGTTAATTCTCTTTAATTGTCTTTACAGCTTTCTCATAGATTGTAAGCTCATTTGAGCAGGACCTTGTTCACCATTTGTCTATGTTAATATTTTGTATGTCAGTTACTTGTTGACAAATATCCCCATTCTATAACTGTAAAACACTACAGAATATGTTGGCGCTATATACATGCCACTTATAATAATAATGAAGGAAATTTGATTTAACACAAACCCTCAGTGTAATCAGTTTTCAACATATAGTTCCAGCATTAACATCATTTTATTTTTAGAATTAAATCTATCTAGAACAGTTTAAATTCCCATTAATTTCATGAATATTGTTTTTTTTTTTTCATTTAGTTTTTTTGTTTAATCATTTCAAGTCAGTCAGATAGCCCGGGCACTACTCTTTGCAGTTTCAAACAAGACCCCTAAAAGGTTTGGTTTGGGAATAGATACAAATGTATATGATATGTAAGGTAACAGATGTTTTAATAAAATGAAATTAAGTCGGCATATGCTAATGAAGCCAGGCACATAATAATTTTAAACCTGCCTGATAATTAAAAGGAAATTGATGTGGTTAATTCCAAACAAAACATCACTGCATCATTTATCTAATATAAAGATTACAAAACAGTTAGCTGTAGATAGTTAAAAAAGCAACTTTAGGGCAAAACACCTTAGTTAAAAACAAAGGAATTTATTCACTAATTTTCAAATGTTAGTAAATTGAATTGATTCGAATTTCAAAATTTAGGATACAACAACCAAACTGTTATTGTAACTGGGTTGAATTTTTTTTTTTCTATATCAGAAGTTTTCACCTACATTTTGAAATTCAATTTTCAAATCATTTACTTTTAGAGCTTAGAGCATAAACCCAACCATATACCAAAGTCAATGTTTCTACATTAGATTATATTTTGCAAGTTAAAATGTATTGTTCTATAGTTTTCATACATAAACACATTTAATTAATTCTAATAAGAATTGCAATGCATTCACTACTCAAATATAGAGTAATTATAATGCTATCACTACAGAGATGTGTATTTTACATTTTTAGGCCCTTTGGCAACATTTTAAGTTCCCCATTAAAAAAATAAAAAAAAATGTAATTGCTGTATACCTATATTCTATCCAATATTATTTTATTTAGTAAATCTAGTAATCTTTATTTAATATTGAGATTTTGATACATATTCAATAAACTGGTTAGTAAATGCAACTAAAAGTTATGTTAATCATATTTTGTTTTTCCAAATCACCTTAAAACGACAGATGTTAGCACTGCATGTGGTTTGCGTAGGTCTGTCATAGCAAGGGTTAATATCATGCATGTCTGAGGATGTCCCTGGTGTGAATTTAGCAGGATTACTTATGTGTTAATGCTGACTGAATTCAATTTCCACACCATTCTTTTGCACCCATTGTCTCCTTTTGTTGTAGGGTCTGCCATCTGCCACCAACTAACACACTGTGATTAATCAATGCAGAGGTCCCATCAAATGTTTCCCAGGATTTTAGCCTTTGAAAGAAACCAGTTACCAAAAGCCTTGGGGCTCTTGTTTTTTATGTGCTCCCCTTAAATGTCTGTTTTTTTTTTTCTAATGTCATATCAGTAATAATTAGCATGTAGATATATACATATTTAAAAATATATAAACACTACAATATTTATAAGTAACATATCACAAATGTAATATATATATATATATATATATATATATATAAAATATACAGTTTGTTATATATTACTTATACATATTTCAATTATTACATATATATCATATATTTTATACATTGTTTTGTATATATCATTATATTAATATGAATCTATAGTTTAGAAATTATTTTTTTGGTGATTAACCCCATGAACATTCTACAAGCTCTTCAGCTATATGGATTTAGGAACTGATATGACATAAGAAAGATGCCATGTTTACATCCCTGGTCCTATGGTAGGACTGCCCAACGCTGCCCTGTAAGTGCTTTGCAATATGTTCATTTAACATGTAATTTACCAATTAGATGTGTGACTCAATAAACACAATAAGTTAAATATCTTTAAAACCTGTCTTTGTCTGCAGACCAAGAGTTGTATAGACTCAATGATACAATAAGCCTGTTACATTACTGATGTTGTGTTTAAATGTGGAATGGCATTGAAGCACTAAAAGCCCTTTCAAACATGCAATTAATCATTTTATCCATTGCCATTAAATATTTAAATCCGATTCCTACTGAGAAGAACTGAGGATTGTGTTTATACAATGGGAGATGTTTTCAATCCTTTTAATTTAAAACAAGTATCCCTTATAAATAGATTTCTAGATACATATTACATAACACTACATTAAATATAGTATAACACATGACCATGGATATCCCACTGCTGAAAACACCTCTGGAATAGCAAATTAAAATCAATATGACATACACAAAAGAAAAGACCTGCTTCATGATTCAATTTAGGCCTTTGTTGTGTAAAACATTAATTTATAAGCCTCGGAATCGGGCTTATAATTCATTACATTTTAAACTACCAATGGATATATTTTTTTGCTGATCAGAAACACGCTAATTTCCTTTGAAATTTCAGTGTAGTCATTCAACCAAAAATATAAATACAAATGACTAATTACATGATGTACGTACATCCCCTTGATTTATAACACGCCAGCTAAATCCAATTGAAAATCAAGGATGTGCCACTCCTGTTCTCCTTATGACCCCATCTATTGCTGTGTTCATTCATTGTGATGTTTACCATCTGTCCCTGGTTTAGCGGCTTCTCTCAAGATTTTGTTCATATTTTCAGACCCTTTGCCATTAATACAAAATGTCATCTACGGACACATTGCAAGATTCTCTGCCTCTAGTTGTCTGAGCTCACAATTTGCCAGATCAGAATATAGTACAGTGTACATAATGCCATGTAGCTAGGGCTATGGACTGTATCATTATTCCAGAGAGAGAATTGGTAAATAATTGTGAGGTTGGTTTATGACAATTTATTTTAAAAAAAGCTATCGATGTATCCATCCATATCACTTGATCTAACCCTATTTTACGTCCTCAATACAATAGAAATTGGGCATATTTGATTTCTAGGGGTCAAATAAAAAGGTCCAGAGATGATCCAATGATGGTCTTCATATACCTTTGGTAATCTATATAAATATAGATGGATGTATATACTAGTCTGTTCTAATATTTCCCAGATGAACTGGGCAGAAACTGGACATTCTGTACTTTGGCAGAAATCTAAAAATTACTGACAAATCTTATTTACAAAGTTTTCTTACAGATCAATGAATACATTTTATTTTATTTATCTAGACACGTTCCAATGGAAAAATACTGATGTATTTCATCTAACCGAATCTTTTGAGTAAGTGAAAAGCAGTCTGACATTACATTAAAAGAATTAGTTGTGCTTTTGGGCATGATACGTGATTATATCTGTATCTGTTTTTCAAAGATTAGTGCATTTACAATCTTCAACCAGCAACATACTCACAATGCAAATCACGTTTTCTTTACCTTAACCCATTAAATGCTGAACATTTGTGGGAAACCACTTGGCCTTTAAATTTCTAAATGTACCTAGTTACAGACTTTTCAAAAATATAAACATGTCACCTACATGCTGTGCTGACCTATAAGGTCTCTTTGAACACATGTGAAGCAGGTACAGCTCATACAGTGAACACAGATGAAAAATTGTTGAATCATTCATATGAATAGATTGTTGTGTAAATCCTCAGTTATTGCACTCCCCTCCATTGTCAAATTATGAAGGTTTTATTTAACGTGTTAAATATGCTATATTGCATGAATGAAATTAAAGGTTTCCTTCTATATATTCTGCTGACTCACAATAGCTTTAAGCTGTCCTGGTTGTGAACTGTGCTCCCCCTTTACCACCCACGATGCCCCCTCCTCATCCCTTGATTACCTTGATACATAGTGTCACCCATACGCAGTACATTGAGATACATCCAATCTACAGAGGTAGAGACGCTCTGATCAGAAGCATTGCAGATGGGAGCTGTCCACAAGCTTAAAGTGCTGAATTGCTGCGGCTAGGTTAATTTTACCAGTGTCTGACAAAAGGGTAATGTACAAATACCTGTTACACGTTAGAATGCTTCGGGAGAGGAACAGCTGTCCATCCCAGGCAAAGCAACGCTATCTGTCCTTTTGGTCAGCTCCAATGGATGCGAATTCACCAGCAGACGTGGGTACCAAGCAATGAAAAAAAGAGAAAGGCAGAGGATAGAGGGTCCTCCCAGGCAGAGGCAGTCTTAGAGGTACACAGAGGCAGTCCACACCCTCAGCTCCTGGCTGCTTTACATTGAAGCTGTTTCATTCTCATGATGTCATCAGTTGCATCCCTGTAGAAAAAAAAAAATATATAGTTTGCTTGTTTTTAATATTTCACAGTAAATTTGGTGAGGGAAGTAAAATTACATAATCTGAGCTATTTTAGCAATGCCAGTTTTTTCTTGTTTCAATAATCACGTGTGTTTCATAGATGTAATTGGTTTGCATATTGTAAATAGATTTACTGAACAGCTTATTTATGTTTAATTTTCATAGCAGTATATACATTACAAGTGGAATGTTTATATTTCTATGTTTAGCAAATGAGGGATTGTGTACTAAACAGTGAATTTCAGTAAACTAGAAAAATGTATCGATAGTTAAAATAGATGATTAAAAAAAGCCAACACAGCCATAGTCACAACTTACTATAAAACAGGGGTACGAGCCTCAGCACTCCAGGTGTTATGGACTACATCTCTTATAATACTCTTGTGATCATAATGCTAGTAAAACATCATGGGTGGGAGACGTAGTCCACAAAATCTTGAGTGCCGAAGATTGCCTACTCCTGCTATAGAATAACCCAGACAATGTTATTTACTAGCCTGTGTTTTGCTGGTGGTTAACCATGGAATTTTAAATTTCAGTGAATTGAAATACTATACAGCTTGTAGTGACATGGAAACTAAATATAGTGGACATAGTGATAACATGTATATGCATCATGAAAAGCCATCTGGAGCATTGCATCTATGGGAATTTGTGACAGCTAGTAAATAAATGTTAAGGTAGAATGCAATGAAAATAGGACAATATTTTTGGTCCGGTAGCCTGAGTACAGAAAGACATTTTAAGATCACAAATGGTAGGTGTGCAGATAGTCAAGGGATGCAATCAATATGCCTGTGTGAGTTCTCCTCACACAGACACAAGCAGTACTTTCCTTTGCCCGCTGATGACTCAGTACATCTAGGAAATTGTCATTAGCGCAGAGTTTTTATGTTTATGCATTTAACAATATATATGTATGTTACTGAGGCATTTAAATATAGTTGTTTAATGCTTGCCACAGCTGAACACAGCTGCTTATTGAAATATGTATAAAGTCACAAATAGTCTTATTATTACTTAGGTGTATAGCCTTAAGGTTTATGGGCTTTTTGATTGAAACCTTTTTTTCCTCTTAGTGTCAATGGTTAATTCCTTTTTAAGTACATGAATATGCTAACTACGCATGCGCAATAATGACCGCTGGAAACGAGGTAACATCAATGCGGCTGGAATACACGGAAGTAAGAATGCGCCCGAAGTGATGACATCAGTGGAACACACGGAAGTGCAGTGTACAACACTGACATCACTTCCGGTGACGCGGAAGAAACATAGAGCGGGAGAATCAACTTCACACAGCTGATACTCGGCAAGAAGATAACCGGTCCGGAACCGAGCATGAACATGCCCACCACACCACCAATGGGAATAGGAGAAGCCCTATATATTGGGACTGTGAGAGGGTGGAAGGTATAGCGGGAGTTTTTTCTGTATTGTATAATTTTATTTATGTTTTAACTTAAGAGGCCCCTGAAGAAGTTCTAATTGAACAAAATGCGTTGGACCAGTGCTTTTTTATTAATAAATATTTTTCTACTGTTATTTTGGTTCCTGCTCTATTTCGGTATCCGAATCTCAGAGTCCAGTGGATCCATGCTCTAACCCCCTAAAGGATTGGGGTGGCACCCTGAATGCACATTCATAGTCTACAACTTGTGAGTGCTTCTGATAGCGTGTCTGTTGTTTCATGCATATTATGGTTTTCACTATGAGTTGTTCATTTTTTATAGGTTTTGACAACGGTTTCCACCTGTTTCTCGTATACATTAGCCCAGAGATCAGATTCGGTAAGTTGCAGTAGACAGAGTACTGCTAGGATCTGTATTGAGAAGAACACACACACTCAACACTATTTTGCCTGATACCTACTCAATTCTCTATGATCCCCATTTTAGTAAATAAGCTCTAAATGTGAGTTAGAATTATGAGGAAATATTATTTTAAGGGTCTTTGCCTAGGACATGAAACATTCTTTAACCCCTTGATGATTTTACCATACTGTTCCACAGAAATAGTGTCTGTCAGATTGTCTTTTTTTTCCCACCTAAAATAAGGCTCCAAGTTTTTCCCCTACAGCCTTTTAACGAATTTCAGCCAAAGCACTTAACCTGAAAATAGAACAATTTTTTGGTAAGGCCAAATTTCAACAACAGGACCATTCGTCTCATCTGAATTTTGAGAAAAAGAGTTGGGATAACTAATTAGGGTAACCAAAGTTGCACAAAAATTGGCCAATAAGTGAACTGCAAAATATATACATAACATTTATGTTGCATTTGAGGTACATTTGTCTCTATTTTGGTTCACAGGTCAAGCGAAAAAAACTAACCAATAGAGGGAAAAAAAGAGGAGCAGTATATATATATATATATATATATATATATATATATATATATATATATATATATTATATTATTTTTTTATTAAATATATAAATATATATATTTTTCCTGGCTAATCATGGCAGCATATACACATGGGTTAGCTCCTCCCCTACAGCCGATAGGACAGGAAAACCACCAAGGTTTTAAAAGGAGGCTCCATCCCTAAGGTCCTCAGTCTTTTTCCTGTCCTACAGCCCTTAGGACGTGAGCAATTTGCTCCCTTTACTTATGGACATGTATGTTGTTTTATCTTCATTACTTTATTTTCTGTGTTACTGTAGTACATTTTGCAGTTATGCTTTTATGCTGTGATGCATTTAAGCTTTGATATCTTTAACCCCTTAAGGACCAAACTTGTGGAATAAAAAGGGAACCATGACATGTCACACATGTCGGGTGTCCTTAAGAGGTTAAACTAGTACATTATACATCTGTACCTTATTTTTAAGATTGTGGTACATAACGCAGTTGTGCTTTTACATGGAAGCATTTAAGCTGTTGCATTTAAAACTGTTTTCATTTAAAGTTGCATGTAATACCGCAAGTCATTGAAGACTGCAGTTTGTTTGAAAACTGTGATACATTTTGAAAACTGTGATACATTTTGAAAACTGTGATACATTTTGAAAACTGTGATACATTTTGGAAACTGTGATACATTTTGGAAACTGTGTTACCTTTTATACCTTGCGGCCTTTAGACTGTGCTTATAGTGTTATTGAGAGTCCAGAACTCCACCTGGTTCCATTATCTGGAGGATCTACTTGTGATAGCCTTAGACCCTCAGAAGGCAGGCACACATAGGTATATAGTTCTTTCATAACTCCTAAAGTTTGGCTGCTTGATGAATATCAAGAAAAGCAGTTTCAGACCAGCTCAGTGATTGACATTCCTGAGTTGAAAATTCTAGGCTCTGCTTTTCCCTATCTCGGGAACAGTTCCACAGATTTTAAAGGTTTTCTCTCACAGTTTCTTCATTTCTGCTTGGTAACAGCAAGAAAATAGATGCAACTACTAGGAATCCGGGCTTCCACCAGCAGACTTGTCAGAGGGGCCCAATGGCATCTCTGGATTCCTTACAGATCCTTCCTATCTTGGTCTAACAAGAGAGAGATTATTGGAGCCAGCCACTTACTATGTCCTCATCAGTGGAGTTGCACCTTACCCTGGCTGCTGAAAGAGGGATTGGATCTCTGAGTTTCCAGTGAACAGAACCTCATTGGTCAATTATTAGCTCGAATTCCAGTTTTTATAAGATTGGTTGCACAGTGTTTGGACCATGTTGCACAATATTTCCATTCATTTGTATGGAATTAAGAGTCATTTTCTAGGCTCTTCTTCACTTCAGAGGCTTGCTGAAGAACGAGTGGGTCCAAATTTGCTCAAATTTCAATGCAACTGTATCCTATATCTACCAAGATGGGTATCACAGATACGTATTGATGGAATTCCAGCCCATAATGATCAGGGCACAGAAGAACAACCAGTGGCTCAGAATACCATGGCTGTTTGCTGGAGCCGAATAACTGTGCCAAGGTGGATTGGCAACCATGTCCTTACGGATCCTCGTGGTTGACGCAGATTGTTTGATGGCCATTTCTTGAAACTACCAGGTCCAGAAGTATTTTTTACATGCTAGGACCAGAATGCTCAGGTTCAGGATACACTGGCTCAAATTTAGAATTTTAGTATGATGTACATATTTTCCTGTTTTCAACTTTCTTAAAAAGGCAATGCAAGAGGTGACAGTGGAAGACCGTGTCGACTCTAATTCCTATGATGAATAAGATGATTCTGGAACCTCCAAGGGAAATTCCTGTACGTCCAGACCTATTACAAGGCCCCATGACACACCAGGATCCTCAAGTTCTGGTGTTGATGCGGGAGTCCATATTAGTATAGGCATCCCTGAGACGGTCATTGAGATCCTCTTACAATCCTATACAGGCTTTACTAAGCTTGACATGCTTTTGTCTGTTGGAATTACTCCTCGTTCAGGCCTTGAAAGGTTCTGTGTTATAACACTCTAGAGGAACACTTAGCTGCACTTTGCTTCATATAGGCATTGATTGAAATCATGCCTCCACTGAGTGTGGTGAAGCCAATATGTGACATACCAATGGTCACACGAGCCCTGACTGAACCATTATTCGAACCTCTAGAAGGAGCTTCCATGGTGGTAGCACAGAAAGTGCTGGTGGCTGGTACCCCAGCAAGAATAATGGGTGAACTCCAGGCTTGGTCCTGTGAGAACCCCCTTTCACTACTTTTCAACAGATATGATCGTCTTGCATTTGGCACCTGAAGATCCTGCCTTTGGTGAATGCTTATCTAGGTCATTCTCTACCTGTACTGAAGGGTACCGATTGAGCGTTGATGCCCCTGGTGTTTTGCTTCATGTAAGCAACAACTGAACTCAAGCCTCCGCTGAGGGTGTTGAAACCAATATGTGATGTACCACTGGTCTCACAGACTCTGACTGTACTTCTAGCAAGAGCTTCCATGATGTTAGCCCAGACGTTGCTGTTGCTGTTGCTAGTGACTGGTACCTCAGCAGGGTGAATGTGTGCACTTGCTGCACTTTGCTTCATATAGGCATTGATTGAAATCATGCTTCCACTGAGTGTGGTGAAGCCAATATATGATGTACCACTGGTCTCACGGGCCCTGACTGAACCATTATTCGAACCTCTAGAAGGAGCTTCCATGGTGGTAGCACAGACAGTGCTGGTGGCTGGCACCCCAGCAAGGGAAATGGGTGAACTCCAGGCTTGATCCTGTGTACCCCCATTCACTGAATTTCAACAGGAGATGGTTGTCATGCACGTAGCACCAGTGATCGTGCCCAAAGTGAGAGCTTTTCAATGCCGTTCTCTACCTGTAGCGAAGGATTTGGGGCATTCTCCACTAGTGCTGTTACAGCATCTCGTGGGCTTCCATGGCAATGGTCTCTGCTGAAACTTTGTAAAGTTGGCATTTTGACCTCTTTGAACTAGTTTGTCCTGCATTACATATTGGACATTGAAGCAATTAACGAGGCACAATTTGGACGTCACGTCCGTTCTCTACCTGTGCTGGAGGGTATCAGGGCACTCTCCTCTCATGCTGTTGCAGCATCATGGGTTGCCATGGCAATGGTTTCTGCTGACACTTTTTGTAAGCTAGCATTTGAACCTCCTTTAGACACGTTTGTCTGGCATTTCATACTGTTCGTTAAAACAGTCTATGATGCACAATTTGGTACTCAAGTACTTAACTCATTCTTCTATCTATGTTGAATTATTCTGATAATTTGATTGGCTATTCTGTCCCTCCCTTTGTAAGCTTGGGTATTCCCCATGTGTATATGCTGCCATGATTAGCCAGGAAAGTGGAAAATTTATTCATACTTACCGTAATTTTCTTTTCCTGGCTATTATTCATGGCAGCATATACTTCCCACCCATTAATGTCTCTATTTATGTACTGTAGAGCTTGTAAACTGACTGAGGACCTTAGGGATGGAGCCTCCTTTTAAAACCTTGGTGGTTTTCCTGTCCTATCGGCTGTAGGGGAGGAGCTAACCCATGTGTATATGCTGCCATGAATAATAGCCAGGAAAAGAAAATTACGGTAAGTATGAATAAATTTTCCACTATTTTACTTCAAGTGTCTTCTAGTTTTGCCCTTTTATGCCTGCGTAAGCTATTATTTTTTCCCAACGTTTCTCCAAAGTCAATCTGATATTTTTTTGAAATTGTTTTTCCAACTCAACCAGATTTTTTTTTTCCTTGCTAGTGTGTCTGATGTTTGTTCCTGCCTGTCTTACTAAGATGAAAAAAAAATAGAGAGACAGGCATTTCAGTAAAGTAAACAATGAATTACAGTGAGTTGAAAACTTACTTGCTAAATATAGTCCAGAATAAAAAGAAAGAGTTAACTGATTTAAACACGTTCTAACACTTTCCGGGGGAATAGACCACTCAGATAAAAAGAAAAGCAGGGACAGAGAAAAAAACCAAAAACTGATTTGAACTCCTGTAAAACTTAAAAAAGTAAGATTAATGTAAGGGTAAAAACATGGAGAAAAAAATGATAGTGAAAAAATTTAGTAGAAGTGTGAAAATAGTGGAGTGGGAGAGAGACTGTGGAAAAAGAAGCCAAAGGGGGAAAAGGAACACATTCAATCTGATTAAGTAAGACATATAAATAGTTTCAAGATTATTGATGCCCATTTACTATAAGAAATTCTTACTCTGATTCTCAAGAATTTCTATTCAACACTTGAATAGATCTTATTTTTGATAGCTGTATCTCCATTTATTTGTATACATTGTTTTGCCATATATCTGAATCAGAGAAAGTCTTGGTACAAGCAACATGTTCCATCGTATGAAATAGCTTAACTTGTTGAGAACTGAGGTTATTTTGTGATCGTTTTTTCTTTTTCTTTTTAATACACAAATATAAATTGGACACATATTTAGTTTTTCAAGGGAATATTTCTACCACAGCCTAGAATGTCCCAGATAATTTTTTTTCTGTTTATCGGTGATCAGGAAAAAGCCCACAAGAAAAGAGCCCACATGAAAGTTTCCCATGGATAAAAACCACTGTCATAAATGCACACAAGAAAAATGCTCACGTGGAAAATGGCTCACAATGAAAAATGCCCACGAGAAAAAAAGCTCACACATAATGTGCACATATAGTAATTTTTAAGTGTAGGTGAAGATTTAAAAAAGGTGAAGATATAAGCGTAATTTAAAGTACCATAGATATGTATCATTGTAGATAATCATTTATCTCCCATTTATAAACATGACTAGGTATTACCTATATTTTATATTGTTGTGATTAAAATATTTCATGTTTATCTGCAACAATTTGTGTTGTGATTTTATCGAGTATAATTAAATAATAATTTTGCTATTTTGTAAGTATACCAATTAATTTCTTTACAAAACTGGTCTGTGTATGAAGTGGGCTTGAATGCTCTTGAGAGTAATTGTTTGTAAGAGAAAATACAGGAAAGAAAAGTGAACAGTGTTTTTAATCAATGTATAAACTTTTTTTTTGTTGTCAATCTTTGTTTTTGTTGTGCATGGAGGAACAATAAGCTTGCCAAGCCTCAACAGCAATAACAAGCAAATTATAATCAAACAAGAGATTCATTGACATGCCTTTCAAGTGATCTGCACATTTTTATGCTAGATAATTATGAGAAGGCAAAGTTGTCAGTGGTGAGATAACACACTATGTAATAAAATAAGGCTATACTGGCTGACTACGTGAGTAGTGATAACAAGAATAATCAGGTGAATTATTAGCTAGACAGCCTAGTAAAAGAACAGTCATATCAACTGACTAACTAGGAGAGTAGTAGAGACAAGAATAAACAGTTGTATTGCATGCTAAAGAGAACATTTTAAACATCGCTGTGAGGCCACCAATACCCTACTCTCCCAGTCATGATTGCCTCGTAAGGTATAGTTATGTGACATGCCGGTTACCCAAAACCATTAGTCATGGAAGATTACACTGCTTGATCTGTGCCAGGCATGTGGAAGGAAGCCAAGGTAAAATGGGTGAGCAGAGCTGAGTCCATGAAAAGACTTAAATGTGTCAGAGTGCACCCTGTCCTTGCGGTGCAGTGAGCTCTTGAAGTACCATATGGTACAGCCCACAAGGCAGAATGTCCACAGTCAGCCTATTCCCGAGCTGGGAAATGTGATGGTGGGCGTTGTGGGGTCCACTAGGGCGACTATGCAGCGTGGGCATGTAAAGGCCTCTTCCCAGGCCCGGCCATGTGTCTAGTTGGCATCTTCTACCCACAGACTCGGGAGCTCAGTGAGGCCACGTCTATCCATTTTCGAGCGCTACGGAAGGACACAGTGTTTATTCGCCGCCAGTGGCAGGCGGTCTTCTTGCAGTGTGGGAGACGCGTTGGAGGGGATCTCCGGGCGACCGTTGGCTCGGGTTGGCTGTCAGCCAGAGCAGCAGTGGCATGGCGCACCCAAGGCAGCTTGCCCCCCTATATCCCTCACCTTCGTCTCATGGGTAGGTGGTAGTGGAGGCTGTGCCAGGAACCAGTGCAGTTTTTAAAAAAACATTGAAATATCTTGTCCAGGCGTCGTAGTGCAGTTTCCATATAGTTGCTTCTCAGCTGCTGAGGTGTGGGCATTAATGACTTGGGCACGTCTCCCATTTTGTTAGGCTTACAGCGTTTCGGGCTGACATCTTGGTGGGTAGTAAGAGACAAAGTAGCCAGGTGCTTTGTTTTGGTGGGTACCAGGATAACTGTTATGTGCAGCAAGATTCAGTGGTTGGGGTGCGTCCGTCTTCCATGCGCGGTCCATGCTAGTAGGCAGCGAGAGCTGAGTTGGCGAGGCCGATGAGTAACACCACATATATGGTACCATCGTGTAGGTCTCCCGGTCCTCTGTCGATTGGGCTGCAAGATGAGACGGTTCTCAGCCTGAACCAGTGCGGACCAATGTATAAACTTTTAATTCACGTTCTAACTTGTGAATCATGGTATAGCCCTGGTTGCCTACCATGATCTCTCCTTTACTCTATTGGCCATTAACTCCGTCTGCCTATATTCCTATTGGTCAGCTTCCTTTATATTTAATCTTTCTTTCTATTGACCTGTCTCCCATTCACTTTGACTTGCTTTGCCTTGGATTGGCAGGTTACCATTAATCCCTCTTCTTGATTCAGGTTTCTTTTCCCTCTACCGGTGCAGAGTATTTACTGTCTCTCCTCCCCAGCAAGCTGCTGGTAATTATTTTTAACACTTTCATTGCTAGATGTACCTGTTAATAGTGTTTGATTAGCGTGGGCAATTTTTTTGTGTGCGCAATTTTCCATGTAGCAATTTTTTGCGTAGCCAATTTTTTTTGTGCATTTATGACAGTAGGGTTTTTTTCTGTGGTCAATTTTCATGTGAGATTTTTTTTTATGTGCACTTTTTTCATAGATTCCTATTAATCATTCCCATTTTGGTTGTTTTGGTTTAAATTTGCAACCTAAACCAACTCACTGCTTTGATTGCTAGCTCACTCCTACTCCCTTAACCTCATTGAGCCCTCAGGAATTAACGTTATGATGTAAGATGTATTATTTTAATGTTACTGAATAATGATTTTTAGTGATTTTTAAAAAAAATCGGAATTATTTGAATTAGGTTTCATGATTATTATTGAAGAAGTATGACATTATTATGCATGCTTGTACTCAGTAGCACAAATAAAATAAATACTCATTTTAAAATAATCTGGGAGATGCATGTAGACCATAACGGCATATGGAGTTCTAATTAAATAGGGACCAAAAAAGGCAAAGAAAAATAAATCATTTATAAATTTATTAAAGGGTCAGATGAACTGACTTTCAAATCAGTGCATGATCTTCTCTCAAGATCATCCATCAAATTTGAATTTTATTAATTAAAAAAATAATTTACTGGGATAATCGAGTCATCCTAACAAACTGCTGAAAACTAAAAATGATTTATGCTCTTTAGCTTTACTGTCAGTTATGGATAAATAAAAGCCTTGTGGTTCATCCAAAATTATATACGACTGTGATAGGACATTTAGATTCCTGTAATAACCCAGGTAATGTCCACGTAAACAACTCTTAAGTTTATAAATCTCATAGTTGGAAAGCCTTCTTCATTGTAGAGGATAAAGGAAGAGATTCTGCATTTTCCACTTTTCAAATGTGACACAAATCACTTATTTGGAAGAATATGGTCTAAATGGCAAATATAATGCTGTGGAATTTACACGAGTATCTTGAAAATGCTAAATGGGACTTTTCTTTAGGTATTAGGTAATATATTTTATATTGGAAGCATGGGCTTGTCACCAATGGGGTACCTCAGGGATCTGTACTTGGACGCATTCTCTTTAATGTTTTTATTAGTGATATTGCAGAAGGTCTTGATGGTGAGGTATGTCTTTTTGCTGATGATACTAAGATATGTAACAGGGTTGATGTTCCAGGAAGTATAAGGCAAACGGCAAATAATTTAGGTAAACTATAAAAATGGTGAAAGTTGTGGCAACTGACATTTAATGTGGATAAGTACAAGATAATGCATCTTGGATGTAAAAACCCAAGGGTAGGGTACAGAATATTTGATAGAGTTCTAACCTCAACATCTGAGGAAAGGGATTTAGGGGTGATTTATTTCTGATGACTTAAAGGTAGACAGACAATGTAATAGAGCAGCAGGAAATGCTAGCAGAATGTTTGATTGTATAGGGAGACATATTAGTAGTAGAAAGAGGGAAGTGCTCATGCCATTGTACAGAACACTGGTGAGATCTCACTTGGAGTATTGTACGCAGTACCAGAGGACGTATCTCCAGAAGGATATTGATACTTTAGAGAGAGTTCAGAGAAGGGCTACTAAACTGCTTCATGGATTGCAGGATAAAACTTACAAGGAAAGTTTAAAGGAACTTAACATGTATAGCTTGGAGGAAAGACGAGACAGGGGGGATAGAAACATTTAAATACATAAAGGGAATCAACACAGTAAAGGAGGAGACTATTTAAAAGAAGAAAAACTACCACAACAAGAGGACAAAATTAGAGGGGAAAAGGTTTAAAAATAATATCAGGAAGTATTACTTTACTGAGAGGGTAGTGGGTGCATGGAATAGCCTTCCAGCTGAAGTGGTAGAGGTTAACACAGTAAAGGAGTTTAAGCATGTGTGGGATATGCATAAGGCTATCCTAACTATAAGATAAGGCCAGGGACTAATGAAAGTATTTTTAAAAATTGGGCAGACTAGATGGGCCGAATAGTTCTTATCTGCCATCACATTCTATGTTTCTATTTGAATTACGATAGCTAAAAATAAATATGAAAAATAATTTACATTCTTTGATAACACTACTGAAAGTCACTTGCTTGTGTTCTAGTCTGAGAACAAATATATACATGCAATCTATAGCCTCTGCATAAATTATTGAAATATTTTATATTCTTTGTATTGAGATTTATATTGTGCTTAATGATCATTGGAGATTTTCACATATTATAAATTTTTAGAAGTTTGAATTCAGCTTCTTGTATTACATTTTATTAGAAAAAAATGATAGTAAACCTCTAAACCAATATGAAAAGTAACAATAATAGATTTAGTAAGTCAACTCTGTGATACTTACTAAAAGCTTTCCCATATTTAAATAAATTAGATATTGATGCGCAAAAAAGTGTTAAAGGATATTCAAGTCAATACAACCATTTCTTCTCATTAAATTGGTTATAGTGTGTGCAGTTCCTATGCAACTTCCTTCCATTTAGTGTTAAACCATACTGGAGGTATGGCTAAGGTAGAAAAGCAGAGATTACACAGTTCTATACCAATACCAATTCATACCAGCAGTGGTTAGAGAGAGGTCAGTTGAAATTCTCAGCCAATCACCGCTGCTTGGGCTAATCCTTCCTTATTAGCCCAAGCAATTCCAAAGGGGATTGATCAACTGGGGAACCTAGTTTAGTGTTAAACCATCCAAAACAGTTTAATAATGAATGGAAGGGTGGCACTAGGTAACTCCAGGCACTATAACCACTTTAATGAGATGAAGCAGTTACAGTGCCTAGAGTATTTCTTTAATTTAATTTGGTGTCGGAACTCCTTGGTAAAATCAACTGTGAAAAACTGCCACTACTCTGGAAAATCACAAAATTGTGTTTTACCCATATATTATTTACATTATTCTATGATTCTTTTAAATTAGTTTACTCAAATATTAACACATGCCTATTTTTTGGGGGGGGCGGGGGTAGAGGAGGGGGCGTGGAGAGAAGGGGGAGGGATATCATTACCATTACATATTTTATATTGATGTTACTTGCCAGAAAATTTTGAGCAGATCTGGGTAGTGCTAAAGCCAAAATGATCATATTAAAACATTTCAGAGATCGGTGATATAATACTGAACAAGGTATCCAACACACTTTTATTGACAGAACATCCATCAGAGACTTTACTTATCAGAAACAAAAAATCTCTCATCCATTGCATTAATTATCTCTGCAGACACAAATGGTTTATATAATCCATCTGATATTTATTGTCAATTGTAACAAAAATAACTTGCCATGCTAATGATGAATTGAGTCAATTATTTAAGAGGGAATGACATATTTACATAGTTAAGTATGTAAATCACCTAAAACACAATGAACACTTAAGAAAATAACCTGCACTCTACAACAGATTGATAAATTCAGTTGGATTAAAAATGGTGGATTTATTAGGGACACAGAAAAAAATGCTGGAAATTAGCATTTGTACAGCAGCACAGAAGTGTGTCTTTGCTTAAAACATATTCCTACATTGACATAATTTGTGTGAATTTTCTTGACTGACTGGCAAACAGTAAAACTTGTAGCACAGTAAAAACATTTCGAAATGTTGGAAATATAACCATCATAAGCATTGTAGTCAGCATTGCTTATAAATAAACCACATACAGTGTGAAGTGCATCAAACATGAATTTATATATTTCATTCAGTACAAAAAGTACTCTACCCTGCAACCAAACTGGTGATGGGTAGAAGAAAGGTACTTAGCTTAGTACGACAAAAAACAGCTTTCCAAGAGGTCTTCCGCTATAGCAGTTTATTGATGAGCCTTCTATGTGGAACAGTGTCAAAAGCCTTACTGAAATCTAGGTAAGCAATATCTACTGCACCACCCTGATCTATTATTTTAGTTACCCAATCAAGAAAATCAATAAGATTGGTTTGGCATGATCTCCCTGAAGTAAACCCATATTCTCTCTGACCTTGAAATTCATGTAAGTTTTAGATGTTCAACAATCCTATCTTTTAACATGGTTTCCATCACTTTCCCCACTACTGAAGTAAGGCTTACTGGCCTATAGCTGCCCGACTCCTCCATACTACCTTTCTTGTGAATGGGCACAACATTCGCTAACTTCCAATCTTCTGGAACTACTCCTGTTAACAATGATTGGTTAAATAAATCCGTTAATGGTTTTGCTAGTACACCGCTAAGCTTTTTTAAATAACTTTGGGTGTATTGCATCAGGCCCCATCAACTTATTTGTCTTTACTTTTGATAGTTGAAAGAACCTCTACCTCTGTAAACTCACATGTAACAAATTACCCATTTGTCCTTTTTCTTAACTGAAGTCCCTCTCCTTCATTTTCATCTGTAAATACTGAACAAAAATATTAATTGAGGCAGTCAGCTAGACCTTTATTCTCTTCTACATACCTTTCTTCTTTTGTTTTTAATCTAACTAATCCTTGTTTTACTTTCCTTTTCTCATTTATGTATCTAAAAAAATATTTTATCCCCCTTTTTTACTGACGGTGCTATTTTCTCTTCTGTGTGTGCTTTGGAGGCTCTTGCTTAGCCTCTTTCTGTCTAATCTTATAGATCTCTCTGTCTTCCTCTCTCTGTTTTTTTTTATAATTACTAAATGCTAACTTTTTTTTTTTTTTTACTATTTTAGCCACTTCTGCAGAGTACCACAGTGGTTTCGCAATTTTTCTGCTCTTCCTGAAAAGCCTAATGGGATTTTCTGTTGCTTTCAGTAGTGCAACTTTTAAATAATCCAGTTTCTCCTGGACTCCATTTCAGCTGCAGTCTGATAATGACTCCTTTACACATATTCTAATTTTAGAAAAGTCTGTTTTTCTAAAGTCTAAAACTTTTGTTTTTGTGTGGTGTGACTCAGTCACTATTCTTATATTAAACCACACTGACTGATGATCACTGGATCCTAAATGTTCACCTACAGTAATATCTGATATCAAATCTCCATTTGTTAACACTAAATATAGTATGGCCTCCTTACGAGTTGGTTCCTCAATGACTTGTTTTAGAGATAATTCCAGTAGAGAGGTTAGAATATGTGTGCTTCTGGCACAAGCAGCTGTTTTAGTTTTCCAGCTCACATCCAGAAGATTAAAGTCACCCATAATGATAACTTCGCTTTTCATTGTCATTTTAGACATTTTCTCAACTAGTAGATTATCTAATTCTATTTGTCCATGGGGCCTGTAAATCACACATACACAAGTTACTGTGTGATTTCCAAATTCTAACGTAACCCAAATGGACTCTATGTTCGCCTCACTAACTTTTATATATGTACATGAATATGTATAAATCTATTGTGAACACACAAATAGAAGATGTATGTACAATATATACGTATGAAATAATGGCTCAATGTAAAAAAAAATAGCTCAATAGTAAAAAGGTTAGAGATTGAGTTCCCTTATATTATTGGTGTACATAATGTACACCATTTTTAGTGGACAAAACATAATGTACAACAATAGTATAAGGGAACTCAATCTCTCACCTTTTTACCATTCAGCTATTTTTTATATTGAGCCATTTTTTTATTTTGACATTCTTTCGAACTTATATATTGTACATTCATCTTCCTTTTGTGTGTTCACAATAGATTTATACATCTGCATGTACTACTGTTATACCTTTTAACCTTTTTTATATATTCCTTTTCATTTTTTTTATTTTGTCATTTTTTTTATAACATTTTGGTACATCACATGACAATCTTCACCCAACAGACCACTTATATGGTGGATTGTTCCTAACTTTATCTTTATTATAATTATTTTTTTTATTTATTTTTCTTATTATTTTTTCATATCAATATAGTATAATATAATATAATATATATCTATATCTATCATATTCCGTATTACTTCTCATATATACAATGGGTGATGTATCAGTGAGAGATTGATTTCCCCTTTTTGCAATATACTTTATTTTCTGTAAAACTTATTTGGAACAAGTTTCCACAGAGATGGAATGAAAACGATTTTCAGGGCTTTCAACTGGAACCAGAAGTACCCCGTGGAATGCATAAGTCGTCAGGTGGAACGCAAGCTGAATCAGCTTGGTGAAAACGCGGGAAATTTAACCGGCAATTGGAATCAACTGGAGAAAAAAGCTGCAAGGACCTATGAGGAGAGCTTGTCCCCTCAACAACGAATTAGATCAGTACCAAATCAAATCCACATAGAGGACTGTCCAATCAACATTTTGGGATCATCACTATTTAAATGGGACTCAGGGAGGGCTAGGATTATGCTTGTTTGATTTTTATTCATTGCTGCTTATTTATATTTCTGATGAAGTCCATTTTAGTGGACTAAACGCGTTAGATATTTTTCATTTCTGTTAATTGAATCTTGCTTTTATTATTATTTTTATATCAGATGATTTGTGCCCAATTAAAAGATACTATTTTTTACCCAATCGCTGACTCCGTCCAAGTTCTTGTGCCTGCTGAATATCCATTCTGATCCAAGGTGGAGAGCGGACAACTGTAGCCCTATCTTGGGCTTTGAGGCACTTCTTGAAGTTCAATCTTGTGAGTGCAACCAATTTTTGCCATGTTTTCAAAGTTAAACTATACATCACTATGTATTGTCTATCTTTTGTATTTTAGATCTAGCTGTATCCCAGTTTTTTGCATAGATATACCATATATTTCATTCACTTGGTTTATTTGCTCAGTGTCATTAAAGGACCACTATAGTGCCAGGAAAACATACTTGTTTTCCTGGCACTGTAGTGCCCTGAGGCTGCCCCCACCCTCAGGAACCCCCTCCCGCCAGGCTCTGGGGAGAGGAAGGGGTTAAAATCTTACCTTTCTCCAGTGCCGGGCGGGGATCTCTCCTCCTCCTCTCCTCCTTCATAGCAACGTCATCAGCTGAATGCCCATGCGTGGCAGGAGCCCCGCACGCATTCAGCCAATTCATAGGAAAGCATTTACAATGCTTTCCTATGGACGCTGGCGTCTTCTCACTGTGATTTTCACAGTGAGAAGCATGCAAGCGCCTCTAGCGGCTGTCAATGAGACAGCCACTAGAGGCTCTAGAGGCTGGATTAACCATATTATAAACATAGCAGTTTATCTGAAACTGCTATGTTTATAAAAAAAAGGGTTACCCCTAGCTGGACCAGGCAACCAGACCACTTCATTAAGCTGAAGTGATCTAGGTGCCTATAGTGGTCCTTTAAGGCAGACCTATTTGGGATTTTAAAGTATTTTTTTTTTTTTTTACTTTGCCCATGAATACGCTGGATATTTCAGTAGCGGCTTGATTAATTCTCTGTGGACATGTTCTCCAAACATATTTTCTTGTGCTACATGTTTCTCTTCTTGGTAGTAGCTTTGAGCAGTAGCAAGCCTATCAGCTTCTGTGTGGTAAACTTAAATATTGATCACCAAACACATTGTTTAAACTGTGAAAATTGCATTTAAAATAAAAAAAAACAGACAGAAGCCTGTACCCACCTCAAGAGAGTCTTACCTCAATGATTCACTTGCTGATGTCTATCCTGTTGTCTATGTCTACCTTCAGGCTCTCCACACTTGCAGATAAAATGGTTATCATGCTGCCACCAGTATTGTCCAGCCTTTATGTATTCCAGTGGTTTGCTTTACCTGACTAGTGAGAAGGATTAAACTTTGTCTCTTTTTTTTTAACCAAGACGTATACAGGGATGTGGGATGTAATGTTAGAGTACAGAAGTGGGGTCACTAGATTTGAAGTTAAACCTAGAATCTTGTATGGTTTATATAATGATAAATATGCAAATGCCTGTCAGGCATGATGGAGCATATAATGACAGTGAAATATAGAAAACTTATACATCCTCATTTAGATTTATTAGCAATTTCTATGCTAAAAATAACTATAATTGCAGCACTGACATCCTTCTCTTTGTTGCTTTATGACATTTGTCTTCCCACTGTATAACATCAAAGACTGTGCAAAGCCAGGTGCTCATTATTGCCGCTCCATCTACTGATTTTATCCTGTTCCTTGTATCACTGCATGATGTGTCCTTTAGCATTGTCCACTGATGCAGAGTATTACTGAACATTATTTACTGAGGTTGTATGCCCCCTTCTAGACATGTACATCCTTGTCATCACGTCCCTAGCTTTTAAAAAAAGTATGAATCTGTGTCTGCTGATCATTTTCATATGATCCAAGTGCTCTGGTGTGGCTTGACTATTGGTTATTGATTACTGACTTTTGATTCTTCACTTTGCTTATTTTCCATTCTGTTTCCCTGATCTAAGTGTGTCTCTCTTTATGTTCATGCGTACTATCACATACATTTAAAAAAAAAAAAAAAAACAGAGGTGTTTAGTGTTGCTGCTATGACATTAAAGTATAAACTCATGTGCCAACAATTTTTTTTATATTTGAGCTATTAATACTAAAGTAATTGATGTCACCTAAGAGTAGTGGTAGTTTGAGTGCAAGGTTTACCTCCACGCAATGCCGACCCATGTATGGGTTCCGATGACATTTTGCCTCCATTGCACTGGCCAAACTACAGCCGGTGTGGCTTCTTCAAATGGGAGGCCTACTGGGTATCCCATCCACTTACAGCAAACCCAACAGGCAGGCAGATGTGATAAGGGGCACGGGTGGGCGCTGCTGCTCTTTAGCAGTGCTAACGGGCCCCTTTAATGTTGGCAACCAGTGCTGGGAGAAAGTAACTAATTGTCAATTCCTCCCAGCTTACAGACCATGTGGAGGAGGCACAGAGACGGGAGAAAGGAGTGCACTGCAGACAGAGAGCTTGGATAGGCTCAGACTCCAGTCAGCCTCAGCCAGTACAGGAAGCCACCCTCCTGCTCCCAAAAGGTATTGAAGCGGAGGTTGGCTAAAAAATATGTAAATTGAGACTTGTGTGTGTGTCAGTGTGCACGTGTATCTGTGTGTGGACATATGTGTGTAAGGGTGTATGTCTATTTGTGTGTATTTGTATCTGTGTGTGGGTATATATGTGGTGTGACTATATGTGTGTGTCAGTGTGTGTGTGTCAGTGTGTGTGTGTCCATGTGTATGTGTCAGTGTAAATATGTGTGGTGTGAGTATGTGTGTGTCAATGTGGTATGTGCGTGTGTGTGTGTCAGTGTGAGTATCTTGTCATTGTATATGTGCATATATCTCAGCATTCACATTCAAACATCAACACTATATACAAAACACACCCCTGTCATCAAATGCCCACACTACATACAAGCACACTTTTGTCATCAAACACCAAAACTAAATACAAATACACCCCTTCATTCAAACACAAACACTAAATACAAACACATCCCTGCATTCAAACAAACTGTATTGAAACACCAACATTATGTACAAACACATGCCTTCATTCAAATAACGAAACTATACACAAATGCACCCCTTCATTCAAACATGAACAGTACATACAAATACACCTCTGTATTTAAACACACTACACACAACTACACATCTGCTTTCAAGTGGCAACAGTACATACAAACAAATTCATTCAAATGACAAATATAAAATCTTCCCTAAGCCTAAAGTCCAGAATGCACCTGTCATGGTTGATTATATATTTTCTACCTGTTCTATGTTAAATTTTGCATATATTGTGTATTAATATTGTTTTTGTATTTTATTGTACCCTAATGTAACAATGCAATGATTTGTGGACCCATGACATATTTGAAAACGAGAGAAATCTCAATGTATCTTTCCTGGTAAAATATTTTATAAATAAATAAATAGACCCCTACATTCACACACATACTCCATACAAAAAAATGCTTACTTTCAAACATACAGACACTGCCCAAGGATGGCAACTCATCGTGAGAGATGTATGACAGAAGGGAATCTACCTTTTGGCAACCCATGTGATAGTGGGGGACCGAAAACAATTTCTTACACCAAAGCTGTCTCTACATTAGTTCAGCCACTGCACCCCTGTAAACACAACTAGTCTACAGCAAGCATCTATCTGCTTGTCTGTGAACCAAATGCTCCTCCGATTGGAGGTTAAGCTCTCACATGAATGTGGGGAGCGTAGTGAAGTCAGATGTCATGTCAGCAATCTGTGGCACTTCCTCCTCAGAAGGTCATCATTATCTCAGAGTGGAATCGGAGAGATTGGGAACAACAAAATTGGATATTGGTGTGTTTTGGTGAGGGGGAAGGAAGTAGTATTTAATCCTTGGACCCAAGTAGCACAATTTATTGGGCCTGCCCTTCCTCCATGGTTGTATATGTGTTGCTATTTTTAGGGACTGGTAATATACCTCTTTGGTACCTATTTCATCATGGACAGAGATCAACATGTTACGATGTCAATTTATATTTTAGTTTAATTTACTTGAAATCTCTGCCCTGTTATAACATATCCAACTCTATTACTTTTGCCAATGTCCAGGGATACACTGTGCACTGTACAATAATTTGTGAAGCATACCTTGGGTTAGTAATTATACATTATATCAAATGGTAGCAAATTTAAATGACTTTGTTTTTATATGTCCCATTTAAAATAATATTACCTATATACCAAGTTCCAGACATTACATATAAAAAAAATAGTAATTTACTGTACATTTGTAGAAACTTTAGAAGGGGACTGAACAGATTAAATATTACTAGCTAGAATTATAAATTATATGTATCCTTTCTAACAATTTAAATTTGCAAGTAATTAGTTGTCTCTGTATATATGTTTATATATATGTTTAATTAGCTTATCTCTCTAGTGTCTTTTCTTTTAGGACCAAAATTCCAGTTTCCACGCTCGTTAAAGTCAGAATCATTGGTGTGTATCTCATTGAGACTCCTCATATGCCAGAGCCTGTTTGGCTCTAGCAGCCTTGAGTGCCATGCAAAGGTACCTCAAGTGCCATGCATAGCAAAACATGCCATAGGTTGCTGACTCCTGTCCTAGAATTTAGATGAGCAGTTGCTTTTAAAGTTAAGCCCCTGTAATGTGTGTAGGATGCCCCAGGATGTACTTAGAAACCAGAGTAATTGGAATGTACCTTTCCTGGTTAAACAGTTTGTTGTTTTTATTATTGGTGTCATTATAAGATCCCACTCTGATTATTCTTTTTGATATGCCACTGAATGAGGTAGTCCTATAGTCACCTTCCTTGTAGGTGTTTATGATTTGAGTTACACTTTGCAGTCAGGTTGTATTCATATTCTATATTAACCTCATATGTCATTTCTATATTTAAAGTCCAACTCCAAAACCTGGCTAAACTGAAAAATAAATTGAACCACTTTCACCAGAGAATCTGTTTGTTTTAGGCATACACACTAACAGAGCTGGTTATAACACAGGCCAGCCTCATAGTTAAGTTATGAATAGATTTACTAGTTGAATCCACTCATTTTAGTCTAGATTCTAGGTGGCGTGTTTCTGTTAACCTCTAAGCACAATCCTTTCACTAAGCTCTTGGGTCTTTAGTTATAGTATTATTTTCAAGTTGTGTAACTGTTTAGGTCAGTTGAGTAAAATACATCAGCCTTGAGATCTTGCAGCTAAGATCTGGTGTTTTGAGGTGCAGCAAATCATTGGCTTATGTACACTGATCAGCCACAAGATTAAAACTGCCTGTCTGATATCTTGTAGGTACTCCTCATGATGTAATACAGCTCTGATGCATTGAGGCATGGACTCCACAAGACATCTGAATGTGTCCTGTGTTATATGGACCCAAGACATTAGCAGCAGTGCCTTTAAGTTATGCAAGTTTCAAGGTGGGGTCTCCGTGGATCGGACTTGTTCTTCCATCCCATCCCACAAATGGATTGAGATTTGGTGAATTTGGAGGCCGGGTCATCACCTTGAACCCCTTTGTCATACTCCTCAAAATATTCTTGAACTATTTTTGCAGTGGCACCATTACCATGAAGGGGTGTATATGATCTGCAACAATCTCTAGGTAGGTGGTATGAGTCAAAGTAACATCTACATGAATGCCAGGACCCAAGGTTTCCCAGCAGAACATTGCCCAGCCCACAGCATAACACTGCCTTCATCGGCCTGCCTTCTTCCCATAGTGCATCATGCTGCCATATCTTCTCCAGGTAAATGAAAATGACCATTCACCTAATATAAATAACATTACTCCATATAAAAACATTACTCCAGTTCTGATGCTTACAACCCTATTTAAATGATGAAATTAAACTGATTATGATTTAACATTTAATGCAATGAGATCCAATGAGATAAAATGGTTATAATGCCTACAGTGTCCTTTAACAAAACAAACACACACACAGAACTACATAAGTATATTATTGTTCCCTTGAAACAAATCTCAAACATGCCACTTCTTCAAAGAACCAACTAAATTAAAATCGATACACTCGTTTTAATTTAAAAAAAAAATGTTAGCAATAATGTTATAGAATGACTCCTCATATGCATGTTTGTCACGGCTGCTAGTGTGGTCCAACATGGAGAAACTATGTAAACATATACATACAAAAGAAAAGGAAAATAAAAGACAGAGCGTAAACCGGACCATAGAATGGCCGGACTAATACGCTAGAGATAGAGAATGTTGCTAAGCACAATACCTTAAACAAAGCTGTCTGCATTTATTGTGCTTTTTTACACTGGTTTACCTTTTTGAAAAAATGGAAAAAAAAATGGAAGAAAGCTGCAGTTGTAGACAAACTAGAACCTTTGTTATTAGCTGTTCTAAGTGTACAATAAACTGAACAATAAACAGTGATTTGCACTAGCAGACCCTTTGTATACACGTGCACAATTTGCTTAAGATTTTCCTTTTTTTTATTGCAAATTTATACTGGAAAGGAAGTTATAGTAGTGTATAAGAGCTCATTGGCAGAGGCATGTTAATTTTTATTTGTTTATGGTAATTCAATAAATATCTTTTAATACATTTTCACAATTTATTTTATGTTTCTGACATTAAATGAGAGCTATTAAGCTTGGTATTGATAACATCTTTTAATCTGCTAACTCAAATCAGAAGATTACATTCTAAAGCTCCTTGAGCCCCCTAGGAAGAAACTATCTATATACAAATCTTTACCTTCCTTATCTGGCACCAGGATTTTAAGAACCCCCCCAATAACTCCACCTAAAAAACAAACAACAAAACAACAACTTGGCCATTTAAAATGTAGTGTGTGTACATTTGTAGCATGGTGTGTATATGTCTGTGTGCATATTTATGTGTGCATGTATTTCTGTGTAGGTGTGTTAGTGTGTTTGTATAGTAGTATGTGTAATAACGCATGTAGCAGTATGTATACAGTGTGGGTAGCAGCAGTATGTGTAGCAGTGTGTATACAGTGTGGGTAGCAGTATGTGTAGTATGTGTGTAACACTGTGGGTCGTTGCAGTATGTGTAGCAGTGTGTGTGTGTATACAGTGTGGGCAGACATATTTTCTACAGTGTGTGTGTGTACCTGTCATTTATGAACTGGCCCCAGTCCTTTACCCTCTACCTCCAGGAGATCACTTTGTTCAGTCTGAGGGTGCTGGACCATCCACAGATCAGACTCCCATTGACTGAATACAGTGATCGCAGAGTCCAGCAGCCTCTGTTCCGGTCAGCAAACAGAGGACGCCGGGCAGAAGGTAAGCAGTGGAGGGTTAACAGATAGAGAAGGAGCACCCATCAGGCATTAGCATAAAGGCAGGTTCCTACTCTACCTAACAGAAAATCCATCCTCCAGTGGTATATAACATGAAATATGTGTATGGTACGGAAGAGTGCACAAACAGAGGTTAAACAAGTGAATACAATAAA
Source organism: Pelobates cultripes (assembly GCA_933207985.1). Lineage (NCBI taxonomy): Eukaryota > Metazoa > Chordata > Amphibia > Anura > Pelobatidae > Pelobates > Pelobates cultripes. The sequence continues at coordinate 265,723,584 of OW240915.1, read as the reverse complement.
ACAGTACAGGTTTATTCCTTTGCTATACATTCAGCATCTAAAATTGCAAACATATTCCATACGAATTGACATAACATTACTGTCACTGTCCTTTTACATGTTTATAAGTGATTCCCACATTATTAACTACATTTTTATCTGAGGAGATTTCAGGTATATATGAAGAAATAGCTCTTTCTGTGACTGTAATCATATGAAAAGCTGTTCTCCAGTTCTTTTATAACATGAAAATATTTTTTTGCTGGGCTGTACAACAGATTGACACCAGGCAGGGAGTTAACACAGTTAATATCAGTATATATATGAGAATCCTGGTACAGGTAAGAGTAATGAGTAGTGGGTGCAATATGAAGAATAACACTTCCCCCTAGTGGTCAATAAGGCAAATAGCCATAAGTAAATGGATATATTTATAGGGAGTTAACGCAGTACCAGGCCCAGACTGGCAAATGCCCGGTGGACCGAAATAGCCAAAGTATCTCCCTTGCCAGCCCATGCAGGACAGCACTCGCCCTAAAAAGGAGCTCTGTCCCTTCAAGGGCAGGAAGGGAGGCTTACACTAACAAGCCAGGCAGCTATTGGCAGTATGCAGGGCTGCCTCCAACTCTCTCACAAGCTCTGATATTGTCAGAGCATTGCCGTGGTAATCCTCCCCAATCTCCAAGGGTCTCTGGCAAGTGGGAGCTACATGATCTGTACCCTGTGCAGGTACAGACCAAATAACCGGGGCTAGTTGATCTCCAGGCGGGTGGCAAGGGAGCGCTGATTTGTGAGCTCTCCCTGCTCAGCTCCCTCATGTGCTGCAGAGTGATGCCGGGAGCCGGAATATGACGTCACATTCTGGCTCCCGGCATTACTCTGCGGTGCGTGAGGGGAACGATGTACCATTTAACTATTTCTGTGCTGGAGAAGAGCAATAGATGTTGTAACCCCTTCGATGCCAGGTAAGAACAGTATCTGTAGTCTCCCATCCCACGCCCCAAAAAAACAGCAATGGATATTAACTCATTGCATGCTGGATCAGTGTGTCTTTCACTCATCTCTGTTTTAGAAAGAATGGTTATAGTACGAGTCAGCTCCATGCCTGAAAGGAGCAGTATGTTAGTGTAAAGCCACAGACAAGGAAAAAGTGTGTCAGTCACACAATGTATGTGGGTTATCATCAATAATGGCTGCAGGACATTCTGCCTTATTGTAACAATAGGAGGACATGCAGAGATGGTCTATCAGGGATAAACTGGGGCAGGAATGTATCCTCTTCTCCTACCCATGATTCACTGTAGAGTAATGAGGAGTATCTGGTCCAGTTGTCACTACCACTTCCCCTATTCACACTGGGATGTGCAGGATGCTTTTTATTGCAGTCGCCCATCCTTCTCCATGCCTCTCCCCTACTCTTCTAATTTCCACCATATCAACCCAAGAAAACATTCCTAAATGTATTGCTTTCTACCACCTCTGCTGGATGTCCCTTTCATGTGCCTGGGCAGTCCATGTTTCAGCAGTTTGCTTGCCTCCATTTGGGCTGTGAAGTTTTGTAACATTGTCTTGTTGGCCAAGAAAAACTAGGATTATTTTTAGTAGCCAATGAAAGTCTCTTCCAGGGAGGAGACAATATTGTGGAGTGGGTTGAGGACAGAGCAGTCTTTGAGTTTGTGGCGAGATTACACCCATCCTTCACCAGCACTCCTGGGAGGGTTTATTTCCTCTGCTAGCTAAACCAATGGAGTCCAACAAATACCTCCTTCACCTGCTTTCCGTCCTCCATGGACAAGGTAAGGGGACTTCTTCCTGTCTGCGAGATCATCTCTCCCATCTGTCCTGAAAATAAACACCCAAAAAGTTATTTAACCCTTTGCATCTTTGCCAGGCATGTTAGGGTAGTATGTGGTGGGGTTAAGTTTGTATCAGGCTTGCATTGTGTGTTACTTCAGATGTACAGTTTGACATTTAATGGAGAAGGGTATTTAAATTAATTTCACTAACAGAATATTGATGCAAAGTTCTAAAAAATTAAGCCATCACCATGGACACCAGTTGACTCACTGCTACAGTGATTGATCCAGTTTTAGATATTTGCACAATTTTCTCACTAGTGACATTGTGGTTGTATATTTATCAGATAATGTGTATATGCCTGTAAGTGAGTGAGTGTGAATGTCTGTCAGTGAATGTGTGTGTGTGTCTGAGTAATTATGTATGTATGTCTGCGAGTGTCTGTGTCATTGTGTGTATGTCAGAGAGTGTGTGTGTGTGTATGTCAGATTGTGTCAAATTAGAGAATGTTTGTGAGTCTCTCAGTCTAAGTGTGTGTTAGTCCTTAACAGGAAGTGGTGCGGCCTTAACAGGAAACGGTGGGCCAATTTAAATTAGGGGGTGCCTGAGTTCTGTCATACCTAGGGCAGCACATATCCAAAATACACCACTGTCTGTACCCCTATACATATAGGTTATACCCCTATACACACTCTACACCCAAGTGCACACACTATACTCCTATACACACACACACATTACCATATCTATACAAACATGCACTTGCTAAAGTTCCTACATACACACAAAATGTAGCCCCCTGTTGCCCATACATACATACACACAGTACAGCCCCTAGGCACACACACTCTATAGACCCTATCAACATGAGCACACATACTTTACAGGCCAGAAACACAGACACAGTAAAGCCCCTAGCCACACAAAGTATGCCACAAACAGACCCCTTTACACACAAAAAACCCACAAACAGTCTCCTCTTCACAAGCAACGTCCAAACACATACAACACCATAGGGAGAATCCCCACACATGCATAACACACAATAACACCCCTGTTCCATTATTGTTCTCTGGTATCCCACTATTAGGTACAAATCACTAGCAAAAGCAGCAGAGTTATGCAGATAAAACAGGACATTTACTCCACTCCAGAGCACTCGATGGTCTGGAGGAGCATGGCACTAACATTTGGGGGGGACATGTTTGACATTGGAGATGACATAACATGCCCCCTTTCTGACCTGCCCCTCCTAGAGGGCTGATCTGCCTTTAACTGCCCAAGCAGATTCTGTCTCAGTCTGGCCTGCATGGTACAATGTATAATTAGACAGGCTGTTACACAAGTAAACTACATTCTTGGCCAGGAACCCAAAATAATCCATGTGTACAAAGTATCCCTTAGTACAATCTAAGGGATGATGGGGAGTGAAACAAAAGATACTTTAAATCCAACAAAGAATATAGCTCAATCACTGGTTAGAAAGCAAACAGGAAACAATAGACAGGAACAACCAAGCTAGGAACCCCTCTCTGTCACGCATAAAGACTTAGATACAAAAAGAAATGGAAGAAGGCGTGTCAGTAATACAATAAATAAAATAAAGTAACTCTTACTGAGTATGTAACTGGGAATATTAACAAAAATCCACAATATAGTGTAACACTATAAATATTAGAGGGGGAAGGTGGGAGAATACCATATGTTAGTATCAGGGCTAATAGAGTGAGTGGGGCATGAACCCGGTTGATGAAATGTAAGGAGAGGAGCGGAACTAGCTCTAAGCCAATGTAGATGGAAATAGATAGTATAAAATTTAATATATATATATATATATATATACAAAAAAAATAAAAAATAAAAAAAGATATGTGATAAAGGTGAAGACAATCTCAAATGTTACCACTAGGTGGAGACAACACCTAATGGTGCTAAACTGGTGGGTATAAAAAATCACCCTGTAGCACTGCCAGTAAAAAAAATCACCGTTGCTAAATGCAATATACCGTCACAGAAAATTTGGGAAAAATAGTAATACTGCAAAAATTATACAAAATTATACAAAGTGCCTAAAGATAGAGGTGCTCTCAAAGAGAGCAAATACAGGTAGTGTAGAGACAGGGGTACGCTAATCTGTGCATTTAAAGGGACCTATTCAAAAGCTGATTCTTCTAGCTCTGTCTTAGGCTGAAGAATTATAAATGCTAGATAATCGGCAGAAAAGGACCATACAGCTATAAACTATACTGTGCCTTCGAGGGCACCTGTCAAAGAGTAAATCTAGCTATCACTGCCTCTTGGAATAATGCAGATCGCCCGCCAAAGTATCAAAACACCCATGGACAATAATAAATCCATGGACAAAAGTTTGCTAACAATATACAGGTCACAGATGATATATAAAATGGTAGTCTGCAGACAGGACTGGGTGTTAGGATAGAGCCCCGACGTACATTTTGCCAGAGGGTTTAAATGCCGGGTGATGTCTGGTAATTGGTGTGGATGTAGTCAATCCCAGACTAGGTTCAGTTAAAGGACCACTATAGTGCCAGGAAAACATATTTGTTTTCCTGGCACTATAGTGCCCTGAGGGTGCCCCCACCCTCAGGGACCCCCTCCCGCCGGGCTCTGGAGAGAGGAAGGGGTTAAACTTGCCTCTTTCTCCAGCACCGGGCGGGGAGCTCTCCGCCTCCTCTCCTCCTCTTCGGCTGAATGCGCATGCGCGGCAGGAGCCGCGTGCATTCAGCCAGTCTCAAAGGAAAGCATTCATAATGCTTTCCTATGGACGCTTGCGTCTTCTTACTGTGATTTTCACAGTGAGAAGCACGCAAGCGCCTCTAGCGGCTGTCAATGAGACAGCCACTAGAGGCTTTAGAGGCTGGATTAACCTATTTATAAACATAGCAGTTTCCCTGAAACTGCTATGTTTATAAAAAAAAAAAAAGTGTTAACCCTAGCTGGACCAGGCACCCAGACCACTACATTAAGCTGAAGTGGTCTGGGTGCTTATAGTGGTTCTTTAATTGACAGATGTAATGTCCAATAAGGGACATTTTATGCTTATTTGGCACCATTAGGTGTTGTCTCCACCTTGTGGTAACTTTTGAGATTGTCTTCACCTTTATCACATATCCTTTTTATTTTTTTTATTTTTTGTATATATATATAATATTAAGTTAAATTTTATACTATCTATTTCCATCTACATTGGCTTAGAGCTAGTTCATCTCCTCTCCCTACTATAATTATTATAACTAAAAATAGATGTAATTATGGTGTGGGAGGTACTATCTCTACCTGGGGATGTTTGTGCCAATTTTCAGTATTTTGAATGATACAAAATGTACATAAAAGAAAGCACCAGTAGATGCTCAATGGCAAACGCTGGTAAGGAAGGTGTAAGTGGCCATTTCTTGATTTCATTGGTACCTCTACAATCTTTTCTATTGGTATTTATTCCATGGCATCCATGCTACATATGACATTCATTCTAAAAATGTAATATATTTTTGGAGATGGTACACCCTATTCTGCTTGAAGTGCTCTAAATTATACATTGGGTGATTTGATAAAATGTGAGCATGTGGATATACTGCTGATGCAATGTGTGTACTTCACCATGTGGCAGTGAATTCTACTTATTTTCATCTCTTTCATTAAACTCCATTCTGAATATACTGCAAATCCACATTAACATCGCCATCTGGGGACGTACTACTCAAGCAACGATTATAGAGCTCAGTGAGGCTTTTTTGGATGGTGAGTCAAAATCCGTAGTTTTTTGTTTATAATATTGATAGTCTGCTATTTTTTAATGTTTTTTTTCTATTGCATGTTATACACCTTTACAGATCTATTGTCAAGAATGTGTATTTTAGTTGTATCACCATATAAAACACTGATGTAACCTTCTCCATTTATTTTTATAAATGACTTTAAATATACACAATATACAAAAAAGTAATAACTAAATCGTGTTTTTTGGAGGGTGAAACTGTACTTGTGAGAGGTGTGGTGACTAATAGCTGACACTGTCAGTATCCAGCTAGTGATTTAATTAAATCTGAAAGGATATTTTAGCCTTAATGATAATAGCTTAAGTAACAATTATTGTAACATGATGCACTATGCTCTTTTTCTATTGGTTTTCTGCAACTGTCTAAAAATGTTCAATAATAAAACATGAAAAACAAGAATAAAATAAAGAAATACAACTCCTCACCAACCCTCAGTCTGCCCATTAACTATCTCATGCATATCTAAAATATCTCAATATATTTAAGTTCCACCGGTTTAGCACATGATGGGATTTAACACAATATCCATCCTGTACGAGGCCTTTTCATATAAACTATAGTCTATTCTTGTGTTTTCTAGATGTATAAAATATGTAGTGCTCCTGCAGAGAAAACTCCCACAATCATCCCCCATTCTATAAATTATAGATAGACAGCATTAAGATTTAAAGAACATAGTCAATATAGATTGTAATTCTTCAGTGTTCCTCTAATATACCTGTAACATATTTATGGTTTTTGTACATATAACTACCCTTTTTGCTCTAATATAAACCAAAGCATGAGGCTCTTTTTTTTTTTTTTTTTTTTACCCACCACTGTAGGTAAATTACAGAACTCTAACTCTCCATCACATGCCTGTGCTCAGAGCTGTACTATGCAATAGTTTATTTAAACAAGGTGCGTGATCTTTATACTGCAGTGACATCTGCTGTTCAGTACTGATAATGTATTGTTCTTATTCCCTTTCTCAGTTACCGTTGTGATCATTTGCAAAAAACAAAAGCATAATATCTAAATAAACAGAATAGAAGTAAATATGGTATTTTTAAAGGAATCGCTGATGTCAGAAATGCAAGTGCTTTAAGTGTTACGAGTGTGATTTTTTTTTTCTTCATATTAACAAAAAAGTGTAGATTTCAATGGATTTTAATAGAAATTGGCACTTTTATACATTAACCTTGAACATCCCCCAGCTGTAAAGCAAGCAATCAGTCATGTTACCTCCTGGTTGTTTAGCTCAGTGGAGCTAAACCCAAAAGGCAAAGCACCCTCCTTGGAAGGACATCTTATCGAGCTGCATTGGGAAGTAAACCCCAAAAATATGCCCAGGGTTAGAAGGGGAGGGCTTGGAGAGGACTTGGTATGGTCAGAGCATATGGTCAGAGAGGGTCTGCTGTGTGTGGGAATAAGAGTTTTAGTATATGGGGAATAAGGGTTATAGTGTATAGGGGAGATAAAAGCTGTTTTAGAGGGGGGATATTGGGTATAGTATATGGGAGGAGAGGGGCTGTGATGGGGGATACAGGCTGTGCTAGGATGTAGGAGCTGTGATGGGGGATACAGGCTGTGCTAGGATGTAGGAGCTGTGATGGGTAGATATGGGCTGTGAAGGAGGCATGTAGCTTAACTAGAGCCATATATGGAAGGGAAACTCCTTATTGCTGATGTTTTTTTAACTGATAATAATTGAAGGTGTGATGACATTTACATTTAAATTAGATGATTTTTTTATTAGAATTCCATTGTAGAAAATTAACTGATTTAAATGGTTAATTAAAAGACAACTCCAAGCACCATAATAACGTTGTCTTAATTTGGGAGATCCCAGGCACGTCTTACCTCGGCAGGTTAAATTATTTCCAAAAGGTTTAGCCGCAAACATGTAAAGACAGCAACTTACCACTTTACCAACAGCTTACTCCAATGGTCTAAGGCTTCAATCAGACTGAAAGCAGCAGCTAATGCTCTTATCTGATCTCTAGCTCATCATACATAAAACAGTTGATAGGGTACATTTTGCTCAGTGTATGAATAGGGAATTTGTGATTGATCGAAGCTTTGGCCCACCAGAAGAAATTTCTCAGCAAAGTGAGGTGTAGCCATGTTTGGAAGTTTGGTGTTAAACCATTCATACATAAATTTAATCCCTTTAAGTAAGGTGGCACCTGGTACATCTTGCCACCTTAACAACTCCATTGAGATGGAGTGTCTTTTAAGAGAAATAATATGGAAACAGTGGTTTCATTCACTATCAGAAATTAAGTTGAAAATATTTATCCCTCAGGATATGTCTACTAACCTCACTCCCCATATCAGCTTTTGTTTGTCACAATGGTGTTTCTCTTTTGATTGTGTAACTAAAATAATAGATCAAGGTGCTGCAGTAGACATTGCTTACCTAGATTTCAGTAAGACTTTTGACACAGTCGCACATAGAAGGCTTATAAATAAACTGCAATCCTTGAGTTTGGATTCTAATATTGTTGGATGGTTTAGGCAGGGTTAGGGCTAGGGTTAGGCTAAATGACAGGCAACAGATAGTTGTAGTAAATGTAGTATCTTCAAAGCAAGGTCTTGTTATCGGTAGGGTACTTAAGGGATCTGTACTTTGACCCATTCTCTTCAATATTTGTTTAGTAATATTGAAAAAGGTCTTGATGGTAAGGTATGTCTTTTTGTTGATGATACTAAGATTTGCAACAAAGTTGATGTTCCAGGAGGGGTAAGGCACATGGCAAATGTTTTAGGTAAAGTAGAAAAATGGTCAGAGCTGTGGCAACTGACCTTTAATGTGAATAAGTGCAAGATAATGCATCTTGGGCGTAAAAACCCAAGGGCAGAGTATAGAATATTTGATACAGTCCTAACCTCCGGTGACCTTCTCCTGCCCGCTGCTCACACCCTTACTGCTAACTCGCATTTGCAGGAAATCATACGGGTGGATCCCTTCCTTTGGAACAGCCTGCCTCCCCCAATAAGACTCTCCCCTAGTCTTCAATTGTTTAAAAAGTTCCTCACAACACATCTCAGAAATTTCAGAAATGCTTAAGGACTCCTAGAGTTACTTATCTATACCTATCCATATCTGTCTCTTGCTCTCCTGAAGAGCCACACTCCACTCTCACCTCCAGTTACGCTACTTTTCTACCTTGTTTGGTGGCTGTCACCCTTGCTGCCCTGTTTTGTTTTTGTACCCCACCTCCTCTAGACTGTAAGCTCGTTTGAGCATGGCTCTCATCTATCTATTGTTCCTGTGTCACTGTATAACTGTCTCATTTATTGTAACCCCTCCCCCCTTTCATAATATTGTAAAGCACTGCAGAATTAGTTGGTGCTATATAAATACCAATAATAATAATAATAATATATACACAGATAACATTTACACACACAGATACACTCAGATAACACATACACACACAACACATATACACAGATGTACACACATAGATAACATATATACACAAGCTTGTTGCTTCCGTACATTTTTGGTGCAGCAAAGTAGCTTCCCTGGGGTACAGTGGTATCTGGCTGAGTCTGATGGGAGTCAGGTCAGACTCTCCCTGCTCTCTAATGTCCTCCCCTTTCTCCCATGTGACTCATTGGCAAGCTGAAAGGAAGTGCATTGTACTAATAGACAGTTGATGCCTCTGGTGACGTCACAGCTAACCTATTTGAGGGACTCCACACAACTGCTACAGGACCTTGATAAGATCAAGTGGGAAGAGAATCTCATTTTGGTGACCTGTGATGTCACTAGTCTATCCACCATCATTTCGCATGAATTAGGCTGCGAGGCGGTTTAATAGGTCAATCTTTTCCCACAGCACAAATAGATTTTATTATGGACGGTATAGAAATTATTTTACGTAATAATTATTTTTGGTTTGATTGGCATTTCTTTCTTCAGTTGGTGGGCAATGTGATGGGAACCAAGTTTGCACCCAGTTACGCCAATTTATTTATGTCCTTTTGGGAGGAGTCTTCCTGGGGACAGTTGGCATCTGGAGTTGCGAACTTGGTTCTCTATTGCAGATACATTGACTACATTTTCTTTATTTGGAAGGGTAGTGAAGATATTTTAAAGGATTTTACTATCTTTTAAAATTCTAATAACAAAGGTGTTATTTTAACTAGTGATCATAGTTTTAAGATTATACATTTTTTAGACTAGGAGAGTGGAGAATCAGTTTTTAAAAACTAAAACTTTTTTTTTTTAAAGTTGACGTCAACAGTTACATAGATTTAGCTAGTTGCCATTACCCACTATGGCTTAATAACATTCCCAAAGGACAATATATACGAATGTCTATGAACTGTAGTGACGTAGAACAATTTAATATCCAAGCTAATGTTTTAACACATTTTTTAAGGATAAAAATTATAAACTTAAAAAAACCCTTGAAAAACAAAAGTTGGGAGAAAGATCATTAAATATGGAAAGTCTCTTAACATATAAAAAGTATATACTTTAAAATTCAGAACAGAATTTAGAGATAAAGGTGTCAGGCTTCCTGCCTGCTTACCCCCTGCTGGAGCTCTGAGTGCCACGATCCCTGACGGTATTCCTTCTGACGCAACTCATTTAAGTATGCGCCTGAATGAACTACCAAATTCGGCATTCGCCGAACCAAACGCGGGATTCGGTAGACCAAATTTGCGCATTAAAAATGACGTCATAGGTGAGATTAGGAAGGTCAAGTACCTTCCACGAATAGTGGTCAATTCCAAGTGGAAATTGACCAATCAAAAGTAAGTGATGCCTATTTATACTTACCTCTCCCATTGCTTGTTGCCCTGTTGTGATTTCTTGGTAGCCCAATAGTGCGTTCCATCTGTTTGGTTGTTTGGTACCTTAACTGGCTTTTGTCTCTTGTTTATCCTGCTCTCTCTAATCCTTTGACCTTGGCTTGTTTAATTGTTCTTCCTTACCTCTGAAATCCTCTGACCTTGGCTTGTATTCTGATTCTGCTTATTTGTATAACCCGACCATTCTAAGGACCGGTATTACAAATATTCATGTTTGTAATTCTGTCTGTGTGTTCTGGTTCCTGGAATACTAACAAAAGGACACTACAAGAGGGATCCCCATTGTTTTGGATTTTAATGGGGATTCTAAACACATTAAACATATTTTTTATAATTGTTGGCATATCCTAAAAACCGATAAAGAGTTAAAAGAAATTTTAGGAGACAGACCTAACATGGTTTTTAGAGGAGCCAAAAATATTAAGAATAAATTGGTAAGAAGTTTTATTAAAGATCCACCTAGGGAAAATGTTTTTTATTTATCTAAAGGTCTTTACCCTTGTAAAATATGCACAGCCTGTAAGAGAACAAGTTTCAACAAATCAAGACAAGTCGAATTTAAATCTAATATTTCTAAAAATAAATGTAAAATTCAGGACATTTTGACTTTTCATTCAACCAATGTGGTGTACCTCCTCTGGTGCCCCTGTTGTTTACAGTATGTAGGTATGACGACAAGGAACTTGAAAACACTCATGCTGGAACACACGGGAAATATCCAGAGGAGGTACACTAAACATAGTGTATCAGCTCACTTTGCTAAAGTCCACAATAGTGATCCAACTTGTTTAAATTGTATGGATATTTATAAGAAACAGCACAACTGGAGAGGGAGGATAACTTTAAGAGATTGAGTAAGGTGGAAAGTAGATGGATATTTGAATTGGACAGATTATTATTATTATTATTATTGCCATTTATATTACGCCAACAGATTCCGTAGCGCTTTACAATGTTATGAGCCCTAATGTCTTAAATTTAGATTTTGAGTTTGCCAATTTTCTGTAAATATTTTATTTTTATAATACACTATATGTGTTTTATCTAGGTATATTGTTACTTATGTTCTTTCCTTCTTGCTAAGTTCTTATTGATAAATATAATGTATTGTTAAGAATATAATATATTGTTGATTTTAGTATGCAGCCACTGGTTTATTTTAACAGTTTTAAAATTGTTATATTGTATTTCTATATGTATCTAATATGTGTCTGAAGTTTGCAGAGCACATTGCACATATTAGAATTATTTTCAGGCGAAACTCTACAATAGTTCCGAGGTATGTGGAACAAGGACAATGCCAAGCCATATATGACATCATACGTGTGCAGTAATAACGCACGAATGTGACCAGAAGGGAGCGCGGATAAACAGGTGACCAGGAAGTAGACCAGCGCAGCAACAGGTGAATGGAGTTCCGTAATTAAGAGAAACATATATAAGAAAAATGGCCTGTTTTTATAGTATATTTTATTAATAAAACGTTTTTGAAGATTATCCCAAGTCTGCCTGTGAATGGATTACCGTAGACAGTATTGGCACCCTAAAGTTGTTTATAAAGAGCCTTTCACGGCTCTACACTTGTGAGTGTAACTGTACCACTGGGGTTTTTTTTACTGCCATTTTACAGATTACAGTATGTGTGGCTATATTTATTTTTTGTAGATTCCCAAGTGCCGTACTATGACCTCCATGTGGATATCTACTGTGTTACATATTGTGAAGTATATTTTACCTTCTACTTGACACTGGGTATTGTGTATGATAGGTAGTGCATTAACTACAACTTATCTATCTGTATGTGTGTTAAGTTGTATTTTACAAAGGACTGATTTAAAACAAAATGTAAACCAAATATATCTGGTAGAATTCGGTACATTCTCTGATTAGTGTTCACTTGAACAGAAATTTTAAGTACTCTTTGACCGCTGGCAGTGCGAGGCAACAATGTGGCAACAAGCTTGCTAGACCGTCTACACATTTAAAGGTAAGAAAAAAAATGTACTTTGCAGACACTGACACTTTGGCTCAAGTTTCTACAAACTTCCTACTTATTCTACATGAATTGCAATTTCAAGTAAAATATAATTGAAATTCAATACAAAATCAGAGCTTGGTTAATAACCATCTGTGTGTGCATTTCTTTGGTTGCTAGGTTACACTAAGCATTGACATCCATGGTATTAACCTTTTCACTTCCAGAAAGTCTCAAACTACAAGTGAGGGGTAATATGTCTTTAAGTGACACGTTTAAAGAGACTTAGTTGTGAAATATTATAAAGACTTCATTACATTGAGTGTTACATCATTAACTATGCATTATAACTGTATGTAAGTGTAAAATTGATGTGACATTATGTTATCAAGTTTGACTAAACGTAGAATGGTGGGGGATTTAATAACTGAATTTGCAAAATGTAGACCAATAATAGAAATATTAGTGAGCTGGACATTTTTTTAGGTCTGCCATTTTGGTCTTAATTCAGCTTATTTCATTTTAAATTCATGATTAAGATGGATAAATGAAATATGGATATCCTCTTGTTGAATTTCTTACATTAGTTTGTGTTTTCCATTTTTTACTCAGCAGATGGCAGCATAAGTATTATCTGCAGCTTTCAATTTTTATTATTCTGCCTGCTGTTCACTGGGTTTATCCTATACCAGAGTTGTCAAATATCACTTCTCCAAATGCTGATGGACTGCATGTACCAAAATTCTTTAAATTCAATAGAGCGGTAGAGAATTATGAGAGTTCTACTCCAACAACATCTGGGAGGTTTGAGAACCCAGTCCTGTAGATAAACTAGTTGGATAGGTAAAGCTCTGTCTAATTGATGTTGGTGTTAGCATGAGCTATAAAATGCCAAGATGGAATCATAGATTAACAACGCTTAGTTCAGAAGAATTCAGCTATAAATTGACATTGTTAATTTAGAAAATATTATCTGTCTGCCAATCTTGCAAGAAGATCATGTTGAGTTCCATGGGACTGGTTGTCTGATTGACAGCTGGTGGGGGATGTAAAAAGGACACACTTTTCACACACACAACATTTTGGCAAGCTGAAGCCCCTTACGAGTCTGGAGTGTCCCTTTAACACTGTAGGATTAACATGTCTATCTTGTTTTCCTGGACACATAAAACTTTTTCATGTAGACGTGTTTCAGAAGAAAAGTGCTGCTGTGTGGAATCTAGGATTTATATGCTTCATAAAGATTATTTTGAGTGATTCTTTCCAGTTAAATAATGGTTAAGGGTTTTCTATCATCAATTGGTATTAAAAATAAGTTTTTTCAATATTTGAACTATTTGTTGTTTTATTTTTACATTAATGTTTTGAGGGGGTTTTTCCCCAACACCATAGTGATTGTGGTTTTTTGTCTTTTTGGCACTTTTGCTATGTGTTTGTTCTACTGTTCTGTTCTTTTACACTTTCCCATTAAGTGTTTTACACTTTCCCATTAAGTGCACCCTTACATGCTAAGTCTAATTTTTTAAGAACTCAGCGTTCTCTTCTGATACTTTATATGTATGAATTGCATAATATCATGTCTGAATAAGGATTAAAATGTCTACACTGCTCTCCAGACTTTAAAAGTTACTTGCCATTGCAAACATGGAGTGTCCATGGCGCACTCAATAGGGGTGAATAAAATACAGAAAAAGGTAAAACATATTTTACATCATTTTGCTTATAATATTTTCTACACAACAAATGCAGCCATTTAAAAACTACTAGTTATCATGTTCGTTCATTTTTTTAATTTTATTTAATCTTCTTCTATTAGGAGTCGGCATATTTCTGCACATCTGTCATATTATACTTTAATATAATTAATGTTATAAAATGAGGTATGGCTTATCTATGTGTATGTGTGTTGACCATTCATATATACCTCATTAAAAAAGAGATTGACGGAAAAAAAATAACCATGTGAGTAATTCAAATATTAGTCTCAATTGTTAAAAAGTCTAATCTTGGACACTATAAGACAGTTATTGCAAGGAGTATTTTACAGTTTTAAAGGTTAAACTTTACAAAATTTGGTCTGCTGAAACTAATTTTGATAGCATTCGTACAATTCAAAACTGCTAAACTAAATAATATGATTGTAGGTGCAACCATTTTGACACTTTTAACCCCTTAAGGACACATGACATGTGTGACATGTCATGACTCCCTTTTATTCCAGAAGTTTGGTCCTTAAGGGGTTAATGTAATCATTATATCACCAGCCTCTACCTACCCTGTAGTTTATCTTTGTTTATGTTTTTCGCACACAATTAATTTTCATGACAATTTCACATACTTTGTGGGTCTATCTACTGTGAAAACCCCATATTTACATTCTGCTGCCCCCCAGAATGCAGTAATATCTAACATGTGATCCTTTGCCAGATTTGAAATCATACAATTACAGCCATGCCAATTTCTTTTTTTAAATGTCTGCTTTTACTGATTGATTAACTGATCTAATTTCTCTTTTTGTACCAATTAGAAGTTACCCAACTGCACTTTACTTCCATTATGGTATGATTGAAAATATTGAAATAATAGGAAAGTTGGAATCGTGGCCCAGAACAGAAGCTTCTCTATGAGAAGCCTCTGATTAGACTATTCCCAGACAATACCCAAAGAAAACAATATATTTGGAAGGGGGAGAGGGGTGGGGTATATATCAAGTAAATGGTATCCTTATTTACCTGTAAACTCTCACTTTCTTTACTTTTAACTAGCCCTAACCAACCCTTATCCTAGCTAACCCTAGCTACTACTACCGCTAGCCAATAACTGTTTATTAGATTGGCTCCCAAGTTGAGTGATCACCATGAGATACATTCACAGTAATCACATTGATTAAGATGACAGGTGAGGGATGTCATGCTTTAGGAATCCAGTAATTGTCCAGTAGATGCTGTGACTTTCATGTACTGGCGATCATATGGGCCACAAATTATTCTCTATTGCAGTTGGCATCCAATTGCTGTGGCATGGTGTCAGGGTTATTGGATGCCTTCGGCAACTTGGGGAGTGCTATTGCTGGATGGCCTCACTATTGTGGTGTCTGGGAAAAGCTGATTCTCACCACTATTGGTTGAAGAAATGTTAATGGCCACCCTCTCCTTTATTAATAACAACAACATACACAGTACAGTGCCTGTCACTACTTTTATTTCTCAATTATGCCAGTATTCCTCTACTAGATATTTAAGAGAAGCACTGTTCATGCTGCACATGAGCAAAAATAAGTAATGCGAACAAATAAACATGTTGCATGTGGAATACTTGCCCCTACTTTGCCCTACCAGATGCTCACATTTCTATCTACTTCCACAGACTTGAGTTAATGTTTCCTGTATATTTTTATTAACTACTGATTGTATTCTCTTCATTCCACCTAAAACACAAACTTGTCATAATGCCTCATAAGCTCATGTCCCATACATGCAAATAATTGCTCACTAAAGTATGAATTATTAGACATTCTAAGTGAATTTCAAGTTTTACGCTAGAGCAATTGAAGTGAAAAATTATCCAAGTCAGCTTTGTTTTCACTTCAACTATTTTGCGTTTTAATTTGAAATTCACTTTAGAATTCTGACTCACTCACACTAACGAATAACCCAGCCTGTTATACTAGCTAGCTAGAAGCTAGGGAGAAGAAAATTCTCACAAACATACACATTAAAAGGAATAAACAAAAATATAAGAAACCTAAACTTATATGTAAACTTCATTATATAAATGTATATTTGGCATTGAAGGAATTGTAACCAGAGTTATACAATATACCGGAGCTGTTCCCCATAGCTCACAAAATGTAATAGTTTGTTTTAAACACCGGACTTGGGTAAAAATATTGGGGATTTAGCTACAGTATATAATTATACATTGCATACGTTTTCCACAATGCTAATGTACCCTATTTGTGGCAGCTTTTACTCTAACCTAATGCCTGATCGTATGTGATTAACCTGCTTACCTGGGAAATACATCCTTCTGAGATTCTCTGCAGTGCAAGGATCAACAGGGCCCTGGAATGAGGCAATGTGTATATCTATGTGTGTGTTTATGTGTGTATGTGTCAGTATGTATATCTGTGTGTGTATGTATGCGTGCATATATGTATGTATCTGTGTGTTAGTTTGTGTGTTTGTATCTGTCTGTGTATCCATGTATTTGTCAGTGTGTATCTGTGTGTCAATGTGTGTATCTGAGTTTGTTTATGTGTTTATGTGTATCTGTGTAAATATGTATTTATTTGGTAGTGTATGTGTATATGTTCATACATCCCAGCAATCAAGTGCCAAAGCTACATACTAGCACACCCTTGCAATCATATGCAAACATTACATACAAACACACCCCTGCAGTTAAACACCAAAATTAGAAAGAAACATGCTACTTAACACTCCTGAAGTCACACGCTAAAATGATATACAAATTATTTACAAACATGTCACTTAATTTAAACAGCAATACTACACACAAATGTACACCCACATTTAAACGCCAACACTACATACAAACACATCCCTGCATTCAAACACAAACATTACATAGAAGTACACCACTGCATTCTAATGGCAACAGTACATACAAAAACACCCCTATGTGCGCACACACACATACTCCATACAAAAGCATGCTTTCATTTAAACACACAAACACTGCTCTCAAATACAACTTTGCAATGATGAGAAATTGGTAGTTCTCCAGCTGACATAGCATTATAGGCGTTGTACGACTTCTATCTTTTGGTCACCCTTGGCCAAATAAAATTCTTGCACCAGGGCCCTCTCTACATTAATTTCATCACTGTACACATGTCTCATTCCATGATCATATACACAAACTAAATCCCTGTTATTTTTCCTCAAGTTTGTTGTTTATAAGAAAATTATTAGGTTGTGTGAGCTTAGCTTTGAAGTTAGTGTTTAGTGAATGACTGAGCTCCTTCTCTGGGCAAAGAGTCAAACCATTTGCAAACTGTTTGACAACTTACCTGGTGTCTGCTGTGGAACCAGAGGCTACTGTATGGAGCTTCCATTAGCTCTACTGAGCTTAGTCCTTTTGTGCATAGTTGGCTCACTGGCTGAGTAAATGTATTGACTACTTACCCTGGGAGGGTGCAAGAGCACTCCTGGCACTTTATCTGCGACAGCAGGCTGAAGTGCTTACGGTGCTTGAAGTGTTCCTTCAAACTACCTGTTGTGTAACATTTAAAAAGATCTTTATTCATTTGGTGATTTACTTTAAAAATATATACTAAACCCATTAAGCATTCAATAAGCTGTAGGAAGACATTTATTTCACAGTCAGTTCTTGCTTTAAAAATATGCAATTTGTGCAAATAATTTTATTGAGTTGATGTTTGAATGACGAGGGGCCACTTCGGCCTTTAGGATCTCCATTCATACTCATTATCAGTCAACATGATTGGTCTTAGTCTACTGGGGAAATATTCCAGAGACCACAAACCCACACAGTGCTGGGTTACTGTCACCCTACAAATTTTCTGGTATCAGGGGAATACTGTTGTATGGGGCCCAGGCTGCCCAAAGTTCATAGTAGTGCTAAAATTTCAAACTGAATTTTTACAATTTAGACAAATATGGCCAAAATGAAAACATAAGCTGACTTGTGAATTGTTTTACAGTTATCCAATTGTGACCCTCCTGACAATTTGCACTTTAGTAAATTATTTGTCAATTCCCTACAAACCCGGTTCAGTGAATTGCCCCGAAACCATGTCACTTACCTTTGTTTTTCAAATTCTCACAAACATAAAAAAATATATATCTGAAGTAATTGTTAATTTGGCAAATACTTCCCATGATATAGTTTAAGTGCTAGGATTGTATCATGTGGTATTTGATTCGAAGTTATATTATTATAGTCATAATGCTATGTACTGCGTGACTGATTTTTGAAGCATGTTTAAAGGTTAAGTGGGATTAACATAAGCTTCATCCTGTGCTTGTGTGCTTGTAGCTGAAATGTGCTAAAAATGTGTATTACAGAAGAGCAAGTTCCAAAATCTTTAGCTGTATTGGGTACTCTAAAATGGAATTCAGGCTGTAGGACACAATTGTGTACATGTCCTTCTTCATTTGGTAAAACCAAGCCATATTATGATTATGGTAAAAGGTGGGTGATAAGCAGGCAAAATTAGGTCCTTTGCCCCTCCTTGGGATATATACATATAATATACAAGGTCCACTAAACAACAATTTCAAAGCTCACAAAATGTAGTGTTTGTAATCGGTAGTTGTTTAATTACAGTATATGATCATACATTGCAGAAACGTGCCACAACGTCAATGTACCCCATTCTTGGCAGGTCCTATCCTAGCAACCTACTGCCTGCTCTTATGAGACTATTCATTTTACTTGAGAGATTTTTCCTTTCATTTCTCAATTTCAGCTTTGCACAATATGATGTTTCAGATTGTAAATGTAACATTTGACTGACAATATCAGTGCAGATACTTCATGTTATCACGGATGAAATGAATGAGAACATGTGAACTATAGTACTTGCTGTTGCTCCCTCTTGTCTTAAATCTCTCATTACATGTCTTATTTTACTTTTCTGTTGCTGCTGGCATTAAATGTCAAAAATGAAAATATTAAAGAATAAATGGTATCCATACCTTAGACCTCTTCACAGGGCCTACACCTTTTTAACCCAAGGCCAGACTTTGCTAAATGTCCGTTATTGATTTCCACTATACCACTTAGCTATTCAATTCTATTTTTATTGATTTGCTTAGAATTATTTAAAGAACATTTCAGAAATGTTCTTTCATTAACGTTCCCTGTATTTAATAACTGATTTGTGCATCTAATCAATTTTGACATTGACAAAATACCGCTATAATATCTCTTGTTGTAAATCGACATGCATTGCTCATTTTGGTACGCCACCACCAAATAGTCCAAATGGAATTGGAGCAATGGACCAGAGGTATAAAGATTCCTGTGTGTATGCTAGACCGGGGCCGTTTTGGTCTTATGTGACAATTACTGACATCTTTTCCTGTACAGCAACAGATTGACAGCAATATCTGTTAAATGCCTTGGGCAGAGATTTTATTTCTTTTCCCTTGCAGACTGATAAATTCTATTAAACTATTTCACTGCATGTGTGACAAATTTACCCTGGAGGCATCTCTTGAGTCTCGATGACTGTAGTACAAGGCAAACCCAGCAGTTCTCAGATGAAGGGATTATTCTAGAGGGAGATACCTTGTGATTAGGTTAGATCTTTCCCCTTTTCACTGGTTTTAGCAAAAGATTGTGTATTATAACACAGCAGTTTCCAAGGCTTTGAAAGCTCTTGTGGTTTTGTAATGAGCTAAGGATTTTGGAATTGTAAGATATTGTAGAACTTCAAAATATTAACCATAGTCATGGCTTCAAGAAATTGATAAAAACGTATTCTTTTGATGTTAACATTACAAAACAGAGGGCTCTACATGGATGTGGAACGCATATACACATATAGTCAAGTTAGAAAGTATCCATCCTGCGTCACTAAAAGCCCAGGACCGATTTCATTATTTACATCCATATTATCCCAGGTATAGATCAATATTGTAAGACATTTATAGGCATGAATTGTGGTATATTACTAATAAATGTTTTACTTCTATCACGTAGCAGATTAATTAAATGCCAAAATTATTCATGCCAAACCCTTGAAGACTTACACTGGAAATAATAACTAATGATGCCTATTGCTAGCTGTAGTGCTATGGTTGCTATCTAGGTGTTTAGAGGTATTTATAAATAGTCACGTGCTGCAATGCAATGATCACAAGATGACAAGTGAGCAAAAAAGTGCCTTTGTGTGTGTAAACCAACAACTAAATAACCAGAAATCATATTATTGCCAAAAAATAAAAAAATTCTACAAATTGATTCAGTGCTAACCTTATAAATCTCAGTTGTAACCTCATAACAATTTACAAATCTCATTCATTAGAAATTACATAGTTATAAAGGCTAAAGTTCTGCCTTTCTCTTATCAGTTTTTGCTTTTGCTCCAAAAGAAGGTAAAAAAAATAAATAAATGCATTTCTAAGCGTTTTCCAATTTTGCAACTTTTAAAAAATTCCTTCCTGCCCCAAGAATGGCAGTCAGATCTCTCCAGTTGCCATTCAAAAATCTGTACAGACTCTGTTAAAACCACCTATTCAGGCAGAGAATTCCACATCCTTTCTGTTCTTATGTTTAGATAACTGTCTAAATAATTCATAATCATGCTAGTAAATCTAAAAGTAGATTTTAGTTACTAGCATGTTATCATAAGTTATTTACAACTACATTTCTAGTGCATCCCATTGTATACCTTGGTATGGTATATTTTAGTTATGAATTCTTTTGTGGATCTCCATTCTATCAAAGTTTTTCAGGTTCTGCTGGAAATACAAAGCTTGTTGTCATTGTAAAACTGCTCAGATGTATGTGAATAGGAGAGTCACATTAGAATGCTGTCATCTTGCATAAATCCTCTAGCAGAATGGATTTTAATCTTACGTTTTAATGTTTTTCCTCTATTTGTGAACCTGCATGTTGTCTTGTTAAATGCTAGATTTGTCTTCTATAATGAGGTAGATACATTTATCAGCATCACCAACTTAAAAGCATGATTAATAATGTTGTAATGAGCAGTGTCCAGCTTTAAAAGGTCCCTGTGAATTTATGAATAAATAAAACTACCTAACTGCAATCTTGCCTTATTATATATGTATTAAACTAATGTTACAAATAACTTTTATCTCACTGTGTTTTTTCCTGTATGTAAATGTAGTTTTATTTGAGTGTGTGTATTTTTCTGTGTACATCATCCATTTGAATTAATGTGTGTATTTGTGTCATAGTGCCAGTGTGCGTGCTTGTATTTGTGTGTAGTGTCAGTATATGAGAATACAAGCATAGAAAGATGTGGTGCCAGTGGTGTATTTTGGATTTGTGCTGCCCTAGGCATGATGAAACTCGGGCACCCCATATTTTAAATGTACTCTCCCCTTCCTGACAAGACCACACCTCTTCCTGTTAACTAACACACATTTTGACTGACTGACATACACACTCATGGACCAGCACACACTCTCAGATACACTGACATACACATACATACTCACTGATTTGACACAATCTGACAGACACATACAATCATTCAGACACACACTGACAGATGCATACATGCACTGGCAGACACACAAGCACTGACAGACACGCACACGCACTGACAGATGTGCACAATCACTCAGACACACACATTCACTGAATAACACACTCAATCACAGACACACTTACAGATATACATGCACATTCACTGACAGACAAACACAAACTCACTGACAGACACAACACTAACACAATGACAGACACACACATTCACTAACAGACACACTGACAGATAAACACACATACACACATTCACTGACAGACACACACACATTCCCTGACACACACACACTAATTCACATTCACTGACAAACACAAACACACATTTTCCCCCAACACTCAAAATTATTATTTTTTTTAATTTTTTTTATTTACATTCACCTAGCCTCCCTACTTTTGGAAGAGCTGGGTGGATTATTTACCTGGGGCTGCTGGGCATGCGGTTTGGCAGGCTTGAGGGTAGGCAGGCAAGTGAGCGTCCAAAGTAGGTGGCGAGGCTCAGCTCTCTCGCGCGCCGCTAAGTGATGCCGGGAGCCGGACGGACATCATATTCCGGCTCCAGGTATCACTGCAGGTCATGCGAGGGAGCTGAGCAGGGAGAGCTCAGCCGGCCAGCTCTTGGGCCCCCCTAATATTAGGCTTACAAGCCATTAACCTGGGCATTTGGGGCGGCATGCCGCTCCCTGAAAAGTGACGCCCAAGGCAACTGCCTTGTTAGCCTCACAGTACATACAGCCCTGTGTGGTGCAAGTGTACATGAAAACAGATATCCATTTTTGTACACTCAAAATATGTGAATGCAGTGCTGTATTAGTTCATAGTTTTGGTGTATTTTAATGCCAATGTTTATTTGCATGTTCCCTTTATGTGGAGGGTCCGTTTATAAATGCAGGTGTGCATTTCTGAGGATGTCTGTATATAAGAATGTGTTTGTTTGGCATGCAATTCTGTGGAAATGCCTGGGGTTATTTTCGTGGCACATTAGAGTGAGTAAAAGTACATTTATGTGTGCTGGAGTGTTAAAGTGTACTTGTTTGTCTACTCCCAATTGTCCCATGTATCTCCTCTCTCCTACATTTTCCTACTTGTTGCCTTCCTCGTATAACATCACATATGTCTCTCCCCTTTCATCACTCTAGACTTATTTTAGCTTTGCTATCCCTCTGCCCATTTTCTTCCCACTCTTATATCTGACCCATATTCCACTTGTGGCTTTGCCGTTTCACTCCCACATATGTCCATGCTCTTCTACAGCACTTGTTTCTCTACATCAATCCCCCTACTTGTGTCTTCTTGTGCAACTTTATACCCTTCTCCTGTGTATTAAAAAGCATATACAAAATTCCCAGCCCTTTACCCAGTTCCCAAACGAGACTCAGAGTATGTAGACACAAAAGGGCACGGGACACGGTGGCCAATACTATTACACCTAAGCAATTACAATCCCAATTTATAGCCTTTTTGCTTAATAAATGCATTATTGATAGCCCCCTAACAATGGAATGTATATGTATCTCACAATAGAATGCATCTCTATGCTATTTATTGCCTTTGTTCAAGTATGTGAATTGGAAAAATAAAGAATTAAAAAAAAACTAAAAGCATATACAGTGTATGCGACATTAAAAACATAAGATATCACACAATAAATAGATCAACATTTCGGCCACTTATTGCCTTTATCAAGATCTGAAGTGGCCAAAACATTGATCGTCTGTAAAGACTACTTTATCATAAACAAAAGTAGAACAGAATAAAATAATACAGTGCAGTATATAACATTGACAGTTTATAAGTAGGTAGTTGAAAAGATGTACACTCACATATTCTGGAGCATCTATGTTGGCTCCTTGGGTATAGCGTGAAGTGGTATGATCCCCACTCTTGGATATAGGTGATGCAATTCTTTCTCCATGTATATAATAGTGCACACCATAAAAAATTAGTGCAGTAACAAATTAAAAGCCTACTCACATGGGGTAGAGCAAACTACTGTTTGCTAGATCCAATTGGCTCAGGTGGTATATATCCACACCAAGGATATGAGGACCAGATATTAAGCAGCAAGGATGGTCAGGTCCAATAAAAAAGTACTATTATTTATAAAAAACAATAAACTATACACTTGTGATAAAGCCAGTTCCTGGTGAAACGCATCAAGTGTAATGTTATTGTTTTATCTTTTTTTTATTAGTGATATATTCTTATTTTATTGTTTTGTTTTTTAATTTTATTGTTTTTTATAATAGGGTAGTAATTTTGACATTTTAACTTACTACACTATCAGTTCCCATGAGCTCTCTTCTTGACATTACATATGCCTCCTAAGGACGTCCCGAGTGCTACACCAACCTTTCTGTTTTATCTGACTATTACTTTTATCGGATAAGAGAGACATCATATTTGGTGATTTAAGTTGCCCCATTGAATTAGATCAGTATTATACAGGCACTGAATTCCCTTTGTTTTTAACTACATTAAAACCACCTGCCTAATATCGTGCATGTCCAACTTGTACTGACAAATCAGCTCTGATGATTGTGTCCAATGTTATCTGTCACCAATAAATTAGCAGCAGATCCTTTAAGTCTTGCAAGTTGCGAGGTGAGGCTTCCATGGATCGAATTTGTTATTCTAGCACATCCCTCAGATGCTCAATTGGATTGAGATCTGGTGAATTTGGAGGCCAAGGAAACACCTTTACCTCTTTGTCATGTTCCTCATTCCATTCCCGAACAATTTTTCCAGTGTGGCAGGGTGCATTATCTAAGAGGCCATTGCCTTAAGGGACCCCCATTGCCATAAAGGGCCTGCATCAATCTCTATGGTAGTTGGAACATGTCAAAGTAACATCCTTATGAAGCACATGACCCAAGATGTCCCAGCAGAACATTGCCCAGAAAATAACACTGACTCTGCTGGACTGCCTTCTTCCCATAGTGCATCCTGCTGCCATCTCAGATAAACAAGGCACTCACACTTATGGTTATCCACCTGATCTAAAAGAAAGCATGATTCATCAGACCAGGCAACCTTCTTCCATTGCTCCATGGTCCAGTTCTGATGCTCACGTCTCTATTCAAGGTGCTTTTGCCAGTGGACAGGAATCATCATGGGCACTCTGACCAGTCTGTGGCTACGCAGCCCCATACATAGCAAACTGTAAAGCACTGACACCTTTCTAGTATTCATTTTTGGAGCAATTTGAGCTACAGTAGCGCTCCTGTGTAAGCGTACCAGATGCCTATGCTTATGATGCCAGTCCACTTTTAGTAGGTACTGCCCACTGCATGCCAGGCACACCCTACAAGCCGTTTTGAAGATGCTCTGACCTAGTCCTCTATCCATCACTATTTACCCTTGTCAAAGTCACTCAGATCTTTTCACTTTCCCATTTTCCTGCTTACCACACAAGAAATTCAAGAACAGATTGTTCACTTGCTGTATAATATATTCCACCCCTTGACAGTAGCCATTGCAATTATATAGTTAATGTTATTCACTTCACCTGTCAGTGGTTTTAGTGTTGTGGCTGATTAGTTTATGTTTCTTGAGTGTTCTTCATCCCAAATTACATAGCTTTGTATTTATTTACATGAACTCTCTTCTTTCGCTTAGTTGCCTTAGTTAGTTCCCTAGATTGTCCAAATCTCTCTGCAGAAAAAAAACTGTTTATACTGTTACTGTCTCTAGTTTTTTGTTTTTTTTGTTATCTGCAAGCAATGACTACATAATGTTCAGTGTCTATTGCAAGGTCATTACTAAACAAGTTGAGTAGAAGTTGTCCAGAACAGATGCCCTGGGGGTCTCTACTTATTACCTTTGTACAACGTTACAATTTCCCATTGAAAACTGCTCTATGCACTTTATCTTTAAGCTTATGTGCAATCCAAGAACAAGAATTTTCAGCTAACCTAACTGCTTTTAATTTGTACAGGAACCTTTTGTGAGGAACCGTATCAAATGCCTTAACGAAATACAAGTAGCTCTCATCCACCAAAATCCATTGATTTATACTTCTTTTGACTTCTTAATAAAATGTAATTACATCAGTTGACACCATCTGACTTTCATAAAACCACGTTGATTACTACTAATGACATTGTTGTTCACAATGAGTTCCTGAATATAACCCGTAAAATAATCTCTGGACCACAGATCTTCAGCTCATATTTCTGTAGCTTCCAGGTCTAAAATGATTTAATATCTGAGAAGAACATTTGTCTGTCTACAATCCTACAATCCTTTGGTATAATTCCTGAAATAAATTAATCTTGAAAGATTAAAAAAAAAGTGGTTTGAATATTGGCAAACCAGTTGGTGTATACAATCTGACCCTGGGGCTTTGCTTACCTTAACTTTATTTGATTGCTGTAACACTTTATCCAGTGTCATCCAATCACATGTTTGTTACAAGATTGTTGTGCCAGTGGTTTATATATCTTTCCCTATAGGTTCTTCTTTGCCAAATACTGAAGAAGAATAAAGTATTTAAAAATGTGTTCCTTTTCTGGATCCCCATTTAGTACCACAACCATTTCTGATTTCAATGAACCAACATTTTTACTCTTAACATTTTTTTAGAACTGATCTACTTGTAAAACCTTTTTAGCTCTTTTGGCTGTGCATTTTTTATTTTCTAGTCTAGCCCATCTAATTATTATTATTTTTTTTATTGTTGGCATCTATATATTTGATATATGATGCCTCTGACTCGTCTGCCTTTATTGCCTTAAATTCTTTTTTTTTCCATTTGTTGCTTGACCTTTCTACTAAGACACATTTGTTTTAAATTATTTCTTTTGTATTTATTACCTTAAAGTATATGTTGAGAAGTATAGTTTTAAAATTTTAGTTTACAGATATTCTATGTATCTATATGTTTTTCCTCAGAGAAGGGTTCCTGACAGCCAGTGAGTTGTAAAGCTATTAAAATTGGCCTTTTAAAGATAGGTTTTACAGACCTTAAATAAATCTGCTTTTTTTTAATTAATTCTAAATAACACTATATTATGGTCACCATTTCACACATGCTCACTTATTTAAATGTTTGAGAAAAAGTCAACATTACTTGTTATTAAGCTAAAGGGGTAATCTAGACGTGGACCCCGTGATCACTGTGCCTAGAAGAATATTACCTACACCTCGCTGATGAGGCGATTTTTTTTTTAAATAGAAATCTTTATTAGAATGCTTAATCTTTTTTTTTTCTTGTACAAAAAGCAAACAAAATGTAAACATACAATACAAGAAATACACTTTAGAGGTCACTGAGGGGGTTAGTCTATCCAAATTATATCTATGCCTTCACCATAAGAAGGCAGTTTAGTACTTGTACCAATTCTAAAATACTGTTTGATTCTATTATATAAATTCACATGGCCACGTTACAAAATATAAGCCAACTTGCCCATAATTCATCATAGATCTGTTTCTTGCATATGTCACCTTTACAAAAATATCTGTCAGAGGCAGCTTGAAAGTGTATTTGTGCGTTTATTTCTGACCATAATGGTATCTCTGATTTTTTCCAATACCTAGCAATACTCAACTAAACTGCGAGAAATACATTAATGCACAAATATTTTGTATACCTATTCATTGTTGGGAAGTCTATATGTAATAGGAATGTTTGAAGCCTCAGCTCAAAGTTTTGATTTAGTATAAATGTAAGTAGTTTCATTATCTTATTTTTGATATAGACAAGTTTTTCACTATCCCATCATATATGCATTAGCGTGCCTTCTTTTTGGTGGCATCTCCACCATAGTTTTGATGTACACTAATTAAATCTTGCTATTCGGTCAAAAGTTACAGACCACCTGTCGTGAGTTTGTAGAACTGTTCTTGGAGATTTACACAGTGTATTGCTTTCCTAGTAATGTACCATGAGTTAAACCATACTGGAAGAGGAAATTAGTTCTTAAGGTCTCGTTCCCAATTGTACATATATTTAGATTCAATTATCTCTTCTTCGGTGATTATGACTTCTGAGATTTTGAAATTCTAATTCTTCGGGGTATATAATTCAATAACTTTGTCCCATTTGTCATTCTGGGCATAAGATATAGAACTCAGAACATGTTTAATTCTGAGATAACTAAATATGTCACTTGCCGGTAGCTTATCGTTATTAAATAGATCTGATTATTGTTTAGTAAGTTTGAAATTTAATCAATATCATGTGCTTTCCATACATTTATTGATAAGTCTTCAATGCATATAGGAAGGATGTCAATTGGAGTTGAGAAATTAATTATAGAAGATTTTTTCGAGTGTTTCCTTAATATATGCATTGTTAGTATGATAAACTAAAAAACAACCAACAATATTGTACCTAATACACCTTAATATATATGCAAAAGATACTTATCAAATGAAGATGAATACAGCCTCCCCCAGATCGCTTCCCAGCTAGCGATCAACTTGACAGCAAAATGTAGAAAAAACAACGAGGGAACCGGCTGATAATCTCTACAAAAGTAAATAGAGAGAATATAGTGTAATACAGTTTACAGTATAGACATTGCGCAAATTGAAATGCACTCACTGGATTTTGGACAAATTGAAGCTTGTAAGGTGCCTTCCCCGATAGTAGGGGGGGCTAGGGAGATCCCCTGGATGTTTTCACTCCAACACAGGACTCCGGGTGAAGTTTGAAAAATTGGCTTTAATTCAATATTAAAATAAGTTTAAAAAAGAATAAAATAAATATAAATAAGGTCCTACGCGTTTCGTCCCTTTAACAAAGTAGGGACTTCCTCAGGGACCACAATATTAAGAAACAATTTGATACAGTACAATCAAAAAACAGCCTAACAAATCCCCACCCGAAAAGTCCTTTAAATAGGGCTAATCCCTCATCTTAATTCAGTCACATGTTATCCTCAGACTCTCCTCATTGGTCCTCCATTAATAGGGTTCATCTGTTGCCAATCACGGCTCCAAGTGTTCACAGCTGATTTCGGAATTGTTCAATAATCCTCCGACAGCTACCGGCACGGAAGTGCCATGCGTTCCAACTGCGTTCACTAAACCGGAAGTGGCATGCGTTCCAACCACGTTGACGGAACCGGAAGTAATATGTGTTCCAAACTCGTTGTTTTGCGTTCCATTTATAATCTGCAATATCTGGCCATAAAATACATGTAAATACTTCCACTCTTCCAATCAAAAGTCACTATTGGTGTATTAATCTTATAATTCATACAAGAAATACTATGCTATTCACCATATGAATTCAATAACTAAACATAATCCACTCTAATATACCACATGAATGTGATTTAATAATATCAATTAATCCCATATTTTTATGAAAATGTGATTTATATTCATCAGTAAGTTTATAATAAATGCCAATAAATTCATCAATGTGCTACTTTTTGTGTCAATCATTATTTATTATCCTAATAAAATTTTTTTATTTTTTTTTCCTCATTCTTCCTTTCTCTCCTCTCACCTTTTATATATACATATATGTAATGTATTCCTTCATTTAATACTGAGTAGTGAATCCTTTTGTTTAATACTAAATAGTGAATTACAATCATAAAAAACACACTAAATCCACTTCAACATTTAAACCTCCTGGTTCCAATGTCTGTAATTTATGGATCCAGTAGGTCTCACGTTGTGATAGTTTTTTAACTCTATCACCCCCTCTCCAATCTGTTGTTACCCTCTCAATACCAATGCACTTAAATTTTGTAAAAGAAAATAGTGAACAATGATTACAGTGAACTGGGATAGAGTGGGTGGCCAAGTTCTTTTTGATATTATTGATATGTTCCATAAACCGAACTTTTAAAAATCTCTTTGTTCTACCAACATATTGTTTGCCGCACGGACACTGCAGTAAATAAACTACATAATCCGTGCGGCAATGTATCTCGGTCTTAATATGGAAAACCTCCCCTGTTGTAAAACTAGAGAATTTATCCGTACGTTCTAAATTAACAGTGTGACAAGCTTTGCAAGAATTACAACCCCTAAAAGAATTATTACCCATTGACTTATGACTGTCCTCGTGATGTTTTAAGGCATAACTGGGTGCCAAAATATTTTTAAAATTTTGTTTTTTTCTAAAAATAAGTTTAGGCCGATCTGGTAAAACAGAATTCAATATAGGATCCTGTTGGAGAATCGACCAATGTTTTTGTAAACTTCTCCTAATTTTAACATGATTGGTACAGTATTGAGTTCTAAAAGTAATTGTATTATCCTGTTAAGATTTAACGCTAGGTTTGTCCATAAGGTAGTTACCCCTGTCGGATTGTAAAGCCATACGGATTTCCCTATCCAATGTATTCTTTTTATAGCCTCTTTCAATCAATTTATCCCTAATGTGGCCAGATTGTGTAATAAAGTCATTGACTTGAGAGCAATTCCTTCTCACCCTAGCGAATTGGCCCTTGGCTATTCCTCTAAGCCAAGGGCGGTGATGGCAGCTCTGCTGATGAACATATCCATTGCCATCACTGGGTTTGAAGAAACACTTTGTTTTTATGGAATCATTATCACATGTTAAGGACAGATCCAAAAAACTGATTTCATTCTGATGCCATACAGAAGTGAATTTTAAATTATATTTATTCTGATTTAAATAGTTTTCAAAACATTGAAAAGTAGAAAATGACCCCTTCCAAATAATAATAACGTCATCGATATATCTCCGCCAGAGCACCAGGTTCTCCCTCCAGTCATGACCAGCCCAAATGGTAAGATCCTCCCATCTCCGCATATAGGTATTGGCATAACTAGGGGCGAACTTGGTGCCCATGGCCGTCCCCGTGATTTGTAAATAAAATTTATCATTAAAGAAAAAATAATTATGTTCTAAAATAAATTTAACTGAATGTAAGATAAACTCTTTGATATCCTGAGGTAAATGTTGGTCTTCGGTCATAAAATGATTAATTGCTTCCAATCTCAATTTATGGCTGATTATAGTATAAAGGGATGACACATCCAATGTGGCCCAACTATAACTAGAATGCCATTCAATATTTTCCAATTCTTGTAGGAATGATTTTGTATCTTTAATATAAGATAGGGATCCCTGAGCATACTTCTGTAGGTATGAATCTACAAAAGCTGAGAGGTTGGCGGACAAGGAATCTACTCCACTGATTATAGGACGTCCTGGGGGATTGAATAAACGTTTGTGAATTTTTGGAATAAAATAAAAAATTGGAATTCTCTGATTACTGCTAAATAAAAAATCATAATTTGCTTGTGAAATTGTATCATTAGATCTCGCTTCCTCTAATAAATTCTTTAGAGCCAAATTGAATTCCCTAGTTGGGTCCCTTGTTAATATAATGTAAGTTTCATCATCACTTAGGATATTTGATGCTTCCTTTAAATAATAATTAGTAGACATAATTACTATACCCCCTCCCTTGTCTGCTTCCTTGATTATAATATCCTCTCTCTTCTTAAGTTGTTTTAGACATATATCTTCCTCTCTAGTTAAATTCCTATTATTCAAATTATGTTTATTAATCACTGTTTTAAACTCCCTATCCACTAATTTTTCAAAAATCTCTAAATATGGACCTCTGTTTTGTGTAGGGTAAAAATGTGATTTAGGTCTAAATTTTCGATTTCTTAGTTCCTCCTCATTCATAATTGGAGTCATTGTCTGACTAGATTGTAACATAAAATGTCTCTTTAATGTTAATGACCTAATGTATTTTTTTAAATCTATATATAAATTAAACTCATTTGATGTTCTATTGGGTGCAAACTTCATACCCTTTGATAATAACTGGATCTCACTTTCCGACAGGGGTAAACCAGATATATTAAATATACCTTTCTCTCTTGCTTTTGCCTGCAAACTAACTTGATTCTGTACTAAATCCTCTAATCCTCCATTCGTGTTCTCTTGTTTGGAGAATCTATTTGTAAAGGAGAGAACCGATTTTGATGTGCCCAAGGAGTGGTCCTCGGGTGAAAATAATTTGTTATGGGTTTTTCTTTTGGACCTCAGGTTCTCCCCTGAAAATTTTTCTTCCTTTTCATTATATTGCGAATTGAATCTACTATTATGTTCATCTTGTCTGGCTACTTGAGCGTAGGATCTAACTCCCCTTCTTTCAAAGGGACGTGTATTGGCATTTTCATTTTGAGATACTAATCGTTCTCTTGTAATTCTTGCAAAGCTTGTCACACTGTTAATTTAGAACGTACGGATAAATTCTCTAGTTTTACAACAGGGGAGGTTTTCCATATTAAGACCGAGATACATTGCCGCACGGATTATGTAGTTTATTTACTGCAGTGTCCGTGCGGCAAACAATATGTTGGTAGAACAAAGAGATTTTTAAAAGTTCGGTTTATGGAACATATCAATAATATCAAAAAGAACTTGGCCACCCACTCTATCCCAGTTCACTGTAATCATTGTTCACTATTTTCTTTTACAAAATTTAAGTGCATTGGTATTGAGAGGGTAACAACAGATTGGAGAGGGGGTGATAGAGTTAAAAAACTATCACAACGTGAGACCTACTGGATCCATAAATTACAGACATTGGAACCAGGAGGTTTAAATGTTGAAGTGGATTTAGTGTGTTTTTTATGATTGTAATTCACTATTTAGTATTAAACAAAAGGATTCACTACTCAGTATTAAATGAAGGAATACATTACATATATGTATATATAAAAGGTGAGAGGAGAGAAAGGAAGAATGAGGAAAAAAAAATAAAAAAATTTTATTAGGATAATAAATAATGATTGACACAAAAAGTAGCACATTGATGAATTTATTGGCATTTATTATAAACTTACTGATGAATATAAATCACATTTTCATAAAAATATGGGATTAATTGATATTATTAAATCACATTCATGTGGTATATTAGAGTGGATTATGTTTAGTTATTGAATTCATATGGTGAATAGCATAGTATTTCTTGTATGAATTATAAGATTAATACACCAATAGTGACTTTTGATTGGAAGAGTGGAAGTATTTACATGTATTTTATGGCCAGATATTGCAGATTATAAATGGAACGCAAAACAACGAGTTTGGAACACATATTACTTCCGGTTCCGTCAACGTGGTTGGAACGCATGCCACTTCCGGTTTAGTGAACGCAGTTGGAACGCATGGCACTTCCGTGCCGGTAGCTGTCGGAGGATTATTGAACAATTCCGAAATCAGCTGTGAACACTTGGAGCCGTGATTGGCAACAGATGAACCCTATTAATGGAGGACCAATGAGGAGAGTCTGAGGATAACATGTGACTGAATTAAGATGAGGGATTAGCCCTATTTAAAGGACTTTTCGGGTGGGGATTTGTTAGGCTGTTTTTTGATTGTACTGTATCAAATTGTTTCTTAATATTGTGGTCCCTGAGGAAGTCCCTACTTTGTTAAAGGGACGAAACGCGTAGGACCTTATTTATATTTATTTTATTCTTTTTTAAACTTATTTTAATATTGAATTAAAGCCAATTTTTCAAACTTCACCCGGAGTCCTGTGTTGGAGTGAAAACATCCAGGGGATCTCCCTAGCCCCCCCTACTATCGGGGAAGGCACCTTACAAGCTTCAATTTGTCCAAAATCCAGTGAGTGTATTTCAATTTGCGCAATGTCTATACTGTAAACTGTATTACACTATATTCTCTCTATTTACTTTTGTAGAGATTATCAGCCGGTTCCCTCGTTGTTTTTTCTACATTTTGCTGTCAAGTTGATCGCTAGCTGGGAAGCGATCTGGGGGAGGCTGTATTCATCTTCATTTGATAAGTATCTTTTGCATATATATTAAGGTGTATTAGGTACAATATTGTTGGTTGTTTTTTAGTTTGTCATATCCCAGCATTTGTCATCCACATATATCCTTGGGTTTTTTTTGATATGGCTACCAGCATAGATTTCTTGTCTGATATGCAAAAACACCGTTTAAGGAAATTTGAAGCAATTTTCCAAGAACGTGATAAACCCCAACCCCTTAGGGGATTAAATGAATATTTCAAATGTAAAGAAAAATTATTATATGGCGAAACAAAAAAATGGTGGGAAATAGCCTTCCTAGAAAACTATCTGAAGGAAGGACTTATCCCTAGGGGTTTAAGGTTGGATAAAACTCCTGCTTTTGGTCTAGATAGTGAAAATTTTATGAACGAATGGGATGAAATTTTATCAAATTGTTCATTCCAGTTAATGCAACTTATCATTAAATATTCAAAAGATATGAAAGAAAAAATTGAGGAAGAATTGGAATTATTAGATACAGATGTACAGATTGATCTAGGAAGTATTGAGTACAAAGAGAGAGATGATTTGTTACAAAAGAATGTTAAACAACTGGATGAAAAAATTGCTGAGACTAAAAGTAGGAAATATAGAAGGGACAAGGAAGATAAAAATAACAGTACTTTTTCCACCTTAAATAGGATATCGAGAAGAAAACCCCATTTCTATAGAGGTTCTCATTTTAGTTCTCATTCCCCTTATAGGAAAAAAACAATATCATATGATCATGGGAGGAGGAGTAAAGGTGATTCTTATTTAAAGGAGAATACCAAAAGGATTACACGTACCCCTCCAAGAGAACGATTAGAACCCAATAGAAATACACGTCCACTTGAAAGAAGGGGTAATCGCTCCCTTTCAAGAGAACGATTAGTATCTCAAAATGAAAATGCCAATACACGTCCCTTTGAAAGAAGGGGAGTTAGATCCTACGCTCAAGTAGCCAGACAAGATGAACATAATAGTAGATTCAATTCGCAATATAATGAAAAGGAAGAAAATTTTCAGGGGAGAACTCGAGGTCCAAAAGAAAAACCCATAACAAATTATTTTCACCCGAGGACCACTCCTTGGGCACATCAAAATCGGTTCTCTCCTTTACAAATAGATTCTCCAAACAAGAGAACACGAATGGAGGATTAGAGGATTTAGTACAGAATCAAGTTAGTTTGCAGGCAAAAGCAAGAGAGAAAGGTATATTTAATATATCTGGTTTACCCCTGTCGGAAAGTGAGATCCAGTTATTATCAAAGGGTATGAAGTTTGCACCCAATAGAACATCAAATGAGTTTAATTTATATATAGATTTAAAAAAATACATTAGGTCATTAACATTAAAGAGACATTTTATGTTACAATCTAGTCAGACAATGACTCCAATTATGAATGAGGAGGAACTAAGAAATCGAAAATTTAGACCTAAATCACATTTTTACCCTACACAAAACAGAGGTCCATATTTAGAGATTTTTGAAAAATTAGTGGATAGGGAGTTTAAAACAGTGATTAATAAACATAATTTGAATAATAGGAATTTAACTAGAGAGGAAGATATATGTCTAAAACAACTTAAGAAGAGAGAGGATATTATAATCAAGGAAGCAGACAAGGGAGGGGGTATAGTAATTATGTCTACTAATTATTATTTAAAGGAAGCATCAAATATCCTAAGTGATGATGAAACTTACATTATATTAACAAGGGACCCAACTAGGGAATTCAATTTGGCTCTAAAGAATTTATTAGAGGAAGCAAGATCTAATGATACAATTTCACAAGCAAATTATGATTTTTTATTTAGCAGTAATCCGAGAATTCCAATTTTTTATTTTATTCCAAAAATTCACAAACGTTTATTCAATCCCCCAGGACGTCCTATAATCAGTGGAGTAGATTCCTTGTCCGCCAACCTCTCAGCTTTTGTAGATTCATACCTACAGAAGTATGCTCAGGGATCCCTATCTTATATTAAAGATACAAAATCATTCCTACAAGAATTGGAAAATATTGAATGGCATTCTAGTTATAGTTGGGCCACATTGGATGTGTCATCCCTTTATACTATAATCAGCCATAAATTGGGATTGGAAGCAATTAATCATTTTATGACCGAAGACCAACATTTACCTCAGGATATCAAAGAGTTTATCTTACATTCAGTTAAATTTATTTTAGAACATAATTATTTTTTCTTTAATGATAAATTTTATTTACAAATCACGGGGACCGCCATGGGCACCAGGTTCGCCCCTAGTTATGCCAATACCTATATGCGGAGATGGGAGGATCTTACCATTTGGGCTGGTCATGACTGGAGGGAGAACCTGGTGCTCTGGCGGAGATATATCGATGACGTTATTATTATTTGGAAGGGGTCATTTTCTACTTTTCAATGTTTTGAAAACTATTTAAATCAGAATAAATATAATTTAAAATTCACTTCTGTATGGCATCAGAATGAAATCAGTTTTTTGGATCTGTCCTTAACATGTGATAATGATTCCATAAAAACAAAGTGTTTCTTCAAACCCAGTGATGGCAATGGATATGTTCATCAGCAGAGCTGCCATCACCGCCCTTGGCTTAGAGGAATAGCCAAGGGCCAATTCGCTAGGGTGAGAAGGAATTGCTCTCAAGTCAATGACTTGTTACACAATCTGGCCACATTAGGGATAAATTGATTGAAAGAGGCTATAAAAAGAATACATTGGATAGGGAAATCCGTATGGCTTTACAATCCGACAGGGGTAACTACCTTATGGACAAACCTAGCGTTAAATCTTATCAGGATAATACAATTACTTTTAGAACTCAATACTGTACCAATCATGTTAAAATTAGGAGAAGTTTACAAAAACATTGGTCGATTCTCCAACAGGATCCTATATTGAATTCTGTTTTACCAGATCGGCCTAAACTTATTTTTAGAAAAAAACAAAATTTTAAAAATATTTTGGCACCCAGTTATGCCTTAAAACATCACGAGGACAGTCATAAGTCAATGGGTAATAATTCTTTTAGGGGTTGTAATTCTTGCAAAGCTTGTCACACTGTTAATTTAGAACGTACGGATAAATTCTCTAGTTTTACAACAGGGGAGGTTTTCCATATTAAGACCGAGATACATTGCCGCACGGATTATGTAGTTTATTTACTGCAGTGTCCGTGCGGCAAACAATATGTTGGTAGAACAAAGAGATTTTTAAAAGTTCGGTTTATGGAACATATCAATAATATCAAAAAGAACTTGGCCACCCACTCTATCCCAGTTCACTGTAATCATTGTTCACTATTTTCTTTTACAAAATTTAAGTGCATTGGTATTGAGAGGGTAACAACAGATTGGAGAGGGGGTGATAGAGTTAAAAAACTATCACAACGTGAGACCTACTGGATCCATAAATTACAGACATTGGAACCAGGAGGTTTAAATGTTGAAGTGGATTTAGTGTGTTTTTTATGATTGTAATTCACTATTTAGTATTAAACAAAAGGATTCACTACTCAGTATTAAATGAAGGAATACATTACATATATGTATATATAAAAGGTGAGAGGAGAGAAAGGAAGAATGAGGAAAAAAAAATAAAAAAATTTTATTAGGATAATAAATAATGATTGACACAAAAAGTAGCACATTGATGAATTTATTGGCATTTATTATAAACTTACTGATGAATATAAATCACATTTTCATAAAAATATGGGATTAATTGATATTATTAAATCACATTCATGTGGTATATTAGAGTGGATTATGTTTAGTTATTGAATTCATATGGTGAATAGCATAGTATTTCTTGTATGAATTATAAGATTAATACACCAATAGTGACTTTTGATTGGAAGAGTGGAAGTATTTACATGTATTTTATGGCCAGATATTGCAGATTATAAATGGAACGCAAAACAACGAGTTTGGAACACATATTACTTCCGGTTCCGTCAACGTGGTTGGAACGCATGCCACTTCCGGTTTAGTGAACGCAGTTGGAACGCATGGCACTTCCGTGCCGGTAGCTGTCGGAGGATTATTGAACAATTCCGAAATCAGCTGTGAACACTTGGAGCCGTGATTGGCAACAGATGAACCCTATTAATGGAGGACCAATGAGGAGAGTCTGAGGATAACATGTGACTGAATTAAGATGAGGGATTAGCCCTATTTAAAGGACTTTTCGGGTGGGGATTTGTTAGGCTGTTTTTTGATTGTACTGTATCAAATTGTTTCTTAATATTGTGGTCCCTGAGGAAGTCCCTACTTTGTTAAAGGGACGAAACGCGTAGGACCTTATTTATATTTATTTTATTCTTTTTTAAACTTATTTTAATATTGAATTAAAGCCAATTTTTCAAACTTCACCCGGAGTCCTGTGTTGGAGTGAAAACATCCAGGGGATCTCCCTAGCCCCCCCTACTATCGGGGAAGGCACCTTACAAGCTTCAATTTGTCCAAAATCCAGTGAGTGCATTTCAATTTGCGCAATGTCTATACTGTAAACTGTATTACACTATATTCTCTCTATTTACTTTTGTAGAGATTATCAGCCGGTTCCCTCGTTGTTTTTCCTACATTGTTAGTATGATATCCACGATTATTTTACGTTCAGTGTTCATTTTTTTTAAAACATTTCAATGGAACCTAGAAGAGTATAAAGGGCCTTTGCATCTAAATTTTTCAATATCGTACCATGGAAAATCTCTATTTAGTTCATTATTCCAGGGAATCATATGGTACATTAAACAAGTGTCTCGGAGTTTATTTAGATCAGGGTAACCCAACCCATCTGTTCTCAATCACCTTTTCAGTATGTTACCTGCAACTCAAGGTTTTTTTGAGGCACAGACATAACCAGAGAAAATTACTTCTAGTTTTCTCAATAAATATGATGGGGTTCTCATAGCAATTGATCTAAAGAGGTATAACACCTTTGGGCTTATATTGGCTTTTAAAACACAGGTATTTCCAGATTTTTCCAGCGAGTCAATTTTGTTTTTAAATCATTGATAGTTCGAAATTACAAGATTGTCTTTTCTACATTAGAGCATATTTCTATCCCCAGGTAGTCAATAATATCACTAGGCCAATCGATGTTAATCTTTTCATAGAGGTCCACACAATAAATCTGGGGTAAATGCAGAGAGATAGCTTGTGTTTTTACAAGATTTAGTTTATAATTAGAATATTTACCAAATTTCTCTACACCTTCTAGTAATATCAGAATTAAGGTATTAGGAGATGATAAGGTTAATAAGATCATCGCCATATAAGTTTTATTATAATAGTTTTATTATCGACTTTTAGGACAAAATAGAGGATAGAGAGAAGGAAAAATACCAACAAATAAAAACCTGAAATTGTATACAGTGATTTATTACTTATGTGTTCTTATCTATTTTGTGTCATTCCTATTTGCCTATTTCCCCTACATAATAAGGCTCGTATTAAACATACAAAAAGGTGCTTCAGTTCCCATTTATAAAGTTAGGAGCATTATTCCTCCTTTCTTCTCTGTTTCCCTTCTTCTTCCCCTACCTTTACAATCTTATAAAAAATGAACGTGCAAATTTTACTTATTCCATAGTTAACCTATCTATTGCCGCTATTTAATGTTGCTCAATCATGCATAATTTAGCATACGGGAAAATATAATATACTTATTAAATGTAATTTTGTATAGTAATAGTGTATATTTTTAATTTTAAGTAACATGCAATTACTTCCCATTATTTCTTTGTTAATTATTAACTAATGTGTTCTTCTTATCTATGCTATCTATTATATACACACTTTTTCTTTTCCTTTTCTCCTTCCCCTACCTCCCCTTCATTCCTCTCTTCCCCTATCCCCTCGCCTTCCTCCTCTCCCTCTAAGCATAATGCAGACTATGGTCGTTTATCTTTATCTTTCTAAAAAAAAAAACATTTTTTTTAAATCTTTAACAGATTCTATGTGCGAAAAAAAAAAAAAAAAAGCTCTTCTTTTCATTAATCTTTGTTTGTGACTTTAGGTTTTCCATCTTTTTGCCAGTTCTCCCCATAGCATCAATTTCTCTTTTGCTTGTGCGGCATCTGAACATACATGAATTCTATCCTTATATAAAATGTTCAGCTTAGTAGGAAAACCCCAGGAATAAGTTATGTGATTGTCTCTAAGATGTCTGGTACAATCAATGACCTTTTTTCTGCTTTGTCGTGTCTCAGCAGAGATATCAGCAAATATCCTTAACTTTGCAAATTTTGGATTGGTGGTAGGATTTTTCCTCAATTCTATTAAAATGTATTATTTTATCCTTGACTTGTTAAATCAGATACTCACATCCCTGGGAATATTTGGTTGTGTTAGAAAGGCTGGTTTTGGGAGTCTGTGAGCTATTTCAATGGGAGTTGATCCAGAGAGTTTTGGGTCAATATTTAGTGCAAGCATCTCCATTAAATAAGGATATAGGTCTACAATTTCTTCCAGAAAATTAATCTTATCTTTAGGTTTTGTCTGCATGCTCTGTCTTCTTGGTCTATAATTTTTTATAGTCATGACGCAGTAATAGAGTTTTGCACTGCTCTTATGGGTGGGATCAGTCTAATATGGGTTCTCTTTATAATGGCAAAAGTGAGCAAAACATTTTTGAGAAATAACCAAGGACTCTCATATTCTGTTTCTTTTTTTATTACCAGGTCTACACAAGCATCCAGTCAAGTTGTTGCTTCTACTAATTATGAAATAAATATAATTTATGTTGTAAAGCTTGTTTCCCCTAGCCAAGGGGTAGGCAACTTTTTAGTAATACTGTGCAAAAACAAAATATTGAAGTCCCTTGTTTTGCCGGTCCTATTTAAAAAAAAAAAAAAAGAGGTGTGTATGTTGCTGTATTCTGTTTGTGTTATCTATTGATGCTGCAGTTGCTTTGTAACGTTGTGTTTGTGCATATGTGGGCAGTTATATTGTATTTGTTCATGCGTAGTTTGTGGTATTGTTTATGATAC
This sequence comes from Pelobates cultripes, assembly GCA_933207985.1. Lineage (NCBI taxonomy): Eukaryota > Metazoa > Chordata > Amphibia > Anura > Pelobatidae > Pelobates > Pelobates cultripes. The sequence continues at coordinate 265,683,232 of OW240915.1, read as the reverse complement.
CTATGAATGTGGGCAGTATATGGGGGCTACTTGTGGAATTGTGTCAGGGGCATCACTGGGGAGGGGGGGGTTCTGGGGTGTCAGATGGGGCTATGGCCCCCTAGATCAGGCTGGGATACCAGGAGACAAAAGGGACAGAAAAGAGTATTGTGCATGTGTTTGGAGCCTGCTTGTGGGATTGCATGTGTGTAAAGTGAGCTGATTGTTGTGTAATTTTATGTAAATAGATCGATTTCAGTTGTGTATGTGGAGTAATATGTGTGGCTAGGGGGCTGTAGAGAGTTTGTGTATAGGGGCATAGTGTGTATAGGGGATGTAGCGAGTGTGTGCATATGGGCAGTAGTGTGTGTATGTGTGTGTATAGGTGATGTAGTTTGTGTAGGGTTGTATAGAGTGTGTGTTTAGGGAATGTTTTGTGTCATTCCTATTTATGTATGTGTTTCCTTACAAGGAATCGAGTGTGTGCATAGGGGATCCATAGTGTGAATGTCAGGTATGTAGTGTGTGTGTAGGGGTCTAGTGTGTGTTTGTAGAGGCTTCAGAGTGTATATAGGGATCTATTGTGTGTAGATGATCCAGAGTTGGGTAAGGGATCTAGTATGTGTCTGGAATGTAATTTGTGTATAGGTGCAGTATGTGTGTGAGGGGTGCTTAGTATATACATATATATGTTTGAAAGTATTATGTATGTGTGTGCGTGTGTGTGTGTCGCGCAGTGTATTGGGGTGCTGTGTGTATGTGTAGTGTGTGTGTATATGTGAAGGGTGCACTGGATGTGTGAGGGGTACAGTGTGTGAGAGAGGGGTGCAGTGTGTGTGAGGGATGCTGTGACTATGGGGTGTGCAGTGTGTGTGTGTGTGTGTAAGTGGTGCTGTGTGTGTGAGGTGCAGTGTGTGTGTGTGTGATGGTGCTGTGTGTGTAATGGGGCTGTTTGTGTGTGAGGGTGCAGTGTGTGTGAGTGAGGGTGCAGTGTGTGTGTGTGTAAGGGGGTTATGCATGTGTGTGTTTGTAAGGGGGCTGTGTGTGTGTGTGTGTGTGTGTGAGAGAGAGAGGGTGCGGTGTGTGTGTAAGGGAGTTGTGCGTGAGTGTGTGAAAGAGAGAGGGTGCGGTGTGTGTGTGAGGGGTGATGTGTGTGTGAGAGAGAGGGGTGCTGTGTGTGTGTGTGTGTGTGTGTGTGTGGGTTCTCTGTGTATATATTTGGAGGGATTGTGTGTTGGGGGAGGCAGAGTAATACTAATATATGTATTTATTTTTAATAAAAAAGAAAATAGAAAAGCAAGCATTGTATCCCCCTCCCTTCTTACCTTTTGCCTGGGAGGGTGACCTTGTTGCAATCCCTGGTGGTCCTAGTGGTGAGTCAACTCCAGCCTGTGGGGGCGAGAGTTCACTCTCCCGAGATCGGAGCCTTGCCATGACAATCCCTCCCTCCCTAGCCGGCAGTGGCATTACACTGCCTGTGGGCCGGTAAGGGAGATCTTTGATCTCCCCAGTGGTCCGTCATGGAATACAGCAAGGACGGCGCTCAGATAGTGCGGGCCCTGAATGGACCAGCAGGGGAGATGCTGTGACCTTCCCTGCTGGCCTCTGCCCATGGCCATCGCGGCCCACTGGTCATTTGCCTGGTATGCCAAATGGCCAGTTCAGGCCTGATGTGTGACATTGTGTATACTTCAGCAACAGTGTGTATTAGTGAGAGTGTGTAAGTGACATTTTGTGTATACTTAAGTAAGAGTGTGTGAGTGACCATGGGACCAATTATATTCATAATACATAATAAATGCATATTATATGTCAGACAGGTTCACTGTAACATTAATTAAATTAAACCCATTATTATAAATTAAATGCCACAATATTATAAATAAAATCACAGTTATAAATTATGTATTCAATGTAAAATTTATGTATTAGGCAGTATGTGTGTATGGATGCATGTATTAGGCAGCGTGCATGTATGGGTGTATATATTAGGCAATATGTGTGTCTAGATATATGTATTAGGTAGCATGTGTGTATTGATGTATGAATTAGACAGTATGTGTGTATGGGTGTATGTATTAGGCAGGGTGTTTGTATGGATTTATATATTGAGCAGTGTTTGTGTGTGAATGTATGTATGTATGGACAGTGTGCTGAATGTGGTAGTCACTTTCTTTCTCTAAATGTCTGCTTACCATGTCTCTAAAATGTCTCCTAGTCTGTCTCTGTTTCTTAAGTACCTCAAATATCTCTCTATCCTTTCCCTTATTATCGTCCTTTTCCCTAAATTCCTCAGCTGTGTCTCTGCTTTTCCTTAAAAGTCTGTCTAGTCCGTCTCCTTTCCCAGTCTCACAGGTCTATCTCTGCACCCTAAATTTCTAACCAAACTGTCTCTGATTACCAAATGTCTTCTCAGATATTTTCCACCTGTCTCTTGAGATGGTGACATCATACAACTCTTCTGTTTTGATCTTAATGTTGCATGTTATATTTCAACTCACTGTTTAATGAATAGACAGGGAAAAGAAAAGACAACTACAGGGTTATTTACAACAACTGAGAATTGCTGGAGCTTCTAAATAAATTTTAAGTTAATTTCAAATCACTTTGAATTCCCAACAATTCTCACTTTAGTGGATAACCCTATTGGAATAATGAAAAGCAATCTGGAGAGAATCAGTGGCATAGAGACTGCAAGCTTTGGGAAAAGGAAATAGGATAAACACTAATGAGAGAGCTTGTTGAGAGTGCAAATTAGCAAACCAATGGCATATTTAGGCCATAATAGCTGACTTAGAAGAATTCTGCAACTCAGCTACAGTCAAAGTTCATGCTGTCCTGAGGAAAGTCCAGAACCGGGACTGAAACGTTGATTCGGCATCATATCTGTACTTTTATGTAAACAATAAAAGTTAAGTTTTAAGAAGACCGTGAGTGTGGACCATCACTTTGATTTTTGATTTATATATATATATACAAAAAGTGTTTCTTGGTACTCACCCTTTCATGTACATAATCCAATTTGGCCTAGGTGCAATCCCACGTTGAAGATATATAAACAAAAATAAAGAGATGCACTCTAAGGACTTAGTGAATGAAAAAAAGGGTAATTTATTCCAATAGGTATAGCATCAAAAATAGTCGACGCTTCGACCCATTCGGGTCGAAAACGTCGGCTATTTTTGATGCTATACTTATTGGAATAAATTATCCTTTTTTTCATTCACTAAGTCCTTAGAGTGCATCTCTTTATTTTTATTTTTGTTTATATATATACACACACACACATATACACATATTTTATAATAGCCCCCCTACTTTTGTCCCTGGACCCCCAGGTGCCCATTGAATTGTGTGTGTCGCTGATATGTCACAGTTTGTTTGGTGGTGCAAGTGTAGGACTGCTTGTCGTATTGCATGTGAGGCTGCTTGTGGTGTTGTATGCATGTATGTAGATTGACAGTGCTTTTGTGTTTTTGAGGACTGTGTGTGTTTGTATTATCTGTATGACAGGGAGGCTCTGTATATATCTAGCAGTGTGGGTGACTTTCCTCTAGTCGGGACTGTGTAAGCCATGTGCTAGTCAAGGACAGAAGCTGCAATAGCTTCTGTGTGCTGTTCTACTCCAGTGTGAATCCCTGTTCACAATTGCTAGGAGGAAGTGATCTGAGATCACTTCCTCTAAGTGTTGCAATGCTTAAATTGAGGATTGTCCCTCACCACCTGTAATCACTGTTCGGTTTGCACTATGATTTATCTGACTGCTGATAGGCCAGAGCTTGTTTGGCACCGGCAGCCTTGAGTGCCGTGCACCCTATCCTCTATCCTAAGGAATGTATAGGTCACTGTTCACTCCATTTGGATTGTTGCTAACTTGTGTGGTTCTTTTTTCCATGAGACACCTATAGACCAAATATATGCAAGGTAGCCCAATATACCACAAGTAGTGGGCTCTCAACGTTCAGAAGCAAGTAAATTTTTCAGGTAAGACACAGATTTTGTTTTAGAATGGTGAGATATATCCATTCTTGTATTTGTGCATTCAATGTGTTCTCCGTATTTTACCGTTTCAATTGTCCAGCTTGTTTAATTTTATCATGTCATAGTGTAAAACATATCATATCAAGTGTCTTTGAGCAACGTCCTTCAAACTTGTTTAAGAACAACTTGAAAAATATATGGTGGTGGGAGTTGGGAGCATTAATATTTGTTGTTAAAATAAATGCCAATTATTTTCACAACAATGCTTACTATATTGTATTTGAATACAGAGAAACTCTGTGCTTAGTGACATAATGTTTCTACAATTACAAATGCTTTCCTAGATTTCAAGGATTCCGCGATTTCATTAAAACTGTTAATGGCTATTTGATGTGTTATGTAAAAACCAGCCACACATTGAACAGTAATTGCCAGTGCTAGATGGTGAGGCCTCTATAAATCATTAGTCTTGTTGTAAGAGCTCAGTAGAATGAAGTCGCATGCTGGGGGAGCATAATATATATCAGTAACACACAAGCGTGCATTTATGAATTCTGTCTTGTAATTTTCTAATTATGCTATTTAGCTAAAATATCAACAGTAAATGCATTGGATATTTTCTGTTTGGGAGCAATTACAATTTAAATGTTTTGAAATGAAGAATAATAGAAAAAAACATGTAGTAACTGTGTTAACCAGTTTCTCATTTCTACGAAGCATTATCATCCATACTTTTTATTCAAGACGAACTGTTGCATTTCTAAAATTTTGTTCATTGAGAAATCTCGTACAGTCAGGCTTCCAAAATGTTCTCTTGATTAAGAGGAGTGGAATAATTATGTTTTGGCACAGTATGTACAGTATCTGTTTTAATGTTTTTATAGTTTAATAGAGAGGGCCCTGATGCAAGACAGTTTTTGTAACCCTCCCCACCTAAAAAGTGGCCAAAAGGTACAACTCCAAAGATGCTATACCAGCTGGGGGTCTACCATTTACCCATCCTTGCAGGGTTGTATTTGTAAGCAGTGTTTGTATGTTTGAATGTAAGCATGTTTTGTATATAGTATATGCGTGCAGGTAGAGGTATTTGTATTTACTGTTGCCCTTGGAATGCAGTAGTATACTTGTGTGTAATGTTTGTGGTTGTATTCAGGGGTATGTTTGTATGTTGTGTTGGCTTTTAAAAGTGGGTGTGCTTTTGTGTGTAGTGTTGGTGTTTGATTGAAGGGGTGCTTGTATATCAGTTTTGTATACTCATTTTTTAATATAGGGGTGTGTTTGTAATGTTTGCGTTTGATTGCAGAAGTGTGTTTGCATGCAATGTTGGCTTTTAAATGTGATGTACAGTTGTGTGTAGCATTGGTGCTTGAGTGAAGGAGTGTGTTTGTATATAATTTTGGAATTTGAATGCAGTGGTATGTTATGTTTGTGTAAGATTGCAGAACTGTGTTTGCATGTTGTGTTTGATGTTTGATTGCTTGGATGTATGCACATACACAAATACACTACCACATTCATACATACTTATACAGATATACATACACATTAACACACATATACATGTATAAACACACTGACACACACACATTCATATACACACTGACACATGCACACACCCTGACACGTGGATACGCACTGACATATACACTATCACCCAGGTGCACATGTACATGACATGTATACACACAGATGCACACCCTGACACACAGATTCATCCACACTGACACACATATACTCACTAACACACACTCACCCTGACATAGATGTGCACACACATACACAGATGCACACCCTGACACCCACACTGACCCACATACTTACACAGATATACATACACATTCACACACAGATACACATAATACACCCTAACAATACAAACACAGGCACAAAGATGCACACACTGACATATACACACCTTGAGACACAGACACGCACACACACACAACCTGAGAAAAACCTGAGATTTGGTAGTTTCAATGGCAAAAAGGATGTAAGCATATACTCCAAATTGTTAATCGTTTGTAGATGAGTAGGAGCATAGGTAGGCATGGTCATTGCTTTCAGAGTTATATATTGTCAGATATGGTTAAAAAAACAAAAGGAATTATCTTCTAAATTCTGCTTGATAAAAAAACTGCTTAAAAAGGTCATCATAAAAACCCAATATATAAACCTAACAGCTTAAAATACAAGGTAAAAAAACATGTAACAAAAGCAGGAGCTAGTATACGGGTAAAACACAATCAACAAAAGTACACACTATATGACAAAAAAATAACTTAATTAAGAGAAAAAGTTAAGTAGTATAGACTCCTGTATAGAAAATAGAAGTCGATGAAACTCACACTGCTGGATAATCTTGTACTGATAAAGTACACTTGACTGCTGACCCATCATCCATGTCCCCACCGTTGCCCCCAATAACACACCGGACACCTTCTTATTGGATAAGGGCAACTGCCACAGCGTTATTACATTTTTAACTTTAACATTATCCAACTCTGTCAGCTGTTGAGCGGTTGTCCAACAGACAGTTCCCCCAACCTTTGTCCATAAGCCTAAACAGCCGGCACTCCCCAAAGCGACTCTTCTTCTTAACCTTTTTCTTTGCGCTGTCCAGTATACCGCCAAGTCAGTATGCTCCTGTCCCTTGTCTCTGCTGACCGATGAGTCTCCTCCCCTGGCCTCTAACAAAACTGACCATTTTGCAACTTTGTATCACTTTTTATCCAGCCCACTATTCATGGGCAGCATGCTCCCCCTTCCCAAGCTGTCCAGGGGGAAACTGTCTAGTCTCTAGTGCATCATCCCTTTTTTTGTGCAGGCAATATCCACAGTATTATTTCACAGTCTTGAATGTTGCAGTAGTGCTTATTCCCTTCCTATGGAGACAGAGGGTCACAATGCCTCTATATGAATTGAGGTCTATGGAGGAAATCATATTCCATACAATGGAACAAGACCAAACTTACACACATATCTGGTCTCATTGGTTTCTGACCACAGCCACTTAGGACTTCCAGGGCTCAAACTGGCTAATAGAATGGGATAAGTAGATTGTGACAGTCCATTCTGGGCACAGATGTCCTCCCTCACAAAAGAGGTTCTTGAACACCCCACCTGTCTTTTTAAAGGCCCTAATGCTGTTACAGGAGCCATAGATGAATTTGGGAATACCAAAATTCATGGTGATTCACAGGGAGATGATAGGAACAACAATCTCACCTAGGCAGTGGGGGAAGATCTGTGACCTCCCTCACTATTGCACTTTATACAGCGGTATTCAAAAGACAGCCTTTTTGTATTGCACGCCCATCTCCTAAACGATATACATTCATATGTGGATAATTGAGGCTGGCGATACCTAGCAGCCAAAGGCACACTGATACACATATGGTGGGAATATCCCCTGGACACAGAGGTTCTTCCTCATGAAGAGTTCTTTGACATTCCACCTTTCTTTTTAATAGCCCTCATGCTTTTACACCATGTAAACACCCTGTCACCTTCATATAAGAAGTCTCTAATAATTAGAATCTTAAATGTTGCAAAAGGGCTTATTCCGCTCCTATGGAGACAGAGGTTCACAATGACCTTATATGAATTGAGGTCTATGGAGGAAATCATATTACAAACAATGGAACAAGTCAAAACATTCACACAGATTTGGTCTCATTGGTTTTTGACTACAGCAACTGAAAACTTCCAGGGCCTCCTAGACAATGTTGACCTGGGAGTGGGACCCCATCCACTCGGGTGAGACCCCACCCAATTGCCAAGGTGCCAATGACAGCATGACTATTTTAATTTGTACTTACTACTTGATCTTACCTACCTGAGACACCATGAAACTGCTACCACCTTTGGTTCCCCCAAGAAGTACCATCATGTGATATTACATAAAATGTATCAGTGCTAAAGTGAGTAAACCCCACAAATTTTAGAGGCCAACTTTAAAAGCTTCCATGCGCATCTCATTTTGTTCTTTTCTTTCCTCATGTTCCCTTCTTTAATGTTACAGGCTACTGGTTCCTGCAATACAAATTGCTGATTAACCAGTATGCTATATATGTCTTATGTGGAAAAACCTTTTGTAAAAAAAATTATTCACCAAATAAAAAAGACATACCCCCCTTATTCCTCCCCCCCCAAACACACACACACACACTGCTGAGCTGCATTTTATCTTAGGCTGATGAAGGCTCATTCTTTATGAACTTGAGGAATAAGAGTGAGTTGTCCTGTCAGATCTTTTTGTTGGTTTTTTTCCCATTTTTTAGACTGGATTTTTTGCTAAATATATCAATACCTTTGTGTGCCCCTCTGGCTTGGATGGACAAATACTGGTGTAAATGCCTGTACCTTTCTGGTGTTGGCCCTGCACTTGAGAATAAACTATATTAATTTTCCTTGATAGGGTGACTCTTTTTTTTTTTTTTTTTACAATGCATTTCTTCTACTGTGTCATTCAAGGAGAAATCCTTGGTTTTCTTCAGATGACTCATGGCTGGACCTTACAGCCATACTCAGACTCCTATGGGTTAACCCAACTCTGTCAGGATTCATGAGTATCCAATATAGTCCGTAGAGGAGATTATGTATCTCTCTGTCAATATCTGTTTGTGTCTGTCTGCATGTGAAAACATTAGGTAGATACCAAAAATAATGTTATAAAAAAAACCAACACAATCAATGTTTCATATAACTGCTCAGGGTAATGACTTATGAATATGATATATTTGCCTAAATAATTAATTAATTTTTAAACACAATTAAATGTGATAGATAAACTAAGTAAAGTAACAATCTATAATGATGGCATAATTATGAAATATCACAAAAGACATGTGCATGCATTTGGTACACGGAAATATATTACTATACCTAATGCATACAAAGGAAACAGGCCTAACAAAAGCAAATTAAAATAACAAACAAACATATTAATATCTAGTAATTGAGCACTGGAGGCTATTTTGTGCCAATCAGAAAGCTGCGGAGGCATTAGGTCATAAAGCTTGATATATAATTTCAGTTATTAAAGTAGCATGCTGTACCTCCCACGCATTGATTCTATAAATAAATGGGATAAATCAGATGACATATCCTGATCCCATCCTTAGCAGATTACATTATTAGACCTTTTTACATGCCCCCAGCATGGAAAGGTGAGAGCAAATAGGGTATGTGGAGTCCAAGAAAATATTTGTTGTAAAGAGCATGATAAAAGTTATATTTTTCTCTTTTCCTAACAGGAAGCTAATGGTTATACCTACAAGTAAGTGAAGTTAAAGCCATGTCCAAATTAGAGGCAGGACTGACGCAGTGCTACATTGTATGATAGTGAACTGGTTCTGTTATGACTTTGAAATCTCATAATACTGATGCCTGAAATGAGACACTATAGATGAAGAGTGAGATTGAGCAGGGAATGGAAAGGTCAAGCATGAAAAGGGGATACAATTAGAGTCCTGGGTGCTAGGACATCACATTCTGAGTAAGAGGTGGTAGAAATCATGTCACCCTGTGCAGTAAAGATTGTCAAGGATTCACTTTTCTTACAGCGAGAGCTTGCCAGATTCATAGAAACAATAAGTAAAATTAAATATTCTTTTTCATTTAACATGTTGTACATCTTTTATCATGTAAGGGGATAGATGATTACTTTATCTAAATTGCATCTATTTTAGAACTGTCCAGGGTGATTTCTAGAGAATCTTGCTCCTAGTGCAAAATTCCAAATGCATCCCCAAATTCTAAAGTGCATCCCTCTCCCATTGTTCCATACTGGTGTCCCTCTCCCATTGTTCCATACTGGTGTCCCTCTCCCCTATATCAGCAGGTGGTAGTTGATCACTTTTTTAAGAAAATGCAAATGTGTGTATTTAAAAAAGTATTTATATTTATTTACATACACATTGGTTACAACAGTGTCCCCCTTTGTGTATTTTTGTAGCCTAGTGTCTCACCCTGGCCCTTAGACCTGTAACAAGCACGGGCGTGTCCACAGGAATTTTTCCGGGGGCATAATACATAATGACATCTATGCTTGGCCCCTTTTTGACAGTGTCATGAAGGGAAGGGGCATATACATTATCACATAAAGCCAGGGTCAATAGCATTTTCACAACTATGGTGTCAGGAATACATGTATGTATTCCTGACACTATAGTGTTCCTTTAATCAAATTAAAGGAACATTTTGGTCACCATAACAACTTAATCTAAATGAAAATGCTATGATGCCAGGAAGCCCCTGGGTGCTTTCTTTCCTTTAAGGAGTTAAACCTCTCTCAAATGGTTTAACCCCAAAGGCTTCCTCCAGCTCGAGATCTCCAGGTTACTCAGTGGTATTCGGCTTCTGAAACGGAGTATCAGGAAGTACAGATTGACATCAGGCATGGGTGTCACTGATTGGCTAGAGTCAGCTGACACTCTGAGCCAATCACTTCCTGGTTCATAAAAATGTTTTACTTTTTTATGAATGGGGAGCTACTTATTGGCTTAGAGTGCCAGCTGACCGCTCTAGCCAATCAGTGACACCCCAATCCTACGGCACTCAGTGCTTCCTGACACTCAGTAAATAAAAGACACATTAACACTGAGATTTGTTTTACCGGGGGAGAGGTAAACTTTGGAGAGAAGGTCCAAAGTTTCCCTGCTAAGCCCAAGTTCCAAAGACTTATGATGTGGTGTCCAGAATAAAGTGGAGGGATCACTTAACTTGTCCTTCCTACTCCAATATCCTTTTCTTCTCCTCCATTTGACACAGTCTTTTTATTCTGATGACATTGTCTTCTCTCCTCCTTGGCTTCTTCTGCTCCTTTACCATTCTGCTCCTTTCTGCTTCTTTTGCAACGTTCTGCTCGTTTCTCTTTCTAATCCCGTTCAGCTCCTTGCAGACCCTTTCTGCTCCTTCTCCTACTTTACCTTTGTGCTCCTTCTGCCCCTTCCAGCTCCTTGCTGCCCCTTCCAGCTCCTTGCTTCCCCCTTTCTGCTCCTTGCTCCCCTCCCTGCTCATTTCTATTCCTTCTCCTTCCTGCTCCTTCTCCTGCTTTACCTTTGCTCTCCTTTTGCCCCTTCCTGCTTCTTTCTGCCCCTTTCTGCTCCTTGCTACCCTGTCCAGCTCATTGCTGACCCTTTCTGCTCCTTCTTCTACTTTACCTTTGTGCTCCTTCTGATTCTTTCTGCTCCTTCACTTTTGTGCTCCTTTTGTCCCTTCCTGACCCTTTCTGCTCCTTGCTGATCCTTCCTGCTCTTTGCCAACCCTTCCTGCTTCTTGTTGCCCCTTCCTGCTGCTTGCTGCCCCTTCCTGCTCCATGCAGACCCTTCCTGCTTCTTGCTGTCCCTTCCTGATCCTTGCACACCCTTCCTGCTTCTTGCTGCCCCATCCTGCTTCTTGCTGCCCCTTCCTGCTCATTTCTATTCCTTTCTGCTCCTTCTCCTACTTTAACTTTGAGCTCCTTCTGCCCCTTCTAGCTCCTTGCTTCCCCTTTCTGCTCCTTCTCTTACTTTACTTTTGTGCTCCTTATGATTCGTTCTGCTCCTTTACCTTTGTGCTCCTTCTGTCCCTTCCTGCGCCTTTCTGCTCCTTGCTGACTCTTTCTGCTCCTTGCAGACCCTTTCTTCTTCTTGCTGCCCCTTTCTGCTTCCTGCTGCCCCTTCCTGCTTCTTGCTGACCCTTCCTGCTCTTTCCTGCTCCTTGCTGACCCTTCCTGCTCATTTCTGTTCCTTTCTGCTCATTCTCCTACTTTACCTTTGTGCTCCTTCTGCCCCTTCCAGTTCTTGCTGCCCCTTTCTGCTCTTTGCTGCCCTTTCCAGCTCCTTGCTGGCCCTTTCTGCTCCTTCTCCTACTTTACTTTTCTGCTACTTCTGATTCTTTCTGCTCCTTTACCTTTGTGCTCCTTCTGTCCCTTCCTGCCCCTTGCTGACTCTTTCTGCTCCTTGCAGACCCTTCCTTCTCCTTGCAGACTCTTCCTGCTCTTTGCTGCCCTTTCCTGCTCCTTGCAGAACCTTCCTGCTCCTTGCAGACCCTTGTCCCCCCCTTGCCTTACTTACCTAATCTGTAGGCTGCCCCCCATCCCTAACTTACCTGATCTGTAGGCTGTTCCCCCCCCCCATGCCTTACTTACCTAATCTGTAGGCTGCTCCCCACCATCCCTCACTTACCTGATCTGTAGGCTGCCCCCATCCCTCACTTACCATACTCCTGTATAGGTTGTACTGTCCTGATGGTGGCCCTGCATGCATTATATGTGGTACCCTCCCACACAGTTTCTGCTAGTTAGGGTTTTGCACATCATTTTCCATGCCAAGTTTAGTCTTTACTAAATACCTCTGGAAAGCTTATGCATTTCAAGTGAACTTTTACTATACATGAGTAAGTCATAACCACAGTTGCAAGGGCCCAGGAACCAAGGAGTGTAACACTCAATGATGCACACTTGGGAGTCAGACACTTTGGGATGGGAGAGACAGGCACATTTGGAAAGGCATAGTAAAAAAATGTGATCAGGCCAGAGGGAGACATAGGGGTAGTGAAGAGATATGCTTTGGGAAGCTAGGGGCCAGGGAGAGATAAGGGGAACCTAGAGAGACTTATAAGGATACCAGGGAGATACTTGTTATCATGGGCGTCTGTGAGGGCGGGCAAGGGGGAGAAATGTTTCAGCTTGTGCCAGTATTTTTTTTTTTAGTTTGATAATACAGTGTGATACCAGCGTCGGCCAGTAGGTGGCGCTGTGTATAAAGAAAGGCGGGAGAGGAAGCTATATATTATCCCTGCTTCTCTCTCCTGACTGAATCCGCAGGAGAGCAGCACATGCAACCAGCAACTCCCAGACTGCAGAGACAGCCTACAGATCAGGTAAGTGAGGAATGGGAGAGGGCAGCCTACAGATCAGGTAAGTGAGGGATGGGAGGGGCCAGCCTACAGATCAGGTAAGTGAGGGATGGGGAGACAGCCTACAGATCAGGTAAGTGAGAGATGGAGGGGGCGGACTACAGATCAGGTAAGTGAGGGATGGGGGGCAGACTACAGATCAGGTAAGTGAGGGATGGGGGGCGCACTACAAATCAGGTAAGTGAGGGATGGGGGCAGCCTACAGATAAGGTAAGTGAGGGAGGGGGGGCAGCCTACAGATCAGGTAAGTGAGAGATGGGGGGTAGCCTACAGATCAGGTAAGTGAGAGATGGGGGGCCAGCCTACAGATCAGGTAAGTGAGGGATGGGGGAAACCTACAGATCAGGTAAGTAATGTATGGGGGGGACAGCCTAGTCAGGGATGCAGATGGCCTCCCACTCTTACGAGCCACATATATGAACTCTGTGATTCTAGAGATGGACCTGAGAGGATAGAAGGTAATAAAGCTGTGAGGAGAGAGACAGATGGAGCTGGGGCTGAGAAGGACATAGTGCTTGGTGAGAAGGAGATGTAGCTGGAGAGGATAGATGAAGTGGGAAGTGAGAGGGAGATGGAGAGAGAGAGTATGAGAGATGGAGCTGAAGAAGAGAGAGATGGAGTTTGAGCTAGGGCAGGCTAGATACTGAGCCATGGGGAGCAGAAAAGAACCATCAAAAGACCTGCTTAACAAGGTAATGGAACTTATAAAGATGGAAAAGGAAATAAGAAGATATCAAAAGCCTTGAAAATGCCCGTCAGTGCTGTTCAATCGCTTTTTTAAAGTGGAAAAGTGGAAAATACGTGGATTTCTTGATACCAAGCCAAGGCCAGTAAGACCAAGAAAGGTTTCAGCCACAACTGCCAGAAGATTTTTTTGGGATACAAAGAAAAACTCACAGGTAACTTCAGGAGAAATACAGGCAGATCTAGAAAAAGATGGTATGGTTGTTTCAAGGAGCACAATACGTTGACACTTGAACAAAAAATCAGGTGCATGGTCGAGCTGCCAGAAAGAAGCCTTTACTGCGCCAATGCCACAAAAAAAGAAAAGAGGGATGCTGACCTCTCAAGGAAAAACTGTTATCTAACAGGCAGGTGAGCATAAAATAAAAATAATTTCATAAACAATATGAAAAATGTATGTCCCGATGGCTAGGAGGACATTGGAAAAAGACTAATGAACTTAAGGGGTTCCTTTTATAGACTAGTTTAATTAATTGTTTTTCCTGTCCTATTGGCTGGAGGGAAAACCTACCCATTAGTTAAATTATGCCATAATTAGACAGGAAATAGATATTAATGTAATGTGAAAATAAATATTTGTGCGGTGAGTACATTTTTTCTTTTTATGTATTAAGTGCAATAATTCATCAGATTTTTACAATGTATACTTTTATGTTTAAATTCCTATTTTTGCCACTAGATGGCACTGTAAGCGAAATGAGCAAACTGTATTACTACTTTAATACTTATTGATTTTATTTCTTAAAGCGAATATACTAAATAGCAGTTTATATCATGTCTCTATTTTAAGATATTTAGTTTAAAAAACACTCAATATCCACAAAACAGCAAAAAATCTCTCCCATAGATAAAAAAAAACAACAACACGAAAACACCACTATACATGGCATCAAAGGCAATAGTTGCAATAGCGATACCGAAAAATGCATTTCAGACACTTTGCCATCACTTGAGTCATTTTTACACGACTCAACCATTCTGCTGGCAAATGTATGAATAAAACATTAATTACCATTTTATTAATTTGACACTCCCTGGCTTTAGTGCTATCGCATTAGCATGGTATTCATTCCATATTTTTCTCCAAAGAAAAAATATATTGTTTCTTTCAGCAGTGTTACTCCACCCCCTTAGCCACACCTCCTCTTTTCACATAGCACCTCTTTATTATATTTCCTCTGAGTATGTACTCAGCTCCACCAATGAGAGATCAGTGTGAGCTGAATTGCTGATGTGGATATACCCCAAGCCAACCACTGTCCTCTTATTACCTGCCCTCTTTCCCATTGGATAAGAGTCTAGTTATTCACTGTTGGGGTGTAATAGTGTAGTCAAGTACCTCAGCTCACCCTGTTCTTTAATTGACTCAGCTACACTGTTTTCCTTGCAATCTTGAAGACATTTTGTTAAGCATGAATTTGAGGTTAAAATTTAACAAATGTGCCAAAGATAGATCCTTCGAGCACAGCAGTAATGATTACATCTAAGGGAGGCACATGTGACTGTAGAAGAACACCCACTACCAAAATACCCACATCACTACTCCTGGTGTGTACCTGGTCTATTCAGTGCAGGGCAATGTGTAATGTGGGGAGTTAGTTAATATTCAGGTAAGTATATATTTTGACACATACAATGCATTTCAAACTGCACAGTGTATAGTGGATTATATCAATATGACCTGAATGGAAAAAAAAATTATCCACAAAATGTATGGTGTCCGGTTCATTTTAACATTTTAACAGAGCACTCTAACGTTTGAAATGCAAACATGTATTTCTAACATTAGAGTGATCCCCTGCCAATTTAGATTCAAGAACCTCCTTCTAATAGTGTAGTAAATCATTTTTATTTATTTTTCACTCCAGTCCTGCCGTGAACACTGCTCCTCCCCGGCCCCACTGAGATATACTGAGGCAATGTTATGCAGAGGTAACCTTAACACAGTATGGCCATATAGGTTGACCAAATCCCCATATTTATTTGCTAAGATAGATAATTTTAAGTAGCCTTGTAATATTTAAAACTCTATTTTTTTTGTATTTGCATATTTTCCTTGATCTGTATTTTGCATATATTTCGGTCATTACAGCTGTACCAATACTAAGAATTAGGGAGTGCACCCAAATTACCCTTTTCTGTGTATATTTGGACTACAGACCACATTTGTTTGGGATTGAGGACCTAGCCCCTAAATTCTAGGTTCCATTTTGGAACTGACCACAGAAAAGTATAAATTTGAGGATAGCCTCTTTTAAGCAGTTTGTGCAGTACAAGGCCAGGGACTAATGAAAGTATTTAGAAAATTGGGCAGACTAGATGGGCCAAATGGTTATTATCTGCTGTCACATTGTATGTTTCATTTGCAGTTATCAAGCACAATTATCTCCCATGTTAAAACCATTGCAGAACCCACTGATATTTAGGTAGTTTGAAGCATTGGTGAGTTTAACAGCGTATGGCCACATATAGTGTGACCCAATCATCCTTTATAGGGGATTTTAAGTAGCCGTGTAATATTTAAAACTGCATTTGTTTGTGTGTTATATTGTTCCCTTAATCTATATTATGAATATTTAAAGTGTCTGGAGAATGCTGAACTGAATATCCTAAAAGTATTGTCATATGGATACAGCCATGGCCTCATCAAACAGTAACTGCAACATCAAAAGGAAGCACACTGAGTACTACCCTTCCAAAGGGGCAATGCCAACACTGGGACTCTGAGCTTTCCAGCTGTTTCAGTTTAAGTGGATCGACCTACAATGGCAAAGAAAGCCAGCAAGTAAAATATAAATATCTATCTGGGATAAAACACATGGATACATACAGATAGTTATTCCGGACAGGTTTTATACAATTAATCTAAAGTAATTTATCCAATCTAATCTAAGAATAAAATTTCACAAGCTCTAACTCAAATTTGTAAGTATATGTTTGCAATTGTAATTAATTTTCTATTTAAAGAAACTATTATATTCCATTACTTTAATGTAAATTTCTATGATGGTAACTTTTATATTTAACTTGGAATTCTTATCCTGTTGTTCAAAGCATTTATAATATGTCCATCATATGAGATCTACTAGTAGTTGATGTTAATTTTTTTTTTTTTTTCAATGCTTTGCATTGAGGGCAAAGGTGAGGTGTAAAGGTTAGGAGTTCAGATTTGTGGTTAAGTTTAGGTTGTGATTGCAATTGTAGGAGATTGATATCACATCAAATTATCATCCCATGTTTTTGTGTAATACCTGTTTGTTTTCTATTATGATCCTGAAGTGAGCCAGCATGTGATCTGGTCTTCACTGTACACCACTAGTTAGAAACTGGAAGCTAAAAGGCTAATGGACCTACATAGACACTGTGTAACAAGATACATTAAATATTAAAATAAAAAATATTAAAATAATAAATAAAAAATATTAAAATAATAAAAATTTCCTCCCCCCACCCAGTTTACACACACTACACAAACACACACACACACTGCATTCACACAAACACACACTCTGCATTATATACACACGCTCTGCATTATTTACACACAAACTGCATTCATTATATACACACACTGCATTATATACACACACTGCATTCACACAAACACACACATTCTGCATTCATTATATACACACTACACACAAACACAAACACACACACTACATTCATTATATACACACACACTACACACACACCCTGCATTCATTATATACACACACACTACACAAACACACACACTCTGCATTCATTATATACACACACTACACAAACAGACACACATACACACTGTAAATAAATATTCACTTAATGTAATTTTATTGGGATCTACTTTTATTTAGAAATTTACCAGTAGCTGCTGCATTTCCCACCCTAGGCTTATATTCAAGTCAATAAGTTTTCCCAGTTTTTTGTGGTAAAATTAAGTGCCTAGGCTTATATTTGGGTCTGCTTATACTCGAGTATATACGGTATATTCTTTATGATTGTTTTTTGGGCCATGAGCCCTCTCTTTCGCATTTTTTTCCATTTTGCTCATTTGGATTAACTCAGCTAGAGTGACATACAAATAATTTCTATATATGTTTTCGCGCATGAGCGACTGTGTTGTACACCTGAGCGGCCATCTTTTTGGTGTCTACGAATGGCGCAGGTGTAGATACCGGCGACAAATTTTGATGTTATTGATATGCTGATTTTAATGTTGGTTTTTCCCTACCTGATGGCCTGTCCGTGAAATGAATTCCAGGACTAGTCACTGTATTTTAAATTCAGAAGACAAAACCTAATGGCTACCTAAATGGTCTCCACAGATGATTACGGCAACCATGTTTTCTGTGGGAGTCTGATTACATTAACACCTTATTGGATTCAACCCATGTGAGAAACCCAGGTGCGCACTAATTGATGAGGTTTATAAGTCTGAATGGCGTGGACTGCATTCAAGCTCTACCTTGAAAAATTCCCGAGGACGAAACCGGTCAGACACATTTGGAGCCTCTACTACCTCACACTCACTCCATTTGGGGCATCTTCATCCAGAACTCACTCCTTCACTACTCCTTGGTATCCGGAACCTTGGTGTATTTAGGAGCTGACTCAGAACATTTTGGAGTCCCCTTGTGGCAGGTCTTTTGACCTATTGATGTGCCTTTCTGGCCACTATTAGTGGCGGATCGTTTGTGAGTGCAATCATTACCTTATCTTTTATCACTGTAGCAAACTGTGTTACACTATGTTATGTCTTTTGCTTATGTTTTTAAGTGATTAAAAGCTAGAATTACTATTTCCTAACTGGAGTACTACCAGTATATTTCGGAAGACTTATTACCAGTGTATGTATACCACTTTATGTCACATGTTATTATAGCACACCACACCATCTCTTTTTGCTTTCTGTGTTACACAGAGTTTAGAAGGGTGGGAACCAGTCTCCTTAGACTTCTGCTTAGGCTCACATATTTCATGCAAGACTACCTTTATATTTATTGTAGACTAAACTTGGCTCCTCAGAATAAGACAGTGTTGGATGATAAGCCTATATATGAAGGACCTAGACTCTAGGGACATAAGATAGCAACATCAACAGCCCCATTTATTGTAAGAATTTCAAATGCTGGATCTAGTGTCTTAAAACGGGTCATCAGATATAATATTATTTGTGTTATGTAACAACATAAACACAATTTGATTTATAAGAATGTGTGGTAAGTGAAAACATACTTAGCGAGTTAATAGGTAAATGGTAACGTTCCATCTCATTTCTCCATATTTCATCTTAGTTCTCTAAGTAGCTAAGTCTCTTTTGAAAACCCTTCTCCCTTCATGTAATTATAGAGAAAATTCAATACATTGTGATATAGGAACACGTTTTGTAGATTTGGATTTTTTGTGTTAAATATTTATCGGTGAGCTTTAACACACTTTAAGCCTAGGTTTTCCTTCAATGGACTTTTATAAAAGATGAAGCAATAATTCAGAACCCAAACACCTAACATGCAGTATGTCGACCATAATTGTAGGAAATAAATGTAATCTGAATGCCATTATTCATATATCAAAGTCATAGGCTTTATGTATTTGTCTTTTTTGATTTACATATCCCCAGGTGGTTAAAGTTGAAAATTCCCAGAATCTATTGTTTCACCGGTAAACCGATGATGATTTATTGCACAGTGATTGCCATGATAGGCTTCTTTTCCGCAGAGTAGTTTGTCTGGAAATGAGGACCACCTCCTGTTTCTCTGGCATAGTTTTCCTCCTTAGGCATTTTTTTGTTAGACATGGCATTTGTCATCTAGCTATCTCTTTTTATCTTTCCTAAGGCTAAAATATTCTCTACTCTTCTACAAAGAAGAGCTTCTTGCCAAATAGCTTGTCGTAAAATGTAAGAACGTCATTCTCCAGCAATTGTTTTCTACTTTCTTAAGCTCCTTTTCAGACTGTTCACTCTTCAAAGTGAAACCGAATTTTAAAATATATTTCTGAGCACCTGTATCCATATACAGTTTACTTCATTATATGCCTTAATTACTATAATTTGAATGTATTGTTTAAATGTTTAAATGTAAATGGTTTTCTCCAGTGCCAACAAAACATTTTACAATAAAGAGTTGCCATTTTCTTAAATTTCCTACATATTTCTAACAAGTTTTTTTTAGATTTTTACAGATTTAATAATATTAATATATATCAAAATATTGACTTTTATTTTCTGCCCCTTCTCCCTCTATTGGTTATTTCTTCTCACTTACATAATATTATGTACCGTATTTTTTACATAACATTATGTACCGCTCTATAAGAAGCACCTAGTTTTTAGAGTAGGAAAACAAGAAGAAAAAAAAAACAAGTGTTCCTTACCACCCACTCCCCTCCCCTGTCCCATAGTGTTCTTTCCCCCTCTCCCCTGTCCCATAGTGTTCCTTACCACCCACTCCCGTCCCCTGTCTCGTAGTGTTCTTTCCCCCCCCCCTCCCCATCCCATCATTTATCTGAATACCTTTTTACTTCCTGTCTGTTTTTTTTTAATTTTCTTCACACACCTATTTATTGCCCCACTATAGCCTCTTTCATTTAATGTATCCTTTCTTTAAACTACTCACCTCCATTATTTTATTCCTGAATTCTACATGGTAACTTTCCCTAATTTATTTGCTCTTTCCTTATTTCCCCTGTTATTACATCTTATTCATTCATTCTGCCAACTCTTCCATTCTACTTAATTTTAAAATATATTCTGTTTTTTTCCAATATTATTATTTTTAACCCTGCTATGGTCCAATTCCTCTGTGTACAGCTTCTCAATTATTTGCCAAGAAAAGGGGGCAGAGAATAAGAGTACATTGATTAGCTATTGTCTGGAGCACCCACACCCCTTTCCCTTTCCCATAGTGGTCTTCCACCCACCCCCCGTCTAATAGTGTGGATTACCACCCCTCCTCCCGTCCCTTTGTTCCCTCACCCCCACCCCGGTCCCCGTTAGGTCTCCTACCTTTATTGTAGCGTGGCCGAGCAGAGCAGTGCGCACTGCGGTACAGGAGATTCCGTTTCCTGTACCCTGCTGGAACTAAAAGTAAGTGCTCTCTCAGTGAGCACTTCCTTTCAGTCAGGCCAGGTACAGGAAACAGAAGCTCCTGTACCGCGGTGCGCATACATTCACTCCGTAAGACACACAGACATTTCCCCTCACTTTTGAGGAGGAAAAAAGTGTGTCTTATAGAGCGAAAAATACGGTAAGTATTTAGTTTGTCCTAATATTTTTTTTTTGAAATTATGAAATTTGTTCTAACTGAAATGCTATATGGAAGAAACCTGATTCACCGGAAAAAAAAAATCTGAAAAAACAGATAAATTCAGACAAAGTTTCATTGTACACAAGTCTAATAATCAATCAACTAATAGAGCAATTTAAAAAAAG
Source organism: Pelobates cultripes (assembly GCA_933207985.1). Classification (NCBI taxonomy): domain Eukaryota; kingdom Metazoa; phylum Chordata; class Amphibia; order Anura; family Pelobatidae; genus Pelobates; species Pelobates cultripes. The sequence goes on along the minus strand of OW240915.1, from coordinate 265,662,210 downwards.
TATATTAACAGTTCAAAAAGAAAATAAATCAAAAAGGCAGAGATCCTTAATTAACACAAGAGAGTGTAACATCTGTAAACAAACATTAATGTTGAGTTATATAGAAACTACTAACCAAGACTAAATTATTATCAAATAAAGAAAATCAATCGTCCCAGGCACCCACACAGTTGAGGTGCAGTAGGTTCCATGATGGTCCCACAAACTCCAATTTTATGAACAATGAAGAAGAAGTATACAGAACCATGCATAACCTTTTTCCATTAGTTATAATAGAATATGGAATAATGGAATGTAATATTATCAGACACAAAATTGCTGACTAAAAAAAACCAACCAAAACATCTTTAATAATGTGACATAAAGAGTTGACTTTACATACTCTCATACTGAACCCCGATATGCAATGCTCCTTGGTATAAAACCTTATTCAGTGAAAATAAACACCATGCTGTAGTACAAATTCCAAATGCTCAAAACAAAATTACAAATTAAAACCTAAGGCCTATGCTATTGTGGGGCTTCCACTCCCTTATAGCCATACCAATTAATACCAGCAATTAGTGCTGTGATACACTTTCAGCCAATCATATCTATCCATTGCTGCTCAGGCTAATGCTTCCTCATTAGCCCAAGCAGCACAGAGGGGATGGGCTACTGTGGACTCTTGCTTAGCATTAAAACATTAAAAAGGGTTTAACACTGAATGGAAGAATGGTTCCAGGAGACTTGAAACACTATAGCAACTTCACTGAGATGAAGCTGTTACATTGCAAATAGAGTCCATTTAAGAAAGCATTACAGGAGTTGTAGTATCACTAAAGTTAGGGATGTCCATTTTGGCCCCTCCTCGTTTAGACTTTACCATGTAAAAAAGATATTTCCTCCTGACTTAAAGCACCCTTTGTTTACAGTACGATGAGATGATCTGCATTCCAAAAACACTTAGGGAAGATGAAGTTGTCCAAACCTAGTCTAGAGCCAAGCCCTTTATTATTAAGCAGACAGCTAGATGACTGATTTCTGTAAAGTTTTATCAGCTGGGTTAAATGGAAGAAGATTCTATTAATTCCATGTGGGAATAAGTGTGTCTTAGTAGTAAAGCGGCTGTAAAACAATTTCTAGGGAATGCCAAATAGTTCAGGAAAAACGGTCTGAAATAGAAAACAGTCATGTCTAACAACACACAGTTTTGCTTTTGATGAAAACCAAATGGAGTAAAATGCCTTCCAGATGCCAGACCTAAATAATTTTAAAAATAGGAACAGAAACCTTGCTCTCAGCTGCTAGTAAGTGAAATCTGAGCAAGATCGCAAATAGTCATTGAGAAAATAATGCATTGAATTCACAAAAGGAATAATCAAAACATTAGCAAAATATTGTCTGGACCTCAAACAGCAATAATCATATTTTAACAGGACATTCACTAAACTCTGAATGTTGGTGAATAAAATATGAACGAAAAAAGTGAGGCAAAATTTGCTTATATGGAAAATTTTCCAGCTCATCCATAGTCATAACTTGATTATTTTTGCCTCATTTTTTCCATTCAGATAAATCTGTGAGTTTAGTGCGAGCTTACGGTGTCAGCATGAAGCATAATGAATCCTTTCAGGTCAGATGAAAGAGTTAATGCGATAAAAGCTTACCGCAAACCATCACAACAATAAATCACGATACTCAAAATAAACAAATAACATCTTATTACAGGGAAAGTTCTTGCTAATTTTTTTTTCTATATCCCATTCTCAAGACTCTAGTGTGCTTTGTCATCTGCCATCTCATTTTTGCATTCTTCTCTTTTATTCTTGCTCTACCGACACTTTGCACAGATGGCTTTTCTTTACAACGCAGAGAAGAAACCATGGCTGCTACTAAAAAAGTTGGCACCAAAGATGAGATACAGCCTCCGGTCTAGCACTTGTGCAGATCTGTTAAACAGTGTGCCAAAAACATAGGGTTTGCTGTGTAATCTTGTCCTCTATACTCTCCACCTACTGAGCAGAGGTCTTTGTTAAAGCAGACGTGCAGCTGTAATCAAATATTATCAAAGAAGACACATGCTGCTTCTATTCTGAAGATGCCTTTGAATTTTCTGACTGTCCTTCTACAGTGTTTAGATAACAACATTACATTCCCACCCTTTGCGCAGCTTGCAATTTCCATTTACCACATGCTACGTGATGACATTATGCATTCCATGTATGTATATCTTCATACTGTTGAATAAATGCTGGAAAGAACGGTTCTCAACCCTTTACTGGAAAACAATAACAATCATTCCTGCTCCTGGCACAAAAGTCATTGTTTTATTATTTCTAATACCTCCCATGTGTCCTGGATCTGGTGGGTAGTCCCAATTTTAACCATATTTCTCCGGCCTTGAGTTTTTTTTTTCCTTTCGTCACTTGTTTAAAACGAAAATCACAACAAACTGTACATGAGAATGTGTGTGTGTGTGTGTGTGTGTGATGGACAACCTGTGTTCCACTTTTCTGAAGTATATGAGCCATGGCTCTGTACATACCAAGGGCTCCAGCGTAGTCCCAAGTACTGAAGTTGACCTATGACCGTGTCTCAACAAGTTTGACTAGTGTGTGACTGCCAACACCTGATGGGTCTTTTTTTGAGACAAGGGCCACAGCTTGATGTGAGTGAAAGGCAGGTTATATACACAATGGCTCATTGGGTTGGCAGTTTTATGTAAACAGGGTTTGGGAGAGAAAAAAAAATATCACTAAATGGCGAAAGAATAATATAGTATCTCTAGATAGATGCCCTTATAATGCGTTTGCAATATGGGTGAGCTCCAGCCTGTAGTGCCCTTTGAAACCATAACTGATCTTCCTCCTCTATATGCATTTATTTATCTACTGTCTAGAATTTATATTGGCCAAAGTCCCTCGCCAAAATTATGTTTCTAACAAAGGGTATTTATTATACTGTGTGTGTGTATCACTTTTTTCTATTTCACTTTAAAGATGTTGTTTGGAGAGACGGGTGCATGAAAAAGGTGAAATGTAATGTAAGCGAAACAGCAAAGTGAATAGTAAATGCACACTAAAGTGACATACATAGGAATATTAAAAAACACATTAAAATGGCATACCAATATAAGGGATATCCACATGGCAGGCCCAATGTTAAAATGATGGGAGACATCATTTTTTTTTTAGACATTATATAGTGATCCAGTTTGCATGATGAGTTCCGGTCACAGAAGCAAAAATACCAGTTTATGCTCCGCACAACAATAGTTACAAGATGGCAAAATACCCTGTTTTAAGATTCTCCTGAAATAACTAATCAACCACAAACATGGTTGAGCAATCGCTACTACGCTAAAATAGATATAGACAGTGTAAAAACACCCACAAACATGCAGCCCACAATGAATATATTTGCGGCCTGCCTGCCCTGTGGCCGCTTTGTGCTGTGGCTGCGACCAGCCACAAGACTCTTTCCTGTCTGATCCTTGTCTTCCCTCCCATGGCCACAAGAGAGTAGAGTGTCTGTCTGTCTGCAGAGCAGGCCAGCCACTCCCCTTTCCTTCCTGCTTGCAGTGCCAGAGGAGCGTCTGGACGGCTTGAGCAGAGCAGAGCTTGAACTGGAGGACGGGTGGCTCATCTTAAGGTAGGGGAAGACGGGCTTGAGGGATTTATCTGTGTAGTGTGTAAAACTGGGAGAGGGGGGCAGTGTATTAGTTTGAGGGAGGGGACAGTGTATTAATTTGGGGTAGGGAGGGGGCTATATATTATATTGGGTGAGATAGCGGGCAGTGTATCAGAGTGGTTGGAGGGGGGCAGTGTGTTGTAGTTTGGGGGAGAGGCAGTGTGTTAAATTGGGGGAGGGCAGTGCATTAAATTGGGAGGGTGCAGTGTGCTGGGGAATTGGGGGAGGGGCAGTGTATAGAGTGGTTGGAGGGGGGCAGTGTGTTGTAGTTTGGGGGAGGGGCAGTGTGTTAAATTGGGGGAGGGCAGTGCATTAGAGTGGTGGGAGGGGGCAGTGTGTTAGATTGGGGGAGGGGCAGTGTGTTAAATTTGGTAGGAGGGCAGTGTATTAATTTGGGGGAGAGAGTGGGGCAGTGTATTATTTGAGGGAGGAAAGGGGGCAGTGTATTACATTGGGTGAGATAGTGGGCAGAGTATTAGAGTGGTTGGAGTGGGAGGCAGTGTATTAGATTAAGGGGGAGTGTTTTAGATTGGGTGGAGGGAGGGGGTAGTGTATTGGATTTGGGGGCAATGTATTGAATTTGTGGGCAGTGTATTAGAGTGGAGGAAGGTGGGCAGTGTATTGGATCTGCATGGAGGCGGTGAACGCTCCCCATGGAGATGTTTATTGGCCATGCAAATTTTTGTCACGCAGGCACACTAGGCTTCCAATGCTTCCCTATGGCAAAGCATTAGTTTGGCTGAGATCATCTAGTTTGATGATCTCAGCCAAAATGAAGAACACACTCATAGGACTATACAATCAACAAGACAGCTGTGCAAAAGCATACATTCTCCATTTCAGTCTTGTTATCAAACTTTTCTTAATATATCAAGGTAGTTGGACTGAAAGATTGGTTATATGCAAATACACGTCTCCTTAAAATAAATTTGCTCTTTTGTTTACTTTGATGCCCTACGAGAGTGAGGACATCCAGTGTCAGTTATGTAACTTTTTTTATACTGTACTTTTCTAAATAAACCTACGTTTCTATGAAAACTGAAGTTTTTGTCTTTTTGCGGCCCACATAAACTTAAACCTGGTTTATCTGGACCGTGTTAGCCTTTGAGTTTACATGCTTGATCTTGGGAGTATTGAATCCACATTAACATGATATACTGATACATTGAAATAATGAACACATAAAATGGCATACAAATATAATTCAATCCAAAAGTCAAGTTGTAATGTTAAAATGGCAATTTATTCACATAAAACAAGAAAAAAGGAAATAAATCTGCTTAAAAATAATTAAAAACAGAATATGTGTCCACCAGGGCCGGACTGGGAAGAAAATTTGACCTGGGCATTTTTTAATTACAGCGGCCCACTACAAAGGGGGCGGGGCCAGATAGGGTGTGTTTTGTCGTCACCAATGACAAGCACAGCGCAAGCAAATTCAATAACCTGCTTACACTGTGTTTGCTTGAAATTTGTCTCTGGTGTCTCCAAAGTTGGGATACCAGGAGACAAAAATGCCAGGAAAGCATATTGTGCAGTGTGTGTGAGGGTGTTGTGTGTGTATGTGAGGGGTGCAGTGTGTGTGAGGTGTGTAGTGTGTTAGTGATGGGTACTGTGTTTGCGTGAGGGTGCTATGTGGGTAAGGGTGCTGTGTGTGTGCTGTGTGTGTGTGTGCTGTGTGTGATTGGGTGCTGTGTTTGCGTGAGGGTGCCATGTGCATATGAGGAAGCTGTGTGTGTCAGGGGTGCAGTGTGTGTGTGTGAGTGTTGGTGTTGTAAGTGTTAGGGGTGCAGTGAGTGTGTTCTGTGCATGTCAGGGGTGCAGTGAGTGTGTGCTGTGCGTGTCAGGGGTGCAGTGAGTGTGTGTGTGAGTGTGTGTGTGTGAGGGTGCTGTAAGTGTTAGGGGTGCAGTGTGTGTGTGCTGTGAGTGTCAGGGGTGCAGGGGTGCAGTGTGTGTGTGTGTGTGTGAGGGTGCTGTAAGTGTTAGGGGTGCAGTGTGTGTGTGCTGTGAGTGTCAGGGGTGCAGTGTGTGTGTGTGTGTGTGAGGGTGCTGTAAGTGTTAGGGGTGCAGTGTGTGTGTGCTGTGAGTGTCAGGGGTGCAGTTTATGTGAGTGTGTGAGGGTGCTGTAAGTTTTAGGGGTGCAGTGTGTGTGTATGTAAGTGAGTGAGGGTGCTGTGAGTGTTAGGGGTGCAGTGTGTGTGTGTGTGTGCTGTGTCAGGGGTGCAGTTTATGTGAGTGTGTGAGTGTTAGGGGTGCAGTGTGTGTATGTGAGTGAGGGTGCTGTGAGTGTTAGGGGTGTCTGTGAGGCTGATGTGAGTTAGGTGATTATTTCTCCCCTCCCTGCTTACCTTATGCCTGGGAGGGGGGATCCTGCTGCTGGGGCCGCTATCCATCCCCGGTGGTCCTAGTGGTGAGTGAACTCTAGCCTGTGAGGCTAGAGTTCACTCTCGCGAGATCCGGTCGTTGTCATGGCAACGCTCCGGATCCCACGAGAGGAACCCGGTGGAGCTGCAAGATAGAGCTCCTCCTGGTTCCTCTGCTGGCAGGCTGGCTCCCTCCCTCTCTCCCCGCCGGCGGCCGCACTATCCTGCATGTGGGCCGGTGAGGGAGATCTTTGAACTCCCCACCGGCCCGCCGTGGACTGCTGCAGGGCCAGCGCTCGGATAGTGCCGGCCCTGCAAAGACCGGCAGGGGAGATCCTGAGACCTCCCCTGCCGGCCTTGGCCCATGACCACCGCGGCCCACCGGGCATTTGCCCGGTGTGCCCGATGGCCAGTCCGGGCCTGGTGTCCACTTACTAACATGCAAGGACTTAATTTCAAACTTTCAAAGGACATTGTATGGCCCCTTCTCATCCCTCCTGGGAAATAGCAGTCTACTCTCTCCTTCAACTCTCAGTCCAGACTCTGGGTAATGTGTACTCCTGCTGGAGATGCTGAAGACGATGGTCTCCAATAGGCTTGGAACACCGCTGGGGTCCTAGAATGTCATTTTCGCGGTGCTGAATATTTTAACTTTTATTCCAGTTTAAATACAAGTCCTTCCTTATTCAAAATTTCCCACCCACCCCCCTTGGCAGGATTACTGTATAATCGAAGGATTTCTGTAAAGAAATAACATGTAATATATATATATATATATATATTTATATATATATATATATATTAGATTATATTTACATATTTTTTATTTTTACATATTCATAAATAGTAGACTGTACACAAATGTAGCTTTTGTCCTGACTTTATGTGCTAGATATTCATTCCATGATTCAAATAAATGTTACAATTATGTATTAAACTAAAAGAACTTAGTAATACATGGGCCAACTTCTTTATTGAGAAATGTTGTCCCTGTGAATTCCCATTAGAGACACAAATAGTCTAGTGATTGATGGCAGTTAGTGGATTCATTGTTTATTTCAGGATCCAGTACATTACAACCAATTCTGACATCAGAGACAAAAATGAACACATTTCATAATCTGTTCACTGCTATGGTACACAACTGATACTGGCTGGCTCCCCAAAGTTCAAGATGAAACATTAAATGAGTGACATCTAGGTAAATTGTGAGTACTGAAGAATGTGTCTGTTGGTCACTTGTCTCTGTTAAACCATATGATAAAGACAGTGATACAGAGTATTAGGTACAGAAATGATTCATGACAAACAGGTACGAATAAGAAGATTTTCTGGTCCCCTAGTATGTCAGGGCTATTTTGCAGCTGCAACCTTGCAATATATGTTGTAAATCAAATGCACAGAATGAATATGCAGTAACGCTCATCATTACTCACCATCCTCCGTATTCTCGCGATGCCTCCATTCACCACCCGAAAACATCCTGTCATGTAGACTATTGCAAGTTGACCAAATTTCAACTGAATCGAAAGTTGACATTTTGTCCATTCGTGTTTGTATGAAATTCGTCATTATTTTCGAATCGTAATTTTATTTGGAAGAATTAATTTTCAAACCGTAGATAACCATAGATTAAGGGGCTATAAGTAGATAGCCCCTTAATTCCCACAATTTTTAGAGAGATATATACTAAAAAGCTGAAAGACCAAAATTGAGCTTTCAACCAACTTTACTAATACTAAGTAAAAAAAAAAAACGTAATATTCGGAAATAAGGGAGTTTAAATTAACCCTCTTGCACCTACTTGATGTGTAGGGGATTGTCTACTAAACAGTAAGCAGCCCCACTGTTGAAAAAAAAAAGGTCCCCACAAATCCAATAAAGGGGGTCCTAGCACAGGTGGGGCATCTATTATAATAATTAACAAGGGATGCAAGTGAGGGCTATTAAACTAACACCGTGCTATTCGACAATTGGAATACTCTAACAGGTAAAACCTGAGCCTTACCTGCTCTGAGTCAAACTGCATGACACAGGAAGACTTTGTAAGCCTTTCCCTGCACTGCAACGCTCAGTCTGTGCAGAGCACTTGTTGGGTTATTTTTTAATTGTCTGGATTATACTGGATTTGGGGGGTCATACTGACCCCCATTGAGTAAGGGGGGCATGGGGTGATTAAAAAAGTGCTTGGGAGCCACCACTTCTGTTTTTATATATTACAAAGAGGAAGCCGCGAGCGAGTAGTTCTGTCCTTCTAATAAGTGAAAATTTTTATTCAGTCTCTGTTTGTTCTTGGTAATTTCTATTTGTTTATTCATCTTTCTGAAAAATGAACAAATAGCCTAATTACTGTCCGAATTTCAGACAAAAGCGAATGTCCAAATCTGCAACTGGGCATGCGCAGGAATTTCATAACGTGGGTAGTGTGGGCAGATGACGTGTCCCGCAGGGCCTTCATCTGGGAGCACTAAGATAGATCCGGAGAGACATGCAGATGTAAAAAAAAAAGTGAGATGGGGGACCTAAAGGCATTTGGAGGTGACTAGCGGGACAATAAAATAAAGTGGAGTCTGGAAGGGGGTTAAAAAAACAAACAGATGTAGCCATGACAATACTGCTTTAAGAAAAATTATACTCTTAAATCTTGAAATTATTTTGTGGATGTAGTATTCAAGTGCAAAATGTCCTTTTTTTTCTTTGAAACTGGTTTAATCTATGCTATGAGTACTTGTCTTGGAAAGCAATGAATTGAGCACAGCACACTGCATTGGCCAGCACACAGGGGTTAAATTCTTCCAATTTACTGGTTCTCAGGTGAGTAAAGGGATTAATTATTATTTGTATGGATTTTTCTCTGTGGAAATAGATCATTTCTGCTGTACATGTCTCTGCATGTAATCGGAACTGTGGAGTGGAGAATATAAATTGTGCAAATTGCTCTCTTTAGTGAGGACTTGCGTGCAAAGTCCATTCATTTGTGGGAGCGCTGTTATACTACAGAATGTGAATATAAAGCAGATTTCTAGAGAGCAGGGAAATCCAGAGGTATATGTTTGATGTGTAGACGTTGAGTTAAAGAAAACACGTTATGAGTGAACATGTGATGGCTAACTTTAAGACACCAGATTTGTGTGAACTATATTACCCAACATAGCACCAAGAATAGATTTAATAAAATATTGATTATTTGTCTTATTTTGAAAGAGCACTCAAATACATGACTGGTGCATTGTGTAGGTTATGTTTCATTTAGTTATATTGAGTAGTTGTTTTTATTAAATCATAAATCCTTAAGGTTTTTTTTATTATTATTAATACTCCGTTTTGTTTGATAAATGTGGACACAACCCTCACAACCTGCAAAGTTTCACTTTTTACCCCCCAAAATACTGCAGTTCATGATTCCATGATGTCATGATGTAGCTTATTGGGAGTTACAGTCCAACGGCTAACTATATGCAGTATGAAACTGACAAAGTGATAAATGTGGACACAACCCTCACAACCTGCAAAGTTTCCCTTTTTACCCCCCCAAAATACTGCAGTTCATGATTCCATGATGTCATGACCTAGCTTATTGGGAGTTACAGTCCAACGGCTAACTATATGCAGTATGAAACTGACAAAGTGAACTGCAACTCCCAGAATACCTTGTTGTGCATGCCAAGCATTGCATATAGCAAGAGTGCCCGAAAACGTAGATCCCTAGATATTTTAAAACTACAGCTTCAATGTTGCTTTGTCTTTTTTAAGGGCAGTCTACAAACATGCAAACCATCTCGGGAGTTGTAGTTCTACAACATCTGGAGATCTTCCTTTTGGACTCCGCTGCTATATCGTACATAGAGTACACACTCAGCATATTGATGCAAAATTAAGTGAGCATCAGATTTTATGTCTGCTCACTTCAGATTCAGCTAACATCATAGAAAAGCTGGCAAGGAGGGCAGGGGGTAATTGCCCCCCAGACCAATAGCACACAGGGTTGGAGGCTGCTTCATCGTATCAATATTCTGGCTGATTAAAAGCAACTGGAGATGAGTTAGGTGTCAGTTGTCAGAGTACTGAAGCAGTAAGACTGTGTGAATTATGCACGGCCTTTGCTAGCTATAGCTCTATGTGGATTTGTGTTAAACTGCAGCCTCACAATCTCATTGAGCTTCAGGCCTGTACTGGCTCTGGGATATTTCCTGAGGAACTTCACTATCTGTGACTATCCATGCCCAGACTATACGCAGCATGTATGATGAGAAAATGGTTGCCAGTGATTGTGGAGTGAGATAAGACATTTGTGTCAATAGAGTTACATGAAAAAAGGTTTATCTCTGAGCATGTTTATCTCTGAGTGATTTACATACAGAGGGAGATCGCAGTAAAATACGATGTCACACCTGTCCATGCCAGCATCCTGTTTCAAATTCATATATCTCCGCAGTGTGTGTAGAGTCATCCACAAAGAGATCTGCAAGTTCTGTGTCCAAAACCAGGTCTTTCGTTTGTACTCACCCTCGGGCCAAAAGTTGCCAGTATTCCCCTGGCCAACATTGAGGATTGGCAGTAAATGTTGGAAATCCAAATGTACTTGTTACTGCATTCTTTTTTAATGTATTTGAGTAGTTTAGACAGCTGTTTTGAGTTGAAAAAGAATCACATTACAAGACTCTACAGGAAAATTAACTCTGATTGCAAAATATATATTTGTTCTTCGTTGTACTATTCAATACAAATGTATGTTAGTTTCTAATTTGTTACGCATTGATTTTTTTTCCCCATTTATTTCTGTCATGCTAATCTATAAATTGTAACAATATAATTTCATTGTGTATAATAGAGAGAGCGAGATAGGAAAGAGAATGAGGTTGAAAAAAACAAACTTTATAAATCATTTCAAAGACTTAATAGATTGTTTTTAATTGTACAGTGACAATATCATTCAAGTGTCAAAATGGTTATAAAGGAAATAAAACCATCATCTAGCAGTCCTCTGTGCACAAAATAATGGCTTGGAACACAAATATGTCAAACAACAGAAATTTAGTTTAAGTACAAAATAAAAGATTGCACATTTGGTCAGTGGAAACTGGATTTAGGCAATTATAATCAGCACCTTTACTTGTCTGCAGAGTGTACAATTGTCCTGACATTGTAGCAATGCATGCTGTCATCATAACATATTGGCACAGAAGAATTGATTTGAAGCTTTCGAATCTGTCAAAAATGGGAACTGATTATTATGTTCCTGATCTGTATGTTTTTATTTTTTGTATTTTACATTCTATTTTACATTCAATTACAGAATTAGGTCTTATATATATATATATTGTATTGTTGTTGTTTCTTATTTTTATTGTGTGTCTTTTTTTACATAGCTTGACTACATATTTCTCCCATTAAGGCAAGTTTGCTTTGAATTGATGTACATATATCTACCTCCTAGTAAGGTAAGCTTTCTGTGAATTGCTGTACATACATCATACAGAACAATGCCCCACAAATGTTTTTTTTCTTTTTTTTTGCAACAGTCTAAAGGGAAATATTTCTACAAGAACACTGAAACTACATAGTAGTACAGTGAGACTAGCTAGAATCCCTAGGTCCACCTCTCATAGATCCCTACTTGCTAATGTGTTCTGCTAGTCCTTCTGCAACTTCAGACACGACCAAGGCCAGATTATGTAGCTGATTCAGAGTAGACTCTTTTAGGATTCAAGAAAAGATGGCACTATTTTACAGGGGAAAAACACAGACATGTTGGATGAGGCAGGTTTCCCAGGGACATGTAAATGTATACATCTCCCATATTTCAGGCATCAACTAACTAATCAGTTAGGTCCAACCGAAATTCAATTATATCCTACCTACGACAAATATTGCCCAGTTAAAATGCTGGACCAATTTGTACCTACACTGAGAGAATTACCCAGTCAGTTGCCCCTGCCAAGGTTACACGGCAGCCCTCTCACCACTTCAAAATGCATGCTATACGTTAGAACTCTGTTCATTAAACGCAGACAAGACCCATTGATTTTTACAGGGCATTCATTCAGAATAGGCGCTGCCTTATTGTCCCTGACCACAAAGTGGAATGCGAAGCCTGAAGTTATGGGAGGAGTTTCCCGGCCTTTAAAAACTCAGGCCACCCCTCATACTGGGCCGACAACGCTCAGTCAGCCCACCCACTACTCCCTTTTTTCAATCAATTTAAACTGGTGGCACCTCTTTATTTATAGGCCTATCCGAACGTCGGTTTCGGCACACCTCAACCGACTTCATCACAATGCTGTTAAACGGCTTATTGTTCCTGACCACAACTAAGGTTTAGTAAGTTCCATTCCCATAAACAGGACAAATAATGCTGACAAAGAACAATCTTTACATGCAATAAGGCTATGTTGCATTTGATTTTATTTAAAGTAGAGAGTAAACCTATTTTTAACAATATATAGTCTAGTTTAAATAATCATAGATGTCCATCAACTCCAGTCACAATATTGACCCTCTGTGCAATCAGTTTTTATTTATTATGCTTTATTTTGTATTTTTGCATGATCACGTTTCAGTAATCCTTTTTGTCTCTTTTGGATACTGCTATAAAACTCACTCGTTATGTCAAAAGTCACCTTATCCTCAATTTTTAAATCTCACTTAGTATTCATGGACATGCTCTCACTTACTAGTATATTACCTGTTCTGCACCTAGCCTTTCTACCTCCTCCAGTCTACTTTGCACTTCTCACATCGTAATGTTGGATTGACTGCCCTTCGATAGATATCTTGCCTAGAGCACATTGACCTGTTGTGATTTGTATGTCCTCTTCTAGCTGGTACTATGCGTTATTCAGAATTTACTGTCTTCACTGTGATTGAAATACAGTAATAATGTATTGACTTTACAGTTGGAGAACATAAAGGTCATCATGCCTACGCTCTATTAGTGTATTTATAGCCCATGCGTTATTCTTTGTTATTATTATCTTATGCACATACACAAATAGATATGTATTTAAATTATAATAAATATATAGCAACATGTATAATGATTTTTTCGAGAACTCTAAAAGCTAATGCTCTTTTTACAAATCATTAATATTTTTGAAATACTGATTATTAATATATTGTTTCTTTCTCTTAATTTCAAAAGTGTATGATGTTGTAAAGGGTATTTTATATATATATATATATATTGAATAAATTGATTTTCTCACCCCTCCTGGGGGGTATGTTTATTCCTCATTCTCAGGCCTGGAAGTTTGAGGGTTCTGAGCAGTATCTTAGCTGTTCCTAGCAATATAATCTTCTGGACAGCGATCTCAGATGTCCCACCTGAAATCTGTTAAAGCCACTCCCCCATCTTGGGAGTCATAGCCCTAAATGCTCCTATCACAACTGAGATGACTATTACCTTCACTTTCTACATCCTTTCTAGTTCTTCTTTCAGTCCTTTCAGTCAGATATTTTTCATCATTCTCATGTTCCTTCTTGCTGATGTTATAGTCACTGGGTATTGCCACATCCACCACGACTGCAGTCTTCCGTTCCTTGTCTACCACCACGATGCCGGGCTGGTTGACCAACACTTGCTTGATCTTAAAGTCTCACAGGATCTTAGCCCTGTCATTCTTGACTACCCTTTATGGTATCTCCCATCTGGACTTAGGCAGGTCCAATCCATATTCTGTGCAGATGTTTCGGTACACAATCCCAGCAACTTGGTTGTGTCTCTCTGTGTATGCTGTTCCTGCTAACATCTAGGCCCTGGGAAGATAGCACAGTTAAGCGGACAAGGGCACATGTATGAGTGTGGGGATGGATGCATGTGATTGGTTGTGTATGAATGTGTGGGTGGGATTATGTGGTGTGTGAGTTTGGTCAGGGTAGTCTAACCTCAGTGCCACTTGGGATTCGGGCCAGCAAACAGCTTCCTGTCCTCCTGCTCCTGTTTGTCCTGGGCCTGTAGGTTAATCTGCTTGAGGGATAGATGGCGGAACTAGCCTGGTTTGGTCCAAAGTTAGAGCCCGTAATTTCTGGCAACTCGCTCGTATCAGAGTGCCATGGTGCGCTGCCATCGGAAACTGAACAGGAGGGTTTCTAGATTTGTTTTGAGCATTTGGGGGATTCCAGTTCAAGTTGGAACAGGTCTTGAGGGGTTTTGGTGGAGTCCCCTGCTGATTTTAGGTGTAAAACAGCGGGGTTGTGGCCAGGGGTATGTCCTTGCCGTCGGTTATGTCAATATGTGGAATGAGGTGGTCAAGTTTCAGGTCTCAACCTCTCCTACTCTAAAGGGTTAACCTTAGGTTACCTGTTTGGACATGCCCATCGAGCAAGGAAAAGGTTGGCTGGTGGTAAACATTGGGATAAAAAAGGAATTTATGCTGAGGTGGAGGTGAGAAGATGTGGTTTCATCCATACTACGTTGTCTGTCATTATTTGGGGAGTAAGTGGAATAGTCCTCTGTTATTATGCTGCATCACGATTCCCCACTACGTGCATACATGCATCTGGCTACTAGGTGCTGGACTGTCTCAGAGGCCTCTTTGCACAGTCTGCACCTTGGGTCTTGCCTGGTGTGGTAGACTCCAGCCTCTATTGATCTGGTGCTGAGTGCCTGGTGAAAGATATAGATATATGAAACCAAATGAACCAATATATATATATATAACAACTGAAAACACCTTAGACAAAAATAATGGAGATTTTGTGAGCTTTGAAGTTGGTTTTTAGGAAGTGAGTGCGCTGGATATTGCATGTTTTTAAACATATTTTCTTATATATACATTTTATAATGCAATCTGCCATATAATTCATTTTTCTTGTTCAATATGCCTTTACGCTATTGGATATTACTTTAAATATATAGTTGTGGTTAATATCAAACCCTCCATGTCATGTTAAAGAGAATACTGCCAACACTAGCACCTTTCCCTTGCAACAGTATACAGTATGTATGTCATATTTGTAAAGGCTATTAGAGAAACTTTGTAAAACTGTGGAATATTTAAATGACAGCAATTAATTCCATAAATATATTTAATTGTGCATTGACAAGGTGCCATATTAATGAACGACCATACTAAGGCTATGCTTAGATTGCCTTCATCTCATTCTTTCAACATCTATTTCACTTTGTACAACTATAGTGATATTTTCTGTTACACTGTTTAAACCGGATGTAGTTTAAGCCCTGTGTGTGCTCAAAGATGTGAAATGTACTGTAAATAATGTGACGCATTGTGTTAGGGCTGGCTCTTTGCAGATACTAGAATTCACCCACCTCCGCAACCAATAATGTGCAATAGTTTTCAAACCAATTTGTTCCATATATGAAACCGGCAAATAGTTCTTCTGGTGTGAAACTTTAGGAAGTATATATTGTGCCTTATTATTTAGTTTTAAACATCACATTTTAATGTAAATCATTTTCTCAGTTAAAACAGCGGAGAAGCACTAATATCTCTAATGAATCTTGGATACATAGTTTTACAATGTAAAACGTACGCAAAATATGAATAAAAAAAGTAGATATATAAAAAACTCTTTGAACAGTTTATATTGATATTTAAGTAAAATAATCTTATCTCTTGTGTCCCAGATTTAGTGGAATGAAAACAGACCCTGCGCACAATCAGCTTGATTGCGCATTCTTAGTTAAATTATTATTATTTTATTTATATAGCGCCAACAAATTCTGTAGGGCTTTACAATGGGTGGACTAACAAACATGTAATTGTAACCAGACAAGTTTGACGAACAGAGACAGATGAAAGCACAGCACTGTATACAAGTTGTTGGTTAGTGTTTGAAATACTACAGGACAGTTTCACACACGTGACTGCACATCTATGGGATCTGGATCAGAGTTCTTAGCTTTCAATGTCAAGAAAATAATCTAATTTCATGTCAAACATTAAAGGAAAACTATAGTGCCAGAAAAACACACTCGTTTTCCTGGCACTGTAGCTTCCCTAGCTCCCTCCCCACATGGTGCAGAAGGGGTCAAGAACCTCTTCTGTCACTTACCTGGGTCCAGCTCCAATGTCCCTCGGCACTAGCTCGGGTCCGCCTTCTCTCCTGCCCCACCAAATTCAGCCGGCGGGAGAGACCTAATGCACATGCGCGCCAATGTCCGCACTCAAGTTAGGATTTCCCCCTAGGAAAGCATTATTTAATGCTTTTCTAATTTAAGCTGGGGTAATGCTGGACGTCCCCATGCATAGTTTGAGGATGTGCAGCGTCAGTTAGGTGACAAAAGGTGACCTAACAGCTCAGAAGTCCCTCTAGTGGCTGTCTGGTAGACAGCCACTAGAGGTGGAGTTAACCCTGCAATAATTATCTGCTCAGGGTTAAGGGACCTGGGACAGTGCACCCAGACCACTTGAGCTGAAGTGGTCTGGGTGTCTATAGTGTCCTTTTAATGAAAATGAAATAGTCATACATGCAAAGGCGCTTCAAAAATGTTTTTTTTTTTTAATTTTAGAAGTTAGATTTAATCAGCTGCTCAAACGTAAAATATGCATCCTTTAACATGCTTATGAAATGTTGTATTTGTATCACCAACAATAATAGTAGCATCGCCCTACAGAGATTCTTGTGCCTACACTGGAGCCTGAAAGGAAAAGCTCCAACAAGTGAATGAGATCTTTTGATTGCTGAACATTTCTTTTTCCTGATGTACTACACCACATGTTTTTCTCTTCTGTTCCCACATACTGTTACTATATAAGGAAGAAAAGCTCCATAGGAGGAAAGAAGTACCCTACCTCTAAAGCTGCAAAACTAGAGCCAATAGCCAAGCACTGAGTTGGCACTTTGGAAAACATTGTGTATAAGATATATTTTTTTATTAGATTGTCTGCACTATTATATGTTTCTGTTTTCTGGTTTATTCTATTTTGAGTTTGGTATTTTTTGAAGATTGAAGCCTACAGTTAAGTATCAATGTGTGTGATACAGTTTTTCACACTAATATATAGTGGGGCATCCACACCATTCGTACGGCTTTTGGTTATATGTTGTTTTTTCTATTGCAATTTGTTAACTGTGGAAATAAGACAACTTTTGCTGAACCTACACACAAACCTTGTTGTCATACTACACAATAGTTTGGTTATTTGCACTTTATCGAATTGCACTTTATTTACAAAAATAAGACATTTCTGAATGTACCCACCTTTCTCAGAGTGCACTTCATATATTATATATTGTGATAAAAAGGCCAAAATTGGCGATTTTGTATTTGTAATCAAGCACTATGCTATTTATATATTATAATTTCTAATCGCATTAGTTCGTCTGTAGAGCAAGTACTATTTTAGATTGTTTTACTTTTAAGCTCCACTAATAAAGCCAACTACAATATTAATGAAAATGATTTATTGATTATTTTAGGGAACAAACACTTGAATCAGAGATAATTATAAATTTCTAAGTGTTTACGCAGGAGTGGTGCATTTAGCCGTTACTAGTTTTTAGGTACATCCAAGGAGCTATAAGTTATTATTACCAAGCTCATTAGCACTTTTTTATTGATCTTGGAAGACTGACCTTGCCAGGAATCAAGGTTTGTGATTCTAAAATATGTTGAGCAAGTAAATATTTAGTTATCGCTGTATTGCTAAAAAATCTAGAATACAAGAAAGAATATTACGAAAATTGAGATGTTGCGATACAAAACTCATGCCATAGTTAAATTTGTGTTAAAACAGGAAGTATAGTTCTGCAAATTGCCGCTGAGTGCTGATGCATTCCTTTTAAAAAAATTATTTATTTTTATTCTCTGTCATGCTTAGAGGAATCTCAAGGTTGTCTTCTGTAGAGTGGTCTCTGCAAATCATTACAGTACATCTTCCTGTCACAGACTTGCTGTGAAAGAAGCACAACAATTGTGTTCTAAAAATAGAACATACTACATCCACATCTATGAAAAAAACAAGTGATGCAATTCTATATATTAAACCGGGGACAGAGCAATAACACACGTTAAACTGCAGTCAGGGTATCCTTTTAAAAGGTTAAGCGCATACACACACAGTATCATTTAAATGGGGGTATACACTAAATAACAAACTGTAGTGAATTGGAATCTTAATTCCAAAATTTAGGCAAAACCAGATGATTTGGAAAAAATATATATTCCAACTCAGTTACAGTCATAGCTTGTCTATTTTAGTACTTTTTCTTTTTTGCAATTTGCTGTTTAATTCACTACAATATGGTGTTTAGTGTTTAAAACCTCTCCTTATTGGGTATTGTTTTTAAGATCAATTTGCAGCATTTTATAGAGAAGTCTAGAAAATTTAATAAATTCACAATAATAATAATTATTATCATTATTATTATTATTATTATTAGATATAAAAGGACAGAACTGTGCAGTACAAATGTACAAAATCTAAAAACCTGATACCTCCCCTTATTCCATACATTACATTAACTATTAACCCCTACACTACCCTCACATTTACAATACCATAATGCTTAACCCTTACACTACTCCTACACACTTTGCTTAGCCCTTTCCTGCCCTCTAACCCTTAAATGTCATGTAATATAGAATTTATATAATGGTGAAGCTTGTAAAAGGGCTACATAATACCATCTAGGTATTATGCATGCCTTGCCATTATACATATTTCACACAATCTTAGATATTAAGTATAGACAGAGAGAGTGCGGTTATTTTGTTCATGGATATAATGTGCATGATTATTGTGCCAAACTGAGGAACGTACAGACTTATTTCAGAATTAGCCATATTTGTACATAAGAAGGATTAGGGTGGGAATTGACACACGACTATGGGTCATTCCTAGTGTCCTGATGATAGTATGTATCAGAGAAGACAGCAAAATCCCAATTAGACCAGTTTAAAAGATTATTTCTTTCCTCTGTATTCTTGTACAGCCCTCTCCATGTTAAGGTTCCAGTTAGTTCCTTAAAGGGTATCTGTACTTTTCCACAAGCAGAGCTGAAGGAGTTGGCAGCTCGCCAGGAAAAATAAGATTGATATTTTCCCAGCTCACAGTCAGATGAAGGATGGGCTGCAATCGGCTGTCAGAGCTCAGTGTGTGAGGTGAGAAAATGAGAAGGAAAGTGTAAAAGAAAGGATTCGGATTCCCTGTTGGACAGGAAAAAGGATAAAGCCTATAGCATTAAGCTAGACATGTTAGAACCCATATTCTCTGGAGAAGGAGATGGGGACAGGATTTCAGTGGGCCTTGCAGTCTGTTTCTCAACATTAAGCATACACGAAAGTAATATTTCCCTAAAAAATGATTTTAAAAATGGATGATTCTTTGAGATGCATTTATTATTACATAGTAATCTAGGTTAAAAAAAAGATTCCAGTCCGTCAGGTTCACCCATTAAAACACATCTTTTAATGCTGTTGATCCAAAAGAAGGCAAAAGCTCTAAATTGAAGCAATAGCCAATTATTCCACAAAAAAGGGCAGGGGGGGGCGGAAGCTTTCTTAACTCTACAATGGCATTCTGATTTCTCCTTGGATCAGCAACCTGCTTACATACATATTGATTACATTATTTAATACTCAGGTTTTTCAAAAACACATGCAGACCTTTTTAAAAAAAATTATCTTTAGAATATGATAAGACAATTTCTTTGGGCACAGAATTCGATATCTCTTACTGTAAAGAACCCTTTTCTGAGCTGTAAGACAACACAGCATTCATCCAGTATAGATGGGTGACCTGTTGTCTGGTGTATATTCCTACTAATGAAACATGGGTTTACAACTTAGTTGTTTGTAATTTAAATAATACTCAGTTGCAATAAAAATATTCCCCACACTATTACACCCACACTGGCAGCCTGAGACGTTGACACTGGACGACATGGATATATGAACTAAATTCTAACCAAAACATTGGTTATTCACAGCAGGAACGCAGATTCGTCAGACCACGTAACATTTCTTAAAAGCAATCCAGTTTTGGTGCACTTGTGCCCACTCCTGCTTCGATCTCCTGTTCTTCTTGTCATCTCAAGGAAGTCTGGCAATTCTCCCCTGACATCTTTTATAGAACAAACATGTTTCACCCCATATATTTTTGGTTTTACACTGTTCTTTTTTCTCTCTAAAGATATTGTGTGAAAAATCCAAGGATATCAGCAGATTTTTTAATATTTAAAGTGCCACCAACAATTATTCTACAATCAATGTCACTTTCTTCTACATTGTGATGTTTGTTTTTAACAAAAACGAACCTTTTGACAATGTCTGCTAGGCTTTATACATTGCGAAGCTGCCAAATGATTGGCTAGCTAGGTATTTGCATTAAATTAGCTGGTGTACCATTATATAATACAGCATCATTAGAATTGGAGAATCATTTCATTACGAACTGCAATTCATCCAAATTTGGACGGATCGGGTGATTGTACAAATTCACAAACTCTGAGTTAAAATGTTGCCAAACCACAAACCAAATAAATCCTGCACTAAACAAGCATGTTCGTTTGATTCATGACTTAGAATTCTGCCTGTGATGCCTAAAAACGTGGTTGATGGGGGAAAATAGCTAGAGGGTTATTTTCACAGATCTTGTGAGAAGCGACCAATAGAGGTAGAAAAAGGAGGAACATAATATTATATTATGTATATATTTTGCAGTGCACTGATATGGCCCATTTACAGTCCCCTTTGGTTGGTCTGATTCGTTTTCCTGAATCTTTTTTCATTAACTAACTTGGAACGAGCCGAACTTCCATTTATTTTATTTTTTTGTTCTCGGACCAAGTCGATTGTCCTAAACAAATATTTTCACCATGCACATGTCTAATGGCCACTGTTATGTTATAGTGGAAAAATAGTAAAAAATATATTGGATCTACACTTGCTTAATTATGTTTTGTTTCTAAAATAGCTTTTCTGTGATTAACATATCCAAAATAATTCTAGCATCGTCAGTGACATTTTTTTCTCTGACCTCACACCTTCTACCATCACTCCAAAGACAGATATGATTACTGGAGAGGAACAAGATGCGTCTCTGTCAGTGTGAGCTCTGACGTTGCTGTACTGCACAGCTGTTATTTACAAAGCAGTCACAGCTGCTGGTTTAAATATCAAGAAAATGCAAAACTAGATGCTGTAAATACAGAGCTTTTCTTATGCATTAGTGTTGTTTTCATCTAACATGCCAACAAATAGGGAAATATATGAACAAAGGGTTGTGAATTAAGAGGGATCATTCATGATTGTATCAGTGTTTATGCAAATGTATTATTGAGGAACTTTCTAGCATTTAAGAGATAGTTTACATTTGATATCATGGGTTCTCCCCTTTTTTTTATATAACCTGGTGCCCAGTGGTGTATTTTGGGTCTGTGCTGCCCTAGGCATGATGGAATTCGGGCACCGCCTAATTTATATTTACCCCACCCCTTCCTGCCAAGGCCACACCTCTTCCTGTTAAAGACTAACACACTTTGACTGACAGACACACACTCTCAGATACACTGACATACACACACACACTCATTGACTCACTCACAGACACACACTGACAGACACACACAATCACTGACAGACACGCGCACACTCACTTACATACACACACAATGATGCAGACACACACACTCACTGACAGACACCCTCTCACATACAGACACATACACACTGACATACACAATCACTCAGATACACACACACATACACACACACAGACATTCACTGACAGACACACACACACTCACTTGCTCACTTACTCACTCACTCACAGACACACACAATCACTCAGACACACAGGCTCCCTCACAGGCACACACACACTCACAGACACACACTGACAGACACACACAATCACTCGGACACAAACACACATTCACTGACAGACACACACTCACAGACACACACACACTGGCAGACACACACAGTCACTCAGACACACATGCTCCCTCACAGACACACACTAACAGACATACACAAACACACACTTATAGACACACACTGACAGATATACACACAGACTCACTGACAGACACAACCACTGACAAACATACACACACACACTGACAGACATACATACACACATCCCCCCCAACACTCACAGATTTTTTTTTTTATATTTAAATCCACCAGCCTCCCTACCTTTGGGAAGGCTGGGTGGATTTTTTAACTGGGTTCCAGTGGGGTTGCTAGCTGGGCTGTTTGGGCAGGCATGCAGGCAGGCAGGCAGGCAGGCAGGCAGGCAGGCGGCTAGTTGAGGTCCAGGTGGGCAGCGATGGAGCACTGATTTGTGAGCTTTCCCTGCTCAGCTCCCTTGCGTGCCTCAGCGTAACATTCTGGAAGCTAGAATGTTACGTCATATTCCGGCTCCCGTCATCACTCAGCAGGGAGCTGTGCAGGGAGAGCTCACAAATCAGAGCTCCCTCGCCGCCCACCTTGACCTTGGCTAGCCGTCTGCCTTGAGGTTAACAAGGCATTTGCCTGGGCATTAGGGGGCAGCATTTTTTGCCTCTCCCTGGAAAGTGCCACCCAAGGGTAGGTAACTGGGCTGTAGCAGATGATTAATAAGAGCACAATAACTGATTGCAATGAACATAGCAAACTTAGTGCGCTGCCATTACTGTATAGATACAGCTAAGCTCCAGGTTGGGTCTGTGGTCCCCTCAATCAATGCCTTTGGATGGTGAGTCCCTGCTTCTCTGTGCAGTGGCCTCTCTGAGGAGATCTCGCCACCCGGCCCATGCTGCTTGGTGCTCAAGCACAGTGTTCCTCAGCTTGTGGACCGGGGATCGACGCTGGGGCTCCACGATCCTACGCGTCTGGTGATTGAATTCGAAGGTTTCCAAGTCAGAAAGGCTGTGCTGGCGATGAAGAAGGTCGCCTCTCCGTAGTGGGGCTGAATTGTGGCTGACACGAAGGCTCGGAGGATGGGGGCACGGTCATTTGCCACAGAGGTTTCTCTTCTGTAATGTCCCTTTGGGAACGTGTGGGAGATGTGCATGGGCGCCGAGTTGCTTGGTAGGACGGATCCGTGGAACCGTGTCTTGGCTTGCAGGAGTCGAGGTAAGCCTCCGAGCACGAAGGTTGGCCCAGAATCTCTCAATGGTCTCACATGTTCCCAGATTGCACTGCTGCAATCTATAATGAATGCAGTGACTATGCTCATTTTCCTGTCAGCCCGCACCTCCCATGCCTCCCCCCTCTGTCAGTCCCTACATTAGCTTCCAGTTAGATATAGGGCTCAATTTAATATTGTGTGCTTGCTTACAAGTCCCTACATAATGCTGCTCCAACCTACCTATCCTCCCTAATACACAAATATGTCCCGTCGAGGCCCCTGCACTCTGCCGAAGACCTACGCCTATCCTCTGTCCATACTCCTACATCTGATGCTCACCTCCAAGACTTCTCCAGGACTGCAACATTTCTGTGGAACTCCATTTCCTTCTCCATTAGACTTTCTCCCAGTCTCCACTCCTTCAAAAAATGTTTGAAAACACACTTCTTCAGGAAAGCATATCATTTAAACTGTTAGTAGGTTTTCATCAACCTCCCCCCCCCCCATGACTCCTCTCATGCAACTTTTAAAAATAACCTACTAAGTTACTTGTGTTACTCTACCCCACTTCCTCTAGCATGTAAGCTCATTGAGCAGGGCACTCATGGCTATGGTTATTATCATTTATAAGGCCATATCATAACATATTCATTAATTTTTTTTTCATACATTTGAGGTTATAATAAGAGATCATTTTTTTTTTACCACTGCCATGTAGTTTTGTTTTAACCATTTTCTCTAAATATTATGATTATTTTTGTGTGACTATTACACAGTTGTAGCTCTTTGCTGTTTATTAAATAGCCTCTTGGTGGCAGTAGTGCTAATTGTTACCTGTTAAATGGAACCCAGCTGTCAGAGTCACCCTCCCTTTCATGCCTTCTGCTAAAATTAGAAGAGATAAAACAGTCTCAGCTTTGATATTTTTTTTCATATTTTCATTATGGTAATAATTTAGTCCTCAATCAAACATCTCATAGCACAGATTGCTGGGACACACCTGAAAAACCCACCAAAGGCATAGTGTGTGTTTCTCAATATAGTATTAAACATGCACCATAATATTGAAAGTTCTGTATTCCATATTTACCATGATATAGAGTATTCATAGCAACTTGCATGATTAGTAAAACAACACGTTACCTTTAGTTCAATCTATGTTTCTTTTATAGAACAATATGGCCAGTGCCAATTAAATAGCATATCATCCCTTTAGCATTCATGTATGAACCGCACCATGATATTGCTTGCAGGACTCTATGCAAAAAAATATTAATTCAAAATGTTTACAGCTAACCATTGCTTCCAGTAACCCTTACATTGAGTGAGCAATCCTCCAACTAGCCATGTCCTTCTTAACCCGTATGTTAGCAATTCTCTTGCAAAAATAAATTATCTTATCTTGTGTGAGAAGTCATCCAGCTGTTATGTTTCAGGAAACTACACTGCTTGTGCAGGTACCTGCAACATCATACCTGTCCAGTGTCCCTGATTAGGAGGTGTACAGTCCCTATTTTGGTCCCATATCCCTTAGTCACTTTTGCTCTCACCTAATGTCCCTTTTTCCTAGGAGCTCCATATTGTTGAGATGTCTGAGTGCATAACAGAGCTCCACAGTAATCATATCATAAATGTGCCTGAAATATCCATCTACGTAAATAATCTACGTTGTTCTTCTTCTAAATTACATTGCGTTGCAAATATATAGTGGATAGTAAATACAATGTTAAACAAAGGTCTGCACGCACCAAACAAGCCATAAGACTTGCTTTTTCCACAGAAATTTCACATTTGCTGTGCTTGTACTATTGAAAAGGATTCTGGGTGGGCATATTTATTTCACTTTATATATGGATTCCTTGGAGTATATGTCTACATAAACCAATAGAATTTTGTTGGGACAAAAGGTGATTGAAAACCCCTTCCACCGGAAAACCAGTGTATAGTAAATATATATAGTATATATTACACTGCTCTTGTTATAAATTACATTTTGGTGCAAACATTGTTATTGGTAATATGTGTGTGTGTGTGTGTGTGTGTATGTGTATGTGTGTATGTGTGTGTATGTGCCAAAAATAAATCAATATATACATATAGTGGAAGAGCTGAGCCAGGGAATCTTTCAAGATCCTTCAGCTACATCCCTGTATGAGAGCTATGGATGCACCATTATCTATCAATATTACAAAGCAACTAGTATTCTTTTGGACATGAAAGCCGCTATAGGAAAGTCGCCATGAGTGAAAAATGTCATAATATTCCCTTGCTGTCTGCATCATTCACTGTAGATCATTAGAGAATGTAGGGCAAGCATACTGAATATTTTTCCTACCATTAGTCTCACAATACATATTTCTGATAAATATTTGCTCTAAATGTAGAATGCCTTTGACTGTCTCTGGTATGTTCCTCTTACAGTGTAAATCTCAGAGAAGACTTTTTTGCCAATGCAAATATGAGGATGAGTTACACACCACCATTAACCCCAAGGACAGACTGGGACCATTCTTGTCAGGGTTGGTATAGTATTCCCAGTAAATCCACAAGAATAGAACCAAATAACCTACACTGTGCAGGGGTTCTTGATGTTGGTGACAGGGTGCCATTATTAAAATTCAAACAAATTTCCTGAACTCCATAAAATAATCTAAGGATAGTGTTTAATAAAGTCATACATGTTTGGAAATGAATAGTATCAAACTCATTAAATGCTGCTGAAACATCTCATATATTATCTTTTTCAGATTATCTGACACATCAAGGAATACACGGAATGTTCTGTAATGTTTTCAAGTAGAACAGTTTAAAGTTTAGGAGGACAGTCCTAGAACAGTCCACTTATACGTTATTAAGCAAGAGTTACAACTTAACCACGTTTTAGAATGGTGCACATCATATTGCTCAACATTTCACAATGGACACATTAATGTAGTTTTTCTACTGTCGAAAGTCAGTCCCTGCAGGCTTTTTAATGTACACATTGCCTTTTCAGAAAGATAAAGTATTGGATTGGCTGAGATCCTATATTCTGATGATTTCAGCCAAGTAGACAGATTGAGGGCGGGTCCAGATGTAAAGCGCCCTGCGCGGCACTGCAAAAAGGTGAGTAAATCACTTTTCAAATCCCACTTGACAGGGGCCAACCACCTAAAAGATGCTTTTGGAACTATAGTGTCAGCAATATACACTGCACAAAAAAATAAAGGGAACACAAAAATAACACATCCTAGATCTGAATGAATTAAATATTCTTCTGAAATACTTTGTTCTTTACATAGTTGAATGTGCTGACAACAATCACACAAAAATTAAAAAATGGAAATCAAATTTTTCAACCCATGGAGGTCTGAATTTGGAGTCAAACACAAAATTAAAGTGGAAAAACACACTACAGGCTGATCCAACTTTGATGTAATGTCCTTAAAACAAGTCAATATGAGGCTCAGTAGTGTGTGTGGCCTCCACGTGCCTGTATGACCTCCCTACAATGCCTGTGCATGCTCCTGATGAGGTGGTGGATGGTCTCCTGAGGGATCTCCTCCTAGACCTGGACTAAAGCATCTGCCAACTCCTGGACAGTCTGTGGTGCAACGTGACGTTGGATGGAATTGGATTCAGGTCTGGGGAACGGGCGGGCCAGTCCATAGCATCAATGCATTCATCTTGCAGGAACTGCTGGCACACTCCAGCCACATGAGGTCTAGCATTGTCTTGCATTAGGAGGAACCCAGGGCTAACCGCACCAGCAAGGGGTCTAAGGATCTTATCTCGGTATCTAATGGCAGTCAGGCTACCTCTGGCGAGCACATGGAGGGCTGTGCGGCCCCCCAAAGAAATGCCACCCCACACCATTACTGATCCACTGCCAAACCGGTCATGCTGGAGGATGTTGCAGGCAGCAGAACGTTCTCCATGGCGTCTCCATACTCTGTCATGTCTGTCACATGTGCTCAGTGTGAACCTGCTTTCATCTGTGAAGAGCACAGGGCGCCAGTGGCGAATTTGCCAATCTTGGTGATCTCTGGCAAATGCCAAACGTCCTGCACAGTGTTGGACTGTAAGCACAACCCCCACCTGTGGACTTCGGGCCCTCATACCACCCTCATGGAGTCTGTTTCTGACCGTTTGAGCAGACACATGCACATTTGTGGCCTGCTGGAGGTCATTTTGCAGGGCTCTGGCAGTGCTCCTCCTGTTCCTCCTTGCGAAAAGGTGGAGGTAGCGGTCCTGCTGCTGGGTTGTTGCCCTCCTACTGCCTCCTCCACGTCTCCTGATGTACTGGCCTGTCTCCTGGTAGTGCCTCTATGCTCTGGACACTACGCTGACACACACAGCAAACCTTCTTGCCACAGCTCGCATTGATGTGCCATCCTGGATGAGCTGCACTACCTGAGCCACTTGTGTGGGTTGTAGACTCCGTCTCATGCTACCTCTAGAGTGAAAGCAGCATTCAAAAGTAACCAAAACATCAGCAAGGAAGCATAGGAACTGAGAAGTGCTCTGTGGTCACCACCTGCAGAAGCACTCCTTTATTGGGGGTGTCTTGCTAATTGCCTATAATTTCCACCTGTTGTCTATCCCATTTGCACAACAGCATGTGAAATTGATTGTCACTCAGTGTTGCTTCCTAAGTGGACAGTTTGATTTCACAGACGTGTGATTGACTACATTGTGTTGTTCAAGTGATCCCTTTATTTTTTTGAGCAGTGTACATTTGTGCTCCTGACACTACAGTGCTCCTTTAACTTACATTTCACATTGAGGTTCTGGATATCTATTGCCAAAAGAACCCCAAAAATTAAAGTATCAGAGCAGATTACTTTGACTCCTGATGGCAATTCAGGTATGTTATGTTTCCACAAGATAGACGTCTGAACAAGGCATACAATTCCGGTAAGCAATAATGCTCATAAAATAATGTAATTGTACACAGCTGTATTGAAGCTGAAACCTTTAAACCTTTTGCTAATTTAAAATAAAAAAATAACTTTAAAAATTTTAACAAAATGCATGTGTTTTATATATACATATATATATATATATATATATATATATATATATAGTGTAATATATGCATGTTTGAAAGTGCATTTTCTTACTGCTTAATCATTTCCTCAAGTTATCAGCAAATTTGACCAAGATTAAAACATTTTAATATACGGTGACTTTTAGAAGGAACCCACTTCAACATATTTATTTGTTCACGTATTCCTGTAGAAGATTGGCATTTTGTAATGAAAGTCATGCTTTCTGGATATCCTAAGTAAACAGTGTTTTGATTAAATCATTTGGTGATTAATAAAGATGGATGGCTGTTCTAGTGCAGACATCAGTGACAGGAACATCAACCCCGTAAGGACTTATGGCAGTCACAACAATCTGGGGCTTAAAGATCCTATTTAAAATGTAATGTCTCACTCAATGGAAGGCTTGATGCAATTGCAGGGCTCTACGAGACTTTTGATGCTGAGATCTTTAGAGGTGAGAATGCATGAGGGCAAAGTGTCCATTTGATCTTTAAGAAGTTAATGAAAGCCGCTAATTTTCATAGTTTCATATATTCATATTGTCTGTATTAAAATAAGACAGAGTGCATTAAAAAGAGGAGGATAAAACAGATAAAAACATAGAATGTTGCTCAATATGTTTCCATATTTTTAACAAGGAATGTAAACCGTTTAACCATGTAAAGCCTTCACTATAGAACATTTTACTATTATTACAATCCATAAATCCAATGTACAATAAGATAAAAAAGAAACGTAAAGTAAAATTAGTAGTTATTGTATTACTTGAAGGTTGTACTAAAACATTTTTTTTAGTATTGAATAAAACATTTATTTTGTGCTTTCTGAATTTTATAAGCGAATCTATAGTCTTATAAATCGTGTTTTGTATAAACACCTGGCTTATATCAGTTCTAATTGTATCTGATTGTAACTGTTTATTTATTATTAAACTTTGTATGGTTAATAATTGCTATAATAATTGCTTTCTATTAATAGAGAGTTGAAATAAAGATGGCCCATGCACTAACCTCTCTTCCCATGCTATTTGTAGCTTTTATATTTAACTGTGATGAAACACAATAAAAAGATCTCTATAGAAACATAGCTGCCGAGAAGACAAAGCACCTTAATCTATATTGTTTTCATTATATTTACAAATACTCTGTTATGTACCCAAATGTCAGAACAACCTACTGTTACTGTTACGTATGCATTTAGTTTACTTCTAGCCAAACTTTGATATGATATTGTATCTCGCCAGGAGTTTTCAAAACTATTTAACAAAGGTATCTTCATGCAACTATTAGATACGGTATATGATTATGGTCCCTCCAAGCTTGTATAGTTTGAAGAGCACTGCTTTTTTGTAAATTCCTGATTCACTCAAGGGCTCAAACACAGTAAATGCCCGTTGAAGGTGCTTTTCGAGACTGCAACGCACTGTATGTTCTGACACCTTTTTATTATGATCAGCATTACGTTTTTCAACAATTTGAGCTAAAGTAGCTCTTCTGTGTGATTGGACCAGAGCGGCTTGACTTCATTTCCATCATACATCAGTGAGCCTTGGATGCCCATGACCTTGACGCCAGCTCTCCAGTTGTCCTTGCCTGCACCACTTTGGTTACTCACCACTGCATGTTGGGAACACCCCAGAAGGCTTGCCATTTTGGAGATGTTCTGATCTGATTGACTAGACATCACAATTTGGCTCTTTTCTCTTGCCCATTTTTTCTGTTTACAACACATGAAATTCAAGAACTGACAGTTCACTTGCTGCCTAATATATCCAACCCATTGAAAGGTGCCATTGTAATGATATAATGAATGTTATTCACTACACCTGTCAGTTGTCTTAACGTTGTGGCTGATCAGTGTGTGTGTATGTAACTTGTTTTTGAAAACAGGTAGTAATCTTGGTAATGATTGTGTCTGGAGACATCTTAGCAGATGGTACCATCATAAAGGAAAGAGAGCCCATACAGAAAGTACCATACCTGCCATTCTAGTAGGCAGAGCCATGACCTTACTTACTGTTGAGATTGCAGGTGGGCCCTGATGACAAAAGAGAGAACCTTTGACATACTTACACAGCATTCAATCTATGACGTTTTATTTATTTGTTTGTTTATTACACGTAATGGTATCTGATCTTCTATTCTGAAAATAACAGCTAAAGGGGAACTATTATGCAGTGTTTTTGCCAAAATTAATAGTTAAAAATAGCCATGGGCTATGCTTTGTTTTTTTAAGAAACAGTTTTTAATTTTTTATTTGCAATGTACCAATGTAATGGCAGTCAGTGCAAAGTCTGTTCAGATTCAGTTCAAGTCAACACTTGAGCATTGGTCGGTAATAGCTAGAAAATAAGTAATTAAAAATTACAAGGAAGTGACACAAGGCACCAGCCACAGGTAACCTTACACAGCTGTGCTTTGCAAATTACATTGACCCTATGGTGGCAGTCAACTTTTATGTCACATAAGTCTGTGAATGCACAAGTGTCTGTGGGTATCTATCTGTGTGCATATCTGCTAGTGGGTGTCAGAGGGGTTCCACAATACGGCTTTGTAAGGAGCCCTATGCTGTCTAATATCAGCCCTTATACTAGTACAGCTGCCGCAGTCACATGGCAGGTGATATTCTAATAGAAATATATCAATTGATAATATATATTATGAAACCTATCGTTCCTGTAAGTTTTCTTGTAATTGTCCTATTTAAAGTTAAATCCCCCTCTCATAATAATGTAAAGCGCTACGGAATCAGTTGGAGCTATATAAATGGCAATAATAATAATAATTAGTATTTTACCCGTTTGTATCCACATGGCAGATTACATAAAAACCTTACCTATGTTATTGTCATAGCATGTTAAATGCTGATAAAATACTTTATTCTGATTGTCTCATGGATGAGATGGAAATTTGCAGAAAACAATTATGGGCTTTATATGTAATAGCATTTATATAAATCTAAATAAAAGTGTCTGTCAATCACATTAATGAGTTAAGTTAATATACACACACTTTTAATTTGTGTTTCCTACAATATACACACTTCTGATATCTTTGTTTTACCACACTAATAAACTGCAGTGCTTTGTCAAGGGGTTTCCAAATAAAATGCACATGTATTCCTATGCAATGCATCACAGGTCGTAACTATACCCTACGGACTTAGCCCTGCTCTGAATAGTTTCTACAGCGGAGCTTGTGCTTTACAACTAGGGCATGGTATGAGCAGTAGTGATCTTTGGGAGAAAAATCCCATATGTGCTGTGAGAAGATAATTTGCCATCTTCGACAGAAAACATATTTTTCTTCCTTTAATCATGTGGAAGCTGCTAAATTTGCCCTTCACTCCCCCTTCTCTGCATACACCACATGTCTCTTCAAACACATGCCATAAACTGAGCTTCTTCAAATTGGCTATAACAATAGGTAGAAATGCGTTTGTGCATCGGGTTCCGTACTTGGCTTCATTGCTCTGCAGATCGCATTCTGATTGGCGTGATGATTGTTCTGGGAATTTATGTCTCACTTGCTTTACCTACCAAATAAAGTGAATCACTATCACGTTCCGTAACAGAATATGATTTCCTGTCTTTTTCATGGGATTGATATTTTTTATTTATGGAGCTTGAGGATGTAAAATGACATCTAAACAAAGTGTGCGGTGCTTCTTCAGGAAAAACAAAATTAAAGAAATCTTCTGATTCATCGAAATGCTGATGCTGCTCTGGGTCATGGCACATCTAATTTAGCCTCATGCATCGTAGACCACAGACTTTAATAATTCAGAACTTTTTATTTTAATTTAATTTTCTTTTCTATATTTTTTATTTTTATAAGGTTCTGCTACATAGCTACACTTTAACAGAGCATTATTGTTTGTTTTAACTGAATAAATTGCAAAAGCTACAAAAACTAATAAAAATATTTATTGAAAACAGTTTATGAAAATTAGAAGATAACAGAATTGTGACTTGTTTACAGAACACACTTAATTACAGGTCCATGAAGACATGGTAACTTACACACTTATAAAACACATGATACAGGTGGACAGAATTAATGAACCTGTATGTAAGTAATAAAAAAAAAAACTAATTCAAACAGAATTGTGCCAACGTGTGTTAGAAAACTGTACTCTAAACAACATTTAAACACAAGTCAAGCAAAAAATTAAACTGAAAGAAAAATATGTATAATGGAAAAAAGGTAGAAGAAAAAATCTCAAAGGTTATCCATAATAGTGACCAATTTAACAAAGATAAAACGTTTAAAAAAGTATAAATGTTTAATAGTGAAAACTGAGTCAGGGATAACAGAAATGTATAAATTAAGACATTATTTTAATACATAAAGATTCATGTAAAATAATTATTGAATAAATATTGAGATAAACCACGAGGTAATGTGTAAATAATCTACAAATTATCAAACAACAATTAAGTAAATGTGAAGGTGACACACTAACCTCAACATACAGCACCTAGGCCTAACAACCTGACGTATAGAAATAAGGAAGCAAAGGAAAGTAGCATATTACTAGAGCCTATGTGTCTGTAGGACAAAAATGATAACCAATAGAGTTTTCAGGAGAGAAGACGGTATCAGCAATAACAGAAATCAGAATAACAAGAAAACGAGCAGGTTTAGCAGAATGCTATATAAATGGAGAACAGTCCAGGAATGGATACGCAGAAACACCATTTTACAATACATTGTCTAGTGAGCTAACAAGCCCCAATAGGTAAATGTTTCTTTGCATGTATTTGGTTTAAATACCCAGCAGAAAAATTACAAAATGGTGGCAATTCAGTTGTGCTAGAAAATGCAGATGCACTCGTTTGGCTGAAATGATACAGGCTTAGGCCACTATAAATAAGGCTTATAAGGGAGCAAGCTGCATGAGATTTGTCATCTAGCCTCTTGTGGCTTCCAGAAAGATAGGCAAGTGAGAGATAAGGCCACAATAGTCCTATGGGTTTCCAAGGTCAATAAACCTCTACCTGATGTCCAAGTCAAGTTTAGCCAATATTCTCTAAAAGGTCTAAATATGCTAAACAATCTGAAAGTAAAAGCTATTAAGTTTAAGTTCACAAACTCTGAGTATTAGAAGGTATTTAGGTTTAATTTGGCATGTATGCTCTGCCTGCAGTAAAACCTTTTAACTCAATGGGAAGTTTATGTCACATTTTGATCTCACCACAATTTTAATACTGCTTAGCTATTTGTTGCTAGATATATTTTACTCTGGATACTCTAAGCTACTTAATGTGTACTTTCTTGACTTATGCCTGTGTTTTCAGGATTAAACTTCCAAGCATTATATGCAGACAAGCAACCACTTAGCTTTCCTCAGTAGTTATCCTGCTCGGCTCACTTTATATACTATATCTTCTCATAAAGCAAGCCTTATTTCATTTAAACACAAATAAATGCAATTTCTGCAAACATATTATTAAAATGATAAGGTATAGAAGATTTAAAAAAAAATCTAAATAAAACCACAGAGTAAAATGTTATTCAAAGTTTACGTACTAGAACCACTAGATGGCGCACATGACTGTTGTACATACATTTAAAAAGACTATTTTGAAACCATGACAAATGTCATGTTGGGCATTACTGTCCCTAAAATTTAGGATTAAAAAATAAATAATAATAATAATTAAAGAGATATATTAATGAGTGAAGAATGTTATCATAGTATGTTTGCATTTGTATGCAGAGTTCTAACCACTGTTAGATGAACCGTTCCAAGCTCCAGCTATTGTGATCCATGATAATAAAAAAAAATTTGATGAAATTTTAACTTTCATCAAGTTTTTTTATGTCTACATTTAAAAAAAGCTCCAAGTATCATAAGCACTACAGGGTGCTGTAGTGGTTACAGTGCCAGGAGTGGTCTGATGTCCTCCCTATGTAAGGAGTTAAATCGTTTCGAAATGGTTTGACTTTTTACCTGGGATCCACAGGTGTTGCTCCACAACTTGTCTCCATCGAAAGCACTCTATATTGAACTAAGCATGGCAGTGCATGATTTAGCTAATTGACTGAGAAAGATCAGCTGAAACTCTAAGCCAATGAGCTAGTCCTACAGTGAAGGACTTAGCTCAGGAAGGCAAACGGAAGCTCCAGCGTAGGAGCTACCAGCTCTCTTACTGTGTAAAGGTACCCTACAGACCCCAGATACGAATTAAAACCATCACTAAACATTACAGAGTGCTGGAGCGTCTATGGTGCTTGGAGTGCTCCAATAATGATGAAGTCCTACCTTGAATGCAGTAGACTCAAATGAGGAGACTTTAACAATTTGAGAAGCAGGGTTAATGTAACCCATGTTTATCATTACAGCCCTGGCATGCCAACAGCCACATTATTTATATTAGATCATTCACAGAAAATTCACTATAAAACAATTTGATAGCTTAATGGGATAGTTGTGATGAGCTATTTCAACATTAATTATTCTAAGGGTCAGTTCATATACAAACTTGCCTGCTATGTTTGTAGGTGTAACTTACGAGCATGGTAGGTAGATTTCTATATGATCTGACCCTGAAAATTATTCTGTAACCAGCACAGCACCAGCTCAGCACATTGTTATTTTGGTAAGCTAGGTATTTTGTCCAGATATGTTTTCATGTTTTCATGGTACAAGCACCCAAGGCACTAGGTGATCAGGGGAGTAAAGGGGAAAGGTTATTGGCAACTTCAAAAGTCTTGGCATCTTCTTCTCAAAAAAAAAAAAAAAAAAAAAAAAAAAAAA